>JASWHV010000009.1:108719853-109201046 GCA_030760725.1 Neostapfia colusana | reverse complement strand
AACACCGATTCAAAAATTATCAACCTTTTTTCCATTTTAGTCGGTACTATTCAGAAATGGGTCGGAAATTGGAAAATCAAAATCCAGAACCTCAGAACGAAAATGATTAAATAAATGGAAGTTGCCCGGTGCAGCTTGGCCACAGCTCAAAGTGAGCTACAGATTGGCACAAGCAAGCTCCCTGACAGAATGAAGTCACTTTTAACTGAAGTCACAATGAAGTTTATATCATGGAAATAAGTGTGCATCTAATCAGTTGACTCGTAGCACCAGAATGAACTGAAGAGGTCCCTCATTGCTCTTATTACACACGTTTTGTACAAACAGTTGACTTTATTTGGTCCAGGAGCAACTGAAAATATTCCTCGGTTCCCTAACTTTATACAAACGGATCAAGGAGACAACCCCTGCGAGATCGTTCATGTTATTATATATAGAGTCACCTTCATATCACTTGAACCTAGACAGGTCAACAAAGATAGTATTATATTGCAAAAGTTTCTAGTTTTTGAACAAGTGGCAAAGTCACGTTGAACAACGGTCTGATAAGAGGGGCTATAAACATTGAAAACAACAGTCATTATGTCTGCATTTGCAAAATTTATAATAATTTGCTTCTTATTTGCAAATAAATGGGAAGCCGGTCACTTGCGCAGGGTCTGGAGAATGGTTTGATTTTAATATTTTGTATGTAGTCTTTCTCTGTGTTAGATACTGTGATTATGTGTGTGTCACAGGGACATATTAGTCATTAGTGAGGGATTAGGGTTAGGGGTAGTTTAGTCCTTTTTCCCCTCCTAATCCCTCTATATAATCAGACCTGTACCTCCCTCAGTATTATTATCCATCTAATATAGCCACCATTAGCCCTCTAATATGGTATCAGCTAGGAACTAATTAGGATTAGGGCCTAACCCTAACCCTAATGACCCAGGCCCAGCCGCCTCCCCTGCAGTGGCCCTGCGTCGCCGCCGGCGCGCAGCCCGCAGGAGCAGCCGCCGGCCTCGCCGGCGCGCCGCCAGGCGGAGCCGCCGCCGCCGAGGCGCCACGCCTCCGCGCAGCCGTGCCGCCTGCTGTGGCTGCTGCCGCCGCCGCCCCATTCGCCTCCACTGCCCCCAACCAAGCCGCGGCGACCAGGGTCGGGCCCACCGCTG
Source organism: Neostapfia colusana (assembly GCA_030760725.1). Lineage (NCBI taxonomy): Eukaryota > Viridiplantae > Streptophyta > Magnoliopsida > Poales > Poaceae > Neostapfia > Neostapfia colusana. The sequence goes on along the minus strand of JASWHV010000009.1, from coordinate 109,199,892 downwards.
GCGCCGCCGCCGACAGCGCCCCAGTCGCGCCGCCCGCTGGGGCCGCCACCGCCACTGCAGCGCCTCTCGCCCACGCTTTCGCGCCGCCCGGCAGGGCCACCGCCGCCGCCGGCGCGTCTCCAGCCCGCGCAGCCGTGCCCTGGGCTGCCGCCGGATCTGCGCCCGGCCTGCCCGATTTCGGGCAGAGCCAGCGCACGCCCGGGCCGCCCGAATTTGGGCTTGAATGGCAGGTGCCCAAGGGCGCCGCCGCCGCCTCGGGTTGGGCTGGCGTGGCCGCCACCGCCCCTTGGCCAGATGCCGCCGCGTCAACACCCTGGGCCACCGCGCAGCCGCATCTGGACGCCGCCGGCGCTCTTGCAGCCCCCACCGCACATCCAGCACCCAGCGCTGCCACCCCTCGAGCCGGGCTCGCTGCTGCCATCTGGCCCACCGCCGTCGCCTCTGCAGCACCCCACGACAGCGCCGCTGCTTGGCCCTCAGCAGCTGCAGCCGCCCCTTGGGCCGCCAGCCCTGCAGCCCCCCACAACGGTGCCGCCTGGCCCGCAGCCGCCGCCGGCCCCTGGACCACAGCCGCCACTCGCTGGACCACCGCCGCCACTGCACCATGGGACGCTGCTCTGGAAGGTGCTTCTCGGCCGCTATCGACTGGTGTACCTGTATCGGTTGTTGCATACTCGCTTGGCACGACTGTCGAGGGTCCAAGCGTGTTGTCTTCCTTCCCGGTGCCGCCACAGTCGGGGCATGTCGTGACCCGTTCTACACCGTCGGTCTACCTGCGGGGTCTCACGTCGTCTGGCCCTGACTGGGTGGTGGACTCCGGCGCCTCGTACCACACCACCCCTGACGTCGGTATCCTCTCCTCTACCCGCCCTTCCCGTCCCTCTGATCCTTCATCTATCGTTGTTGGGAATGGGTCGACTCTTCCAGTCACCTCAATAGTTGACTCGGGTTCGCCGGATTCGTTTGAGCTACGTGATGTTCTTGTTGCTCCTGACATCATTCAACACCTTCTTTCCGTTCATCGTTTTACTACTGACAACCATGTTTCCCTTGAGTTTGATCCTTATGGTGTAACTGTGAAGGATCTTACTACTCGATGCATTCTCTTTCGTTGTGATAGTACGGGTCCCCTGTACACGGTGTGTCTTCCTGCTTCCGCTCCACCCCTTGCCCTGACTACGACAGCTTCTTCGACAATTTGGCATCGTCGGCTTGGCCACCCCGGTGTTGATGCTATGTCGAAGTTGTCTGGTAGTTCAGTGATATCTTGTACTCGGGGTACTCATGAGTCTCTTTGCCATGCTTGTCAGTTGGGTCGCCACGTTCGACTTCCTTTTCTGCACTATGTCACTCGTGTCAAGCACATCTTTGATTTGATTCACTGTGATCTTTGGACTTCACCTGTTCTTAGTGTTTCTGGATGCAAGTATTACTTGGTGGTCGTTGATGATTTTTCACACTATTCGTGGACTTTTTCCTTGCGACAGAAGTCTGATACTTTCGGTACTCTTTCTCACTTCTTCGTTTGGGTGTCCACCCAGTTTGGGCGCACGATCCGTGCGGTCTAGTGCGACAACTGGCGCGAGTTTGACAACTCTACGTTCCGTGATTTTCTGCTTTCTCGCGGTGTTCAGTTGCGTATGTCATGTCCGTACACTTCCCCCCAGAACGGCAAGGCTGAGCGCATGATTCGGACCACCAACGATGTCATGCGCTCCCTGATGTTTCAGGCTTCTACCTCTGCTCGCTACTGGGCGGAGGCGCTTCACACTTCCCCCTACCGTATTAATCGCCTTCCTACTAAGGCGATTAGTGCTCCCACCCCTCACTTCTCTTTGTTCAGCACCCACCCTCTTACGACCATCTTCGGGTCTTCGGGTGCGCTTGCTACCCGAACCTCTCTGCCACAGCTCCCCATAACCTTGCGCCTCGCTCGACTCAGTGTGTTTTCCTTGGGTACTCCCCCGACCATAAGGGGTACAGGTGTCTTGACCCCACCACCCGTCGTATCTTGATCTCCCGACACGTCGTCTTCGACGAGTCTTCCTTTCCCTTTTCCACCCCGTCCTCTGACTCCGTCGCTGAGTTGGATTCCCTCTTCTCTACTGACCCTGAGGCCGCTCCTGTACAGCGACCTTGTCGGTTACCTCTTGCAGGTTATCCACCCGCTACGCCACGCACGACTTCGGCGTCTTCCACGCCACCTGCTGTGCCTTACATGGCCCCGGTGTCCCTGACGCCACTTGCTGCGCCAAGCGCGGCACCGGCGTCCCTGACGCCACCGGTTGCACCACGCGCGGCACCGGCGTCCCTGACGCCACCGGCTGCGCCACGCGCGGCCTCGGCGCCCCCAACGTCACCCACTGCACCACGCGTGGCCCCGGTGTCCCCGATGACGCCTGCTGCGCCAACTGCGGCCTCGGCGTCCCTGACATCGACTACTGCGCCACACACGGCCTCAACTTCCCCGACATCACCTGCAGCAAGCCCGACGTCACCAGACGCACCAGGAGCAGCACCGACGACGACTTCTCGCTTCGCCGACCCCGTACTTTCCTACCAGCGACGAGCACGGGGGGCGGCCCTACTCCAGCTGCACCACGCGTGGCCCCGAGATGAGAGAAGGTTGTTGTACCCAAGCGCCCGGTGTACAACCCTCCTCTTCTCCACAGGGATCCTGGTCACGTCCACCCGATGGTGACTCGACGTGCATCCCGGAGTCTTCGGCCAGTTGAGCGCTTCACCGGAGCTGCCTTCTCATCGACGACTTCTCCACCGACCGACTCTTCTTCGATCTCACCCATACCTACTTCCGTGCGTAGCGCCCTCGCTGACCCTCACTAGCGCCGCGCTATGGAGGAAGAGTATGAGGCTCTGCTTGCCAACCGGACCTGGGACCTGGTTCCCCGTCCTGGTCGTGGCAATGTTGTCACGGGCAAGTGGGTGTTCACGCACAAGAAGAAGGCGGACGGTACCTTGGAGAGGTACAAGGCTCGGTGGGTACTCCGGGGTTTCACTCAATGCTCTGGAGTCGACTACGACGAGACCTTCAGCCCGGTGGTAAAGCCGGCGACGGTTCGTACCGTTCTGTCGCTGGCTCTCTCGCGTTCTTGGCCTGTCCACCAGTTGGACGTCAAGAATGCCTTCCTCCATGGTACACTGACCGAGACGGTGTACTGCAGTCAGTCGACAGGGTTTGTTGATTCAGCTCACCCAGACATGGTCTGTAAGCTGAACAAATCCCTATACAGACTGAAGCAGGCACCGCGAGCCTGGTATAGCCGGTTTGCCTCCTTCTTGGTCTCACAGGGGTTCGTCGAAGCTAAGTCGGACACTTCGTTGTTTGTCTATCGACGTGGCAGTGACACTGCTTACCTCCTACTGTACGTCGATGACATTGTACTAACAGCGTCTAGTCCGGCTTTGCTTCGGCGCACCATTTCTGCTTTACAGCAGGAGTTCGCTATGAAGGACCTGGGCCATCTTCACCACTTCTTGGGCATTGCGGTCGAGGACCGACCAGACGGCTTATTCTTTCACCAGCGACAGTACTGCCTGGATATCCTCCAGCGAGCGGGCATGACTGAGTGCAAGCCTTTCTCCACTCCAGTGGATACTCAGGCGAAGCTCTCCGCTACCGACGGGACACCCGTCTCTGACCCCACTACTTACAGGAGTCTTGCAGGTGCTCTTCAGTACCTCACCTTCACCAGGCCGGATATCTCGTATGCAGTTCAGTAGGTGTGCCTCCACATGCATGACCCGAGGGAGCCGCACCTCACTGCTGTGAAGAGGATTCTTCGGTACCTACGAGGTACTCTCGACTACGGCCTCCTCCTTCAACGTGACACGACCTTCGTTCCGGTCGTGTACACCGATGCTGACTGGGCAGGCTGCCCGGACACACGACGTTCTACTTCTGTGTACGCCGTCTTCCTGGGCGGTAACCTCGTCTCCTGGCCCTCGAAGCGCCAGCCCGTGGTGTCGCGTTCGAGTGCTGAGGCGGAGTATCGCGCCGTGGCTAACGGCGTAGCTGATGCCTCCTGGCTCCAGCAGATGCTTCAGGAGCTCCACACTTCCGTCGCCAGGAGCACCCTCATCTACTGCGACAACGTCAGCGCCGTGTACCTCTCCACCAACCCGGTCCAGCATCAGCGCACGAAACATGTGGAGATCGACCTCCACTTTGTTCGTGAGCGGGTTGCACGCAGCGAGATTCGGGTACACCATGTCCCGACGACGACGCAGTTCGCCGACATCTTCACGAAGGGCCTCCCGTCGTCGCTGTTCGAGTTTCGGTCCAGTCTCAACATCTGCAGTGGCTAGATGTTGTGACTGCAGGGGTGTTAGACACTGTGATTATGTGTGTGTCACAGGGGCATATTAGTCCTTAGTGAGAGATTAGGGTTAGGGGTAGTTTAGTCCTTTTCCCCCTCCTAATCCCTATAATCAGACCTGTATCTCAGTATTATTATCCATCTAATACAGCCACCATTAGCCCTCTAATACTCTGCATTTAATCCATCTTGGTTGTTCAGCAGGCTCCTCCTTGTGTTTAAATCTTAAAAAAGAAATGTAGAATGTATAGGTAGTAGAAAGTTCTCAATCAAAATGAGATTAAATTTAGTAAGAGTGAGTTCACCTGTTGCTGAAGTTTCTTCGCCCACGACTTTGTGTAATCGGACCCTGGTTTGGTGTAGCTGGTTCATATCTTATTGTAGCCTAATCTGGGTTCAGTCCATTGGTTTGTTTGACCATCTCTATCTTTTACATCCGTTGGTTCTTGATGGTCTACGTGGCTTGGTTCACAATTTACATGACTAGCTATGGCATCCACACCAGCCTTACTCAAACTTGGACTCCCTTTTTTTACGAGAGGACTTCCTTTTTGTTATATTGTACTTTCAATATGGTTTGTTCTCTAAACAGACCAGGTCCCCTTTTCCATGTATCAGTTGGATACAATCTTTTTTTTAAAAAAAATGCTAGTTCTTTTATGTATCTAACAAGTGTATCCTAGGCCTGGAAACTCAATGGATTATTTTTTTCAAACTAAGGATAGAACTCACCTAATTTGTGGTTTGCAACACACAGAGAGATGGATATATAAATTGGTGATCGTGCGCTGAAGAAGAACCGGGCTGGACGCCGTGAGGACAATATCGTCCACGTACAGGAGGAGATAGACAGTGTCATCCTCACGCCTGTATACGAAGAGCGAAGTGTACGACTTGGCCTCGATGAAGCCGAGTGAGGCCAGGAAGGAGGCGAACCGGCTGTACCAAGCCTGAGGCGCCTGCTTCAGCCCGTACAGGGACTTGTTCAGCTGGCAGACCATGTCTGGACGGGCTGAATCAATGAACCCTATCGGCTGACTGCAGTACACCGTCTCCGTCAACGTCCCGTGGAGGAAGGTGTTCTTAACGTCCAGCTGGTGGACAGACCAAGAACGTGACAGAGCCAGCGACAGAACTGTGCGAACCGTCGCCGGCTTCACCACCAGGCTGAAAGTCTCGTCGTAGTCGACACCGGGACGCTGTGTGAAACCGCGAAGCACCCACCGTGCCTTGTACCTCTCAAGAGACCCATCTGCCTTCCTCTTATACGTGAACACCCACTTGCCCGTGACAACATGCCACGACCAGGACCGGGAACCAGGTCCCAGGTTCGGTTGGCTAGCAAGGCCGCATACTCTTCTTCCATAGCCCGACGCCAATGAGGATCAGCTAGGGCTCTACGGACAGAAGAGGGGATAGGCGAGATAGGTGACGAGGCAAGCGGCGGGGGGGGGGGGGGGGGGGGGGGTCGAGGATGATAGAACGACACCGGAGAAGCGCTCCATAGGTCGAAGGACGTCGGCGGCCCGTCGAGTCACCATCGGGTGAACGTGACGAGGGTCCCGATGAAGCAGCGGAGGGTGGTAGACCAGATCCTCAGGACGCGAGGAGGATGGTCCACCAACCCGCGCTCGTCGCTGAAAGACGAGAACGGGGTCGGCATACCGTGGTCCAGGGGTCGCGGGTGGTGCGGCTGACGACGTCGAGGACACCGTCATCGACGTCGGGGACGCCGTCGTGGACGTCGAGGTCGCGTGAGGCGCGACGGATGACGTCGGGGACGCCGGGTCCGCGCATGGTGCGGCTGACAACGTCAGGGCCGCGCGAGGCGCGACGGACGACGTCGGGGATGCTGTCTGGGACACCGAGGCCGCACGTGGCATGGCGGGCGATGTCGAGGACGCCAGGGCCGCTGTTGGCGCAGCGGACGTCGTCGGGGACGCCGGAGGAACGGCCAGTGGCGGCAAGAATGCCGGAGCCGCGGGAGGCACGACAGGTGGTGTCTGAGACACCGTGGTCGTGTCCGGCACATCTAAAGGAAGACCTACAGAAGGTAAAAAACAAGGTCGCTGGACAGGAGCGGCCTCAGGATCCGTGGAAAAAAGAGAATCCAACTCGGAGACCGAGTCAGAGGAGGACCCAGCGAAAGGGAAAGAGGACTCGTCGAACACGACGTGTCGGGAGACCAAGATACGGTGAGTGGTAAGGTCGAGACACCGGTACCCCTTATGATCGGGGGAGTACCCAAGGAAGACACAGCGAGTCGAACGAGGCGCGAGCTTATGAGGGGCGGTGGCAGAGAGATTAGGGTAGCACGTGCACCCGAACACTCGAAGGTGGTCGTAAAGAGGGGTGGTGCCAAAGAGAGCGAAGTGAGGGGTGGGAGCACTAATCGCCTTAGTGGGAAGGTTATTAATGAGGTAGGTGGCGGTGTGAAGCGCCTCTGCCCAGTAGGGAGCAGGGGTAGAAGCCTGAAACATCAGGGAGCGCATGACATCGTTGGTGGTCCGAATCATGCGCTCAGCCTTTCCATTCTGGGGGGGAAGTGTATGGGCAAGACAGACGCAACTGAACACCGTGAGAAAGCAGAAAGTCACGGAACGCAGAGTTGTTAAACTCGCGCCCATTATCGCGCTGGACTGCACCGATCGTGCGCCCAAACTGGGTGGATACCCAAGCGAAGAAGTGAGAAAGAGTGTCGAACGTATCCGACTTCTGTCGCAAGGGCAAAGTCCATGAATAGTGCAAAAAATCATCAATGACCACCAAGTAGTACTTATACCCAAAAACACTAAGAACAGGTGAAGTCCAAAGATTACAGTGAATCAAATCAAAGATGCGCTCGACACGAGTGACAGAATGTGGAAAAGGAAGTTGAACTTGGCGACTCAACTGACAAGCATGGCAAACAGACTCATGAGTACCCCGAGTGCACGAAATCACTGAACTACCACACAACTTAGACATAGCATCAACACCGGGGTGGCCAAGCTGACGATGCCAAATGGTCGAAGAAGTTGTCGTAGTCAGGGCAAGTGACGTAGTGGAAGCAGGAAGACGCATCGTGTACAGGGGACCCGTACTATCACAGCGAAATAGAATGCATCGAGTAGTAAGATCCTTAACAGTAACACCATAAGGATCAAACTCAAGGGAAACATGGTTGTCAATAGTAAAACGATGAACCAAAAGAAGGTGTTGAACGATGTCAGGAGCAACAAGAACATCACGTAGCTGAAACGAATCCGACGAACCCAAGTCACCTACTGAGGTGACTGGAAGAGCCGATCCATTCCCAACAACGATAGATGAAGGATCAGAGGGACGGGAAGGGCGGGTAGAGGATAGGATACCGATGTCAAGGGTGGTGTGGTACGAGGCACCAGAGTCCACCACCCAGTCAGGGCCAGACGGCGTGAGACCCCGCAGGTAGACCGACGGTGTAGGACGGGTCGCGACATGCCCTGGCGGTGGCGAAGCCGGGAAGGAAGACAATACGCTCGGACCCTCGACGGTGGTGCCAAAAGAGTAGGCAACACCCGATCCAGGTACACGGCGTAAGGTGGCGTCGGCTGAAAACGGCGGCGTGGCTGGTGGGGCAGCGGTGGCCCAGGGCGGCGCTGGTGAGGTGGCGGCGGCCCAGGGCAGCGCTGCCGAGCCGGCGGAGAACGACCCCGAGAGCGGGGTGGCCACGCGCGGCACTGGCGAGGCGATCGCGACCCAGGGTGGCGCGCCGCAGCAAGCGGCGACTGACCCCGAGGGCAGGGCGACGGCAGCGGAGGTAGGCATACACAGCACACCCGACCCCATCCGCGGCTCAGTGGCGCACGGCCGCAAAAAGGAAGGCGGCGGCGGAGGTGACGATCGCGACAGCCAAGGGCGTGGACGCAGCACCGGCGGTGGAGGCAGGGCTGGGCTCCGGCGCGTCGGCCGTGGAGGCCACGGAGAGACAGGGGCGGGGCCGGATCCAGCAGCGACGACGTGGCCGGTGGCGAGCCTAGAAAGGCCAGCGGCGATCCCAGCAGGGCCGGCGGTGAGGCCCGACGGCCAGGCGGCGGTGGGGAGGCTGAGGGAGGCGGCGGCGTGGCCGGCGGCGCCAGATCGGGGGTCGAGGAACCCGGCGGCGGTGCGGCCGACGACACCCGAGCCGGGGCCGAGCAGCCCGGCGGCGGTGCGCCCAGGGGAGGCAGCGGTGAGGCCGGCGACGGGCTGGCGGCTCCGGATCCAGCGGTGGCCGTGGTCGGGCTGGCGTCGGGTAGGGGCTCCAGGCCAATGAAGGGGGAAGGGGGAGGGGAGCCGGCGGCGAGCCGGCCGGCGACGGTTGCTGCGGCGGCGGCTGGGCCGACACGCGCCGGCGGCGGCGGCGCCTGTGGATGTAGGCGACATCAGGAGAGGAGAGAGAGAGGGGTGGCTCTGATACTAAATTAGATTCGAGAAAAATGATTAGATTAACTAAACAGACTGTCAAGAGGATACATATATAGGGGCACAAAACTTAAGGCTAATACAAAAGACTAAACTGTCCCTAATACACATACAATCTAACAATTATCAGTTGTGTAACCGAGATACAAAATCAGGAACGAACTTCATCTCAAGAACGGGCTCCAGCCCGAATGGCCAGTGGTTCCCGGTTTGGTTCCAACCTGAGTGTCTCACCGGAACTTGTTTTTAAAATAATGTTTCAGGTGTGTCTCACGCATGAAGACACAATATTATGAATTCTGATTCATGTTTCATTCATCACCACACATCAATTCTCCCAAAACCAGAAGAATGACGTGTTTGCTTACCATTCACAAGTTTTTTCATGATTTGTATATTGTATGCATCCTATTTGGTCCCTGATTGCTCTTAAATTGGTGAAAGTTGGATATATATAAATTGGTGAAATTAAAGAAATGCATTGAATTATCATTTTGTTGAACCTAGATACGATATCACCAACGAACATCATCTCCAACCGTCACTAACCAGCAACCAGCTAAATGATCAGAGATGGGTTCTTATTCATTTCCCCAATCACCATACATGAATTCTCCCAAAACCAGAAGAATGACGTATTTGCTTAGCGTTTACAAGTTTTTTCATGCTTAGTATATTGTCTGCTGCCTATTTGGTCCATGCACTTCGTGTACTCTTGCTACCCTCCCCTTTGTTGACTTCACCACTCCCCATATAAAATATCGACGCTCACTGTCTCAGGTTTGAAAGATATTGAGCAGAAACAGGTACTGCAGCATCCATGCTTCAGGCTGCCGGGTCCCAGTTGACTATGGATCTAATCCAGTCACTCTCACAATCCAAACAGGTACATTTGTCTCCTCTAATCCTTGTTTAATCACATCGTTGGATGTTATGCTAATGCCCATCTCACACGATAAGAAATATTCAGATGTTGTCCCTTCCAGAATGTGGACTTTAAAGTTTTAAAAACTGACTCAAAACCACCACTCGTTTGCCTTGTTGATCCCAGTTCTTGGTTAACCCCTGCCCCCTCCTGCCCTCCATCCCCCATAAAGCCGACCCACAGTTGCTGTCTTCTGAGCAGATTCACACTTCTCCCAGATCGAGGCGCCATGAGGTCGTCGACGGTGACCGGAGCGGCGTTCCTCGCCGCCGTGCTACTCGCTGTTGCTGCGGTCCGGCATGGCCATTGCGCCCAGCTGTGCAAGGATTCATGTATGGTGTTCTTGCGATTCGTCTTGCTAGCTTATCTCGATTATCTGATGTGTGATCCTTTGCTGTGGGGTTCCAAATGATATTTCTGATCGTGGCGTTGATGGAGCAGCGTTCCCGAGGAGGGTCAACGGGTCCCTCTCCTTCTGCGGCTACAACGGCACCGCCTGCTGCAACGTGACGGACGACGCCGCCATCCGGAGGGAGTTCGCCGCCATGAACATCTCCGGCACGCCGTGCGGCGACATCGTCAAGAACATCCTTTGCGCGGTAGGTGTCGATGGGATTTCCTTGGGTTTCTGGTTGGCGTTCCGGCACTACTGAGGCGTCGGCCGTTCTTGCCGCGCGCAGAGATGCGACCCGTACGCCGACGAGCTGTTCACCATCGCGACGAGCCCGCGGACGGTGCCGCTGCTGTGCAGCTCCACCGGCGTGTCGAGCCACCTCACCACGAACGCGGCGGGGGCAGACTACTGCGCCGAGGTGTGGGACACCTGCAAAGACGTGCGCATCCCGGGGTCGCCGTTCCAGCCGCCTAGAGGCGGCACGCCGTCGCCGCGGCTGACCGACGTGTGGCAGTCCGTGGGCGACTTCTGCGGCGCGCTCGGCGGCGGCGGCAAGGCGCCCTGCTTCGACGGCGAGGGCGCGGCGTTCAACGCGACCCGCCCCTCGCTGCCGCTCAACGGCATGTGCCTGGAGCGGGTTGGCAACGGGTCGTACCTCAATATGGCGGCGCACCCGGACGGCTCCAACCGCGTGTTCCTGAGCAACCAGGCCGGCAAGGTGTTCCTCGCCACCGTGCCGGCGCACGGCTCCGGCGAGACGATGCAGCTGGACGTGGCCAGCCCGTTCCTCGACATCACCGACGAGGTGCACTTCGACAACGAGTTCGGCCTTATGGGCCTCGCCTTCCACCCGGGGTTCGCCACCAACGGCCGGTTCTTCGTCTCCTACAGCTGCGACAAGACGAAGTCGGCGTCGTGCGCCGGTCGCTGCGCGTGCAACTCCGACGTGGGCTGCGACCCGGCCAAGCTCAGCTCCGACAACGGCGCGCTGCCGTGCCAGTTCCAGAGTGTCATCGCCGAGTACACCGCCAACGGCACCTCCGGCTCGCCGTCGACGGTACGCGCAACCATCCTTGGATTCCGACAAAACTCTTTTCACCAAACCATCGCCGCAGGCGTGATTCGCTACCGCTCGCTCGTGTGTCTCAGGCGACCGCGGCGAGCCCAACGGAGGTGAAGAGGATCATGACTCTGGGGCTGCCGTTCACGACGCACCACGGAGGGCAGATCCTCTTCGGCCCCGCCGACGGCTACATGTACTTCATGATGGGCGACGGAGGCGGGGTCGGCGACCCCTGGAACTTTGCGCAGAACAAGAAGACGCTGCTCGGCAAGATCATCCGGATCGACGTCAACACCATACCAAGTAATGCTCCAGCAACTTAATTTCACCTCTCTCTCTCTCTCTCTCTCTCTCTCTCACACACACACACACACACACACGAGAACGATGCTACTATGAATCTGCAGCTGGCAACACCACTTCCGGCTGGGGAAACTACGGCATCCCCAAGGACAATCCTTTCTCCGTCGATCCAAACTTCGCGCCGGAGGTGTTCGCCCTCGGCTTCAAGAACCCGTGGCGCTGCAGCTTCGATTCCGGCATGCCGTCTTACATGTACTGCGCCGACGTCGGGCAGGTGACTCTTACCACTCGAGCGGCGGCACAGATGATACGACCAAAAAGAATTCCAATTTGAGCGCATTTGATTGGCATTCGATCTCTCGTTAGCATCCACTCGTGTGCATTTCCAGGCGGCGTACGAGGAGGTTGATCTGGTGATCAAGGGCGGCAACTACGGGTGGCGCGTGTTCGAGGGCACCCAGCTGTACGCGCCGGTATCCACCCCCGGCGGCAACACCTCCGCCGACTCCATCAACGCCATTGGCCCCATCATGGGTTACACCCACAGCTCCGTCAACAGCAACGTCGGCTCCGCCTCCATCACCGGCGGCTACGTCTACCGCTCCATGACCGATCCCTGCCTCAACGGCAGGTAACCCATTCTATCTCCACCTTCGCTTCACGCGCGCGCCGCTCTGCTCGCCGGCGTCACCGTGGCCGATGACGACGTCTTCTTGCAGGTACCTGTACGCCGACCTCTACGCGAAGTCGATATGGGCCGGGGTGGAGACGCCGGAGCACAGCGGCTTGTACAACGTGTCGTCGCTGACGTTCAGCTGCTCCAAGAGCTCGCCGATCCCCTGCGACGCCGCGGCAGGCAGCTCGCTGCCGTCGCTGGGCTACATCTTCTCCTTCGGCGAGGACAACGACAAGGACGTGTACCTGCTCACCAGCAAGGGCGTGTACCGCGTCGTCGACCCCGCCGAGTGCAACTACGCGTGCCCGATCAAGAGCTCGGCGGCCGGCGGCAGGTCGCCTCTGCCAGGGACGGCGCCGAGCTCGGCGGTAACGGCAGGAGCGCCGGCGTTGGCGACGGTGCTGGCCGGAGTGCTGCTTGCCTTGCTGAGCTTGAGAAGTGTTTGAGAAGTATGTTTGATTTTGAATTGAGAATGAATTGTTTACCGTCAGATGCCTGTGGTGATTTATGTATGATAATGATATGCATATATTAATAGCAATTAAACCAAGACATCTCTAGGGAGCAAGCTACTAGCTCCTCTCATCTGTGAACTAAATTTAGGCTAACCGTACAGATTCAAGGAACCCGAAAATTTGAACATAATGGCCACGACATACTTCAAACCTTCAGAGATTCCAAACAACCCCTCTAAATGGTCATCAAATTTAACCCAAAAAATAGTCATTCTTTTGTCTGTTGGCGATATTATTATGGCCATTCCTACTTATTGTTTGCCAATATGCTGCACATTTATAGACATGTAAAACCATGGAAAGAACAGCAAATAACGTAGAGGAAACCCGCAGCAAAGACAGGCACAAATTGGGTCGTCAAAGCTACGGTGTGGACATCCCAAATATGGCTTTTTCTTTAACAGGACAAAATATGGCTTTTTTAACGGAGCCAAATATGGCTTCGTACCACAGAAAACATTGAAACATAAAGAGATGGAAGATGTTCACATGACATTGCAATGCAGAATGTAAGTCGCAAGTTCTTGTTGCCCACTTCTGCGTTCATTTGCGCTAGAAGAGTATGCACCATGGTAGATATAAATTACAGATGCAGTAATGTAGCAGTCTCATTGCCAATCATTCAATGCAATGTATACACCCAAGGGCTCCTACAACATCAGCTAAATACATGCACTGCCTTTTGCGCCATGAAAATAAAACCCCAAATTATACTAGAAATTTGCCGGTGCTTCAAAATGCAAGTCCAGTGTCAGCTACAAAGGTGACCAGACAAATCAGTCAGATTTAGAACTACCGCTCCTTGTTTAGACTTGTAAAACTACACCTTACATGTGGAAAAATGTTTCATAAATGCCGAAGACAGCACTCAGGTGTGCATGTTTCCTCCAAAGAAAATACGGCAAGAGATTACATTATCCTACAGAACTGGCCGCAATACAGCATCAATCAGTTTGGCCAAAATACAGCAGCGATTGATTGATGTGCGCCTTCATTAGTGTACATAACGGAATGCAAAACTTACTCATGGCCTCCATGTTGAAATAGCACTCGAATAAGATTTGAAGAAGATATTCCCTGCATCCAGTGAAAACTCAACTCTTTCCTGCCACATCAGTAATGCAGCAGTCACCCAAATATAGACCCACCACTTGTTACATGCCCATTGATGTCTTAAAAGGACCAATCACACATTTACACATTGCTCAGAAGTCCGAAACCAACCACACTCAAATGTATCGTAAAACTTATTTCCTAACTGTTGTCCATATCATCTTTCATGGTCAGGGCTGGTCCATCATCAAAGCCACCTCCAGGTGCAAGCTCATTTAGGTCCAAGAATGTTCTCCCAACATTTTCACTTTCCCTGCTAGGAGGATCCATCTTCTTTACAGGGTGCTGTTGTAGCTGCTGCTGCTGCTCCTCACATTGTTCCTTATTTTCTACTACTGTATCATTCTCCATTTTATTATCGGCGTTATTACCATTTTGTTCATCACGACTATCATCCTCCTCTTCCTCTTGCTCTTGACTCGATGTTGAGGGCTCCATATCATTCTCTGCATCAGAGCTAGCATCAGGATCTGATGCATCAAATTTTCTTGTCTTTCCTGGCTCTGTATCCGTGTCTGAAAAATCATATTGTTGATAGTTAATACGTGGACGAGAAGAACGTTTGCTGCGTCTGAGACCTGTCTGAATGTCACCAACAGATCTCAGTTTGGTCCCTCTCCGGCCACGGGTTTCCATTTTTTTATGTCTCTGGGGCTCCTCTATATCTTCACTAGTACTCAGTGAATATTCATCTTCTGCTTCATCATCTTCCAACTGAAACTCTTCATCATCCTCAGAAGCACCTGATGCCTTATGCTGTTTGCGACTTCTCAGATATTCCTCGTCATACACCGCTTCTCCCATGATATCATCATCACTGTCGAAGTTTGGGTCAGTATCTGAGATAGCTTCAACAAAGTCTTGTGTGTATCTCTGAGACCTTTTCCTCCGCCGGTTGCTGTTACAAGAATACAAATCTTCAGGAGCCCATTATATTTTAATAGGTTATGGATAAACACCACATGCTAAGAGAGGTACCTGCGATCAAGCTCCTCATTTTCTTGTTCATCACTATCTCGGTAGTCATCTGACTTTGAAGAATTCCCATCATACAATTCGATGTCAATAGGTGATGAGCCATTTAACTTTCCATTGCTTGGTATTTCCGATCTTGGAGTAAGCCCCCTTCTATTGGCAGGAGCGACAGGCTCAGCTGAGTTCTCTTCTCTTTTCCTGTACAAGGATGTCACAGATAAGTATGGTAAAGTGTTTTTGTCTCTCATCCAAAACAGAAAATCTTCCTTCTGAATGAAAATAATCAAGCAGAAGACATGGTTTGCATACTTGGTTATTTTAATGGCTTCATTTATCGACCGATCATAGTCATCTGCATTGTAAATAAAGTCAAACCTTGTGATCAGAACATATGGCTGATATGGGGAACTTAGTGATCAAACCGATCGAGAGAGGATATTCAATAATCTTAAGCATGCAAACCGGCGAATGCAAAACGGAAAGACCTCAGATACCACTGCACAAGGGTTCAACAGCTAGGAATAACTATTCCACCACAACCACATTACCATATGGTTCAATTAGTTACCAGCCAGTCACAACAATCAGTACTCAAGTTCACTAACTTAGACAATTTCATAAAACCTAACAGGAAGTCAGGTAACACAGCGAACCAGCCAGCGTAGATTCACTTTTAAATTTAAACTAGTCACTGGCGCACACATGGTTGCAAAAGGTTGAACATAAACTCAATGTAATATACTAGTTGCCTAGTCAGAATGATCTTTTCTTGGTAGTCCACCAATACTACTGATAACATTTAGGTGAAAACATTATCATGGAAATGAGCCAACAACTACACTTAACCATTCTCATGGAAATGAAACCCAATAAATAGCCTAACCCAACAAGCTTGGGACAAAGGCTTTGTTGTTGTTGTTGTTGTTTGAAAACATTATCATCTTAAGTAATCAACAAATTTGCTACTGGATAACAACATATTCAGGGGAGCGGGTCCAACTTTGAATTGCAGCCTTCTAATTTAGTAATTTCAGGATGCCATGTATCCACCTGAACTCATGTTTCTATAGCATATTGTCATTAATCTGCTTTTAATAACCAATAGCTCATACTAACAGGTACTCCTGCCAATTTTTATGTATGAAATTGGTTAGGGTGCCCATAGGGCATTGATGAATATGAATTGTCAATTTATAAAATATTAGTCGAATACTAATTTGAGGGAAACTCGAGTACATAAGGTGTGACTTTAGTGGTGTTGGTCGTGAAGAGGAAAATGTTAGTCTACAAGGACAAATAGTACCTAGAAGAGACTCTTTCCGATACTTAGGATCAATGTTACAAAGCAATGGCGATATTGATGAGGATGTTTGCCACAGGATCAAGGTAGGGTGGATGAAATAGCGACAAGCCTCTGGAATCCTACGTGATAGGAAAGTCCCACAAAAGATAAAAGGGAAGTTCTATAGGACGGTGATCAGACCCGCAATGCTCTATGGGGTGGAATGTTGGCCAACAAAACGGCAACATGTCCAACAAATGAGTGTCGCAGAGATGCGCATGCTACGGTGGATGTGCGGGCACACGAGAAGAGACCGAATAAGGAATGTGGCGATTCATTATGGGGTAGGGGTGGCGCCGATTGAAGAGAAGTTAGTCCAACATCGACTTAGGTGGTTTGGACATATCCAACGGAGACCTCCAGAAGCACCGGTTAACAGTGGGATTTTAAAAGGTAGAGAAAATATTAGGAGGGGTAGAGGACGACCAAGGTTGACCTGGGAGGAGGCGGTAAAACGAGATTTGAGGAATTGGAATGTATCTAGAGACTTAGCTCATGATAGGACCGCATGGAAAATAGCAATTCATGTGTCAGAATCGTAGTCTTGTTTTTTTCTTTTTCTTTTTTTTCCTTTTTTTCTTTTTTCTTTTCTTTTTTTCTTTTTTTCTTTTTTCCTTGTTCTTATATCTCTTCCTCTCTTTTACTTCATTGATATTGGGTTTCATGTCTAGCCGACCCCAACATGCTTGGGATAAAGGCTTGGTTGTTGTTGTTGTACTAATTTGAGGGAAACAACTAAAACATATTAATAGCTAAGAACCATTTATGTCACATTCTGTTCAAAACAGTAAGGAGAAGAAATATATACCACCACCAAGGTGTTAAATTCAAAAATACCATCCATTGCAAGAATGGAAAAACAGGCCTGACGTCCCATGTCAGCAAAGCATCAGTAATACTTTGTACTCTAATCATCTTTGTAACAGCTCAGAGCAATTCCCGCAGAAAAAATAATTAATTCATTTTTATGCTTACCAAATGTATATGTTACTGGCTTTCTATCGCGAAGAGAGCGGCCAGTAGTATGTCCATCTGATGTCAAGTAGCTATCAAGGAGGAGGGCTTCTCTCTGTTGCTTTTTGAGCAACCTCTCCTTCTTCTACATGTAAATAAGAAATGATTGATTAACAAGTTGAAACAAAATGATCCTCCAGCAAAATGACACTACCAGGAAGAATACAAGCTGCATACTTTATGGATCCTTTCTATCTCCGGAAGATATTCTATCTTCAGTTTCTTCCCGAGGGAGACCTCAGTCCGGTTCCGACTTGAAATGAGTTTTTCCTAAATAGAAAGGGGCATGGTGGAAAGTACTAATATTAGCAACAAACATAACTACAATGAGCATATAGGAATGCAAACGTAGGGGCACACAAATTTAGCCTTTCTATGTTCTCCTCGTCATATAATGTGTTCAGAAAAGATATCAATAGATTGATAGATTATAAGTACACAGGGGAAGGAACATTCTTCCATACAACAACAACAACCAAGCCTTTATCCTAAGCATGTTGCACATCTTAAAAAAAAGTTGGTCTCATGGCCTCGTGGGGGTCATTATAAAATATGAATGTTCGCTAAAACATCAAGTAAACCTCCACCAGTGTCCCTTTTTATCTTGGGATGTTTTTGTCATATCCATAGCTGTGCACGATACATAATAAAATAGGTTATAAAACAAAGGGGAAATTATTGTTTTCCTGAGGGGACCAAGGGTCGCAAAGCAGCTATCCCAGCCATGAAAGAACAAAGGATGATCCCAATTCATAATCCTCAATTGCAGTATATGATACTCCACATGTTAGATGCTGAAATGACCATACAAGCTGTCAAGGGCGTTGGTGCCCAAGACGGCTGGACCCCGGCTACGGAGATCGTAGCCCCGAGAGGAAGAGGCGCCGGCGGTTCTGCCCGGCGACCCGATGGTGGAAGATGGGATCGGAGGGAGGTAGAAGAGAAGAGGGTTGGAAGGTAATACTTCTTTCTTATTCCTCAATGATCCTATTGCTTCTAATATATAGGCTTATAGCCAACTAACAAGGAAACAAACTCAATCTTATCTCTAACAACTCAATCTTATCTAACTGATTATTCTCCTAAATCTTGCCTAGCCCCTCATTGTGGGCTGTTGCGCCCGATCCTTGGATCGGCGCTGGTATTTGCGGCCCCACATGACATCTCTCCCCCCCCCTCGATGAGCAGCTCGTCCTCGAGCTGGAAATCCGGGTAGCGATCGATGAAGTTGTCAACGTCTTCCCATGTTTTCGACGCTGCTGTTTCCCCTTTCTAGTGAACCACTAGTTGTCGGACACCCCTGGCCAAGCGAGAGCGGAGAACGTGCTCTGGTTCCGGCACCGCTGCCCCATTATGGATTCGTGGAAGCGCTGGTAGCAAGCCGGGGGGTGTGCCGACGAACTTTTTCAAGAGGCCCACGTGGAACACGTCGTGGAGACGAGCTCGAGGAGGTAGCTCCAGCCTGTAGGTGACGTCGTTGATGACGGTGGTGATGCGGTACGGCCCGTAGAAGCGCGGCTTGAGCTTTCCTGATGTCGGTAGTTGAAGCGATGAGGCAGCCCGTTGGTGTAGTCGTAGCCAGACCCAGTCACCCACCTTAAATTGAACATCCCTGTGATGTATGTCGTAGCGACGCTTGTAGATGGCTTGGGCTTGCTCGAGGCGGAGACGGGCATCAGCTAGAAACTCATCTCGTTCCGCCATAGTCTTTGCTACCGCTGCCACCCGTGTTTCCCCATGTTCATAGGATCGGATGGACGGAGGGTCACGGCCATAAACCACCCGGAACAGCGTGTCACGAAGCACGGATTGATAGGCGTTGTTGTAGGTGTACTCCGCCCAAGGTAGCCATCGAAGCCATTGCCGAGGACGATCGCCGGTGAAGCAACGTAGGTACATAGTGATCACTTTATTGGCAGCTTCCGTCTGTTCATCGGGTTGGGGATGAAAAGCCAAAGTCATGTGTAACTTGGTGTCGACGAGCCGCATCAGCTCTCTCCAGAAGATGGAGGTGAAGACGGGGTCCCGATCCGAGACCATGGACTGGGGTAACCCGTGAAGGCGCACGATCTCGGCGAAGAAGACCTTTGCCACCGACTCCGCCGTGTACGGGTGTGCGATGGCGATGAAGTGGCAGTACTTGTTGAATCAGTCCACCACCGTGAGGATGACAGACTTCCCGCCGACACGTGGTAGCGCCTCGATGAAGTCCAGCCCAATGTCCGTCCATACCGCCGTGGGTACGGGTAGAGGGAGGAGTAGCCCGGCCGGATGTAGGTGGTCGGATTTGTACCGTTGGCAAGTGGCGCAGGAGCGGACGTAGTCTTGAACTGCTTGTCGAAGGTTGGGGGGGAGGGGGGGAATCACGGCGTAGTCGGTGCAGTGTACGCTGCACGCCTTCGTGACCGTCATCGTGTACGGCAGAGATGAGCTCGTGGAGGAGCGGCAAAGTGGGTGGGACATAGAGGTGGCCCTTGAACGTGATGAGGTCGTCGAGTATTGCCCAGAGGTTATTTCGCTGGCCATTCGCGATCTCCTCCTTGATTGCCACCAAGGCCGGGTCGGTGGCGTGTGCCTGACGTAGACGATCAATGAAGTCGAAGTCGGGCCCGGAGATGGCGAGGATCGTCGGCTCGTCTGTATCACGCCGGGAGAGAGCGTCGGCCACCGTGTTGGTGCTTCCAGCTTTGTACTCCACCAAAAAGTCGAAGCCGAGGAGTTTGCCCACCCAATGGTGTTGTGGTATGGTGACGAGGCGCTGGTCAAGTAAGAACTTGAGACTAAAGTGATCAGTTCGTACAAGGAAGCGGCGACCCCAAAGGTACGGTCTCCAGTGGCGGATGGCGAGAACAAGGCCGATGAGTTCTCGCTCGTAGGCTGCCAAGGACCGGTGGCGCGGAGCTACAGGCCAACTGAATGCCAGTGGGTGTTGCCCTTGTATGAGCACGGCACCAAACCCATGTGTTGAGGCATCGCACTCAACCAGTCTTTTTGAGGCGTCGCCTAGCGCCGCCTAGGTGTCCAGTCGGTCCGAGGTGGACGCCTGGCCTGCTCGCCTCGCCTGGAGCTGGCATGGCGCCCGCCCAGGACGCCCGGCCAACGCCTGAGCGCCTAGGCATCGTTCCAGGCGGACGCCCAGGGCGCCTGGACTTGCAAACCCTATTTTATAAGGCCCGGCCCACTTTTCCTTTCTTTTCTTCCTCCACTCCTCCATTCCAGCCGTCGCTCCCAGAAACCCGACCCGGACGCTGCCCCCCGGCCGCCGCCCCGACCCTGGCCCAGGACGCCGCCGGCCCCGGTCGCCGCCCAGAGACCCCGAGGTCCCCGACCCGCAGAGCTGTCCCCCGGCGTGAGGAAGGGACAGGTTACAACCCTTTGATCTTAGAGGATTTCCAATGGGATAATGAATGGGTTCAAATGAATAATGATGAAGTTCATGTCGGGGAAGATCTTTTATGGTCTCATGTTGATGAAGCCATTGGTGCATCGTGTTCACTTGAAGGTCGTCATTTGCCAAGACCCACCGCAACATATAAACGTCGGCGCTTTGTAGCTTCAACCTCAAGGTCCTCTACTAATGATGAAGAAGACCAAAGTTTGGGAGAGGAGGAAGATATTGATCAAGATAATGTGTTTGTGTCCGATGATTTAGAGATTGAGGATGATTTTGGTCAACCACCACCACTTCCTTCTAATGATAGCTCGGAAGATGAAGAAAATGAAGGCGCCCCAAATGATATTGAGCTTGATATTGACTATGATATTGACTAGATGATGTCTCATGACTCTCATGGAGTCATGATTATGGACTTATGGTTGAACTTGTCATGGTTATTTTTATCTATGTTCACCTTGTTGGACTTGGATTTATGTACCTATGTTGAACTTGTTGGCTTGTTGTCTATGTTGAACTTGTTGGCTTGTTGAACTTGTTGGATTTATGAATTATGTATCTGGTCTTAGTGTTCTTAGTGTTCTACACTTAGCCAAAAATGCCACACTGAACTGGTCGCCTGGCGGACGCCTAGGCGTCCTAGCGCCAGTTCACAACCTTGCACTCAACCACAAAGGTTTGGCCGAAGTCGGGTAGCGCGAGCACCGATGCCGTGGTGATGGCGGTCTTGAGTGCCTTGAACGCCACTTCTGCCTCGGTTGTCCATGCGAATCCCTCCTTGCGGAGGAGTGAGGTGAGGGGTGCGGCTGTCGCGCCAAAGTTCTTGACGAACTTGCGGTAGTAACCAGCAAGGCCGAGGAAGCCTCGCACCGCTCGCGGCGATCGGGGGACCGTCCAATCCGCCACTGCTTGAACTTTGGCTGGATCCATGGCGACGTCTGAGGCGGATATGATGTGCCGAAGGTAGGCAATGGAGTCGGTGCCGAAAGTGCACTTTAATCTCTTGGCGAAGAGACGGTGCTAGAGGAGAATGTCGAGGATGGCGCACACATGTCAAAGGTGGTCGGTCCACGTGGTGCTGTAGATGAGAATGTCATCGAAGAAGACGAGGACGAACCGTCAGAGGAATGGCCGCAAGATATCGTTTCATGAGTGCCTGGAACGTCACCGAGGCGTTGCACAATCCGAACGGCATGACCAGAAATTCATAAAGGTCGTCATGTGTTCGGAACGCCGTCTTGGAGATGTCCTCTTCTCGCATCCGAACCTGATGATAGGCGGAGCGGAGATCCAGCTTGGAGAAGAAACGTGCGTCGTGGAGCTCATCGAGGAGTTCGTCGACCACAGGTATCGGGTATGCGTCCTTGACCGTGATGGCATTCAAGGCGCGATAGTCGACGCAAAAAACGCCAGGAGCCATCCGTCTTTCGTACCAGCAACACCGGAGAGGAAAACGCTGACGAGCTCCTGCGGATGATCCCTTGCTCGAGCATGGCTGCACATTGGCGTTCCAACTCATCCTTGTGTGCGACGGGGTACTGGTAGGGTCGTACTGCCACTGGTGCTGACCCCGGTAGTAGTGTAATACTGTGGTTGCGGGAACGTGGCGGCGGCATGCCTTTAGGATCAGTGAAGACTCCAGCAAATGCGTCGAGGAGGGCGGACAGTAGATCGTTCCCGGTGCACGCTCGGATTGCCGAACTGGTCGGGCCTGCCTGGCCGCGCCAGCACACCTGGTGGTCGCCCCGCCAGAAGGATATTGTCAATGCCCCGAAGTCCCATAGGATCGGTCCAAGAGACGCGAGCCACTGCGTTCCCAAGACTATATCATAGTCGGCGAGGGGCAGGGCGTAGAAGTCCGCGGAGAACGCCTCATCAGTGATGCAGAATGTTGCACCCCGGTGCACGCCTGGGCATGCTACGCGGTCGGCGTTGGCCACTGTGACCTGTAGTCTCCCGCCCGACCGAAGCTTAAGTGAGGTCCGAGAGGCTGCCTCCTTGGCGATGAAGTTGTGGGTGGAGTCGGAGTCCAATAGGGCGAGAAGGGCAATGCCGCCTATATAGACGCACACTTGCATTGTTTCGCTGGTGCGGATCCCAGTAATTGCATGGACCGAGATGTGTGGCTCATCTGAAGTCGACTCGTCTGCCCCGGCGTCCTCATCATCGTCTTCATGCGCCAAGTCGAGGAGAAAGATGCGTTGGCACACTCGATTGTGGCCATGCCCGAACTTCTCATTGCAGTTGAAGCAAAGACCCAAGCGGTGTCGCTCTTCCATCTCTGCTTGGGACAGTTTTCTAATCTGTCGCCCCTCGACTGTGGCCGGTGTCTGATGGGGAAGCGGCTGCGAACCGGACGCCGAGAGTGCGAGGCATGGCGAGGGCGTCGGTAGAAGACCCCGCTGGCTTGTAAGGCATTGTTGTGGCGCGGAGGCTCCCGCACACTGATCTCACAGCTCCAGTTTGCGCGAGAGACTCATGACGATGGCGAGTGACTGCGGGTTATGGATCTAGACGTCCAGGCTGAGAGGCGGTTGTAGACCGGCGATGAAGAGCTGCACTTTCTGGGTCTCGGTGAGTGCACCGGCGCGGGGAAGCAGGGCCTCAAACCGGTCCTGGTACTCGAGGACCGAGCCCGTGCGCCTGCACGCCACGAGTTCGCCGAGAGGGTTGGAACGCAAGGGCGGTCCAAACCGGGTGTTGAGCAGCTCGGTGAAGCGTCTCCATGATGGTGTGCCTTCGTCACGTTGAAGATGCATGAACCACAGTTGTGCCCCAGCCTCCAAGTTGTACGATGTCATCCACACTTGTTCCTCATCCGCGATGTGTTGTTGATAAAAGTAGGACTCACACCGGTTGATGAATGAGAGGGGATCGGTTTTCCCATCAAACTTGGGAAAGTCTAACTTCTAGAAACGCGGCGGCCTGTCGTTGTGGTGCTTGCCGCCCTGCATCCTTCTGGATCCCGATGCCAATGACTATGTGGTGCGTTGTTCGATCATCTCGATCCTGGCTTACAGGGACGCCACTGTCTCGATCAGCTTGGTGATGAGCGCCACAAGATCGGCTGACGACGGTGCTGCCATTGGCGTGGGTTCCGGCGCTGTTGGAAGCGGCGGCGCGACGGAAGCAGCCTCATGCAGCGGTGGTGTGGTAGAGGAGGAGCGCCTGGATCGTGATACCAGGTTGTCAAGGGCGTTGGCGCCCAAGACGGCTGGACCCCGACTACGGAGATCGTAGCCCCGAGAGGAAAAGGCGCCGGCTGTTCTGCCCGGCGACCCGATGGTGGAAGATGGGATCGGAGGGAGGTAGAAGAGAAGGAGGGTTGGAAGGTAATACTTCTTTCTTATTCCTCAATGATTTTATTGCTTCTAATATATAGGCTTATAGCCAACTAACAAGGAAACAAACTCAATCTTATCTCTAACAACTCAATCTTATCTAACTGATTATTCTCCTAAAATCTTGCCTAGCCTCTCATTGTGGGCTGTTGCGCCCGATCCTTGGATCGGCGCTGGTATTTGCGGCCCCACATGACACAAGCTTAACGCACAAACTTGATAGAGTAACTGCAAGATTTTATAATTAGAGCTTGAAAATTTTTAGCCTCATGTTCATATTTATGGGTAAGTCTAGTATTAGGGAGGGAGAAATGGTATTTAACAATTCATTCGAAGCCGCAGTCACGAGGAATACAAAAACTTACTGCAACATCATCAAACTCATCAAAGTTGGATGCAACGGTTTCCCAGTGATAGGATACAACTGAGATAGCTGAAGATCCTCCTTTTCCCCTGGATCTCTTTCCTGGCTCCTTCTTGACCTGTTCGACTCGTCTAATTTCACGATACAGTCTATGTCCAAGAATCTCATCATCTTCATACCTTGTTTAGCATGATTTGATTAGCATGCAATTTCATGAGATAGAAAAAGGGATTAAGAAAAAAACAGGACAATAAAAAAATCCACTGACCAGTATGAGATTCCAAGGGAATCTCCCCCAACCCTTTCTTTACGGAAGGTAAAAAGGTCATATCCATGTTTAAGGGAACTGTCAATAAAGTTCCGAATATCTTCTTGCTGCAAAATTTATGCTTGATAGTCAGATATCTCATAAAAAAATAACAGCATATCATGCAGCTAATGTCAAAGATGAATAACAAGCCATTTACAGCAGAAACCAAATAGATGAATCTCACATTCCCCGTGTTTAATTTGCTGGTGACAGCAGACAAAATGTCTCTTTGCAACAAGGTAAGAACATTTTTTCATGGATAGTATTTGTTTCTAGTATACTGCATCAGAGCTAATGTGAGGACTCATCCTCTTCAATTGAGTGGGGAGAAAACAACTAGAGCCATGAAGCGGCAGTCTACTTCAAAAAGAAAAAGGAAAGATCTCTTGTCTGGAGATTTCAATGTTGTGTATTATTTGCAGCATTTGGCCTTTGTCAAGAGCGTACAACGGTGAAAAGGAGCAATTACTAAAAGGCATACCAAGTGCCGAAGGCTCCCACACATTTTGGGGTTTGAGGAAGGGTTACTTCTAGACAGCCCTTACCCCTGCTTTTGTGGAGAGGCTGGTTTCAACCCAGGACCTCAGGACACAAGTGGAAACACTATAACTAATAGTGAAATTAGCACAGAAAATGCCAGAATTAGTTATCTATCGTAGATGAATTTCTTGACTGTAGGTTGAAAATAGGGGTTAATACTTACAGAAGTTTCAAACACTGCAACAGCTTTTTGAAATATTGAATTACTAACACTGAAACCCAACTGAAATTAGCAGCCGTAATTAGGGTTGATCCACACCGCCAAAGTAGAACAAGATTATATGAATATCAAGGCTAAAATATCTACTTTAGCAGCCACCTCTTGTTTGTCATCAAATGAAAATGAAAACACACATACCTCAACACGAATATCACATATTGCTTTCAAGATCACTAAACGAGTTGTTGGTTCCAGTGTTTTGTACGTTTCAATTTCAGTTCTGAAAGGTGAAACAATTGGAAAATCATCATCATGACAATGCAGCACAAGATTAACTCAAGCATGTATTTGCTGAACTAACCCATGGGATGCAACTATTGGCAGATCACCTTCTGCAACCTGCAGTTCAGATCCTTATTAGCTCCCAACTGAACAGAATGTCATTACATTTATCAAAGAGACAAAGACTATTTGGAACATGGAATACTACTCATATACCCATTGCCACCAATCCCTTAGCTTTCTGCATAGGACAGTCACCCAGGTTCCACGCCCCATAGCCATGCGAGTTACTGGAGGAATCGACTGCAAGTGTGATCAACAAGCTCCGATTGAAGGAAACTTTAGCACGACATACTATGTACAATATAAAATGCAGTGTGATATATTAGAAAATAGATCACTGTATAAGCAAGAAACTAGTATATGAAGGATAGTGTATTCTGCTCATGAACCTGCTGAGCAAGATACCAACGAGAAGGACATGATGTCACCATTGCATTCGCTCTAAAAGTCCATGTAAAAAATCAACAACGAGCTCATGTAACTACAGGCCTCATCCAAACTCAGTAACAAAAAGGCATGCAACAAGTGAATCAACAAACTTTACTACAAGTAAAGAAAGAAGCACATCTTTTATGTCTGACCACGAACCAAATAACAAATGCAGACATAACTAAGCTACAGAGTAATTGTCCAGCTCAATCACAGCGGAGAGAGAGAGGAGTGATGATCAACTTCAAACTGAACGGCTATAAGAGGGGCCCACCTTGAGCAACGGCATATGCACGTCGTCTAGTGTACCGTTGGGAGTGATAAGCCCCGACTCAAGCTCCTCCGCGGTGAACTCCGCAGTGATGTTCAGCAGAGGCCGGAACACCTGCACCCACCAAGAACAGTGCAAGAGCGGCGTCAGAACCTAACCCTAGCTCTGAAGCCCGCAGCACGAAACAGAACCTGAACCCCTCAGCTCCAGCGCCGGCGAGGGGCAGGGAGTAGGAGCGTGAGAGGGGAGGGGGCACGGCGCGCACGTGGAGGAAGTTGAGGACGGAGCCGAGCTCCCACATGCATCGGAGCCGCCACCGCGGCAGCTCCGCGGGCGCCTCGGGCTCTGACACGAGCGGCGTCACGACGCGGCATTGCGGCGTCTCGTCCGCGCCCGCCGCGGCGCGCCGGCGCGGCCGCTCCGGCGGCCGTGGGGGCGGCGGGGGCCTGGGCTTGCTGTTGCACGCGCGAGGCAGGCGCGCCTTCCGCGGCGCCGGCGCCTGCTCCTCCGCCGCCGCCGGTTTCACGTCCTCCGGTTCCCCCGCCTCCTCCTCCTCCTCCCGCTTTGCGGGGGAAGCATCGCCGTCCCCGCCGCCGCTGGCGTCGGGCATGAGGGCGTCAGATCGGGGATCTGTGTCGGTTCCAGTGTTAGGGTTTGGGTGGGAAGCCGATGCGGGGGGCGAGGAGGCGGAGGTGGAGGCCATTGGGGGAGGGCAAGGGAAGGGGAGCGGAGGAGGGGAAGGGTAAAAGCGGGATTACGCGTGGTAAGGATAGGATGGACAAGGCACCTCCGGGGAGGAGACAGAGATCCTCTTAAGTAAACTGCGGTCACTGACATGTGGAGCCGACCTTACACGACGCAGTTACGTCAGAGGATCTTATTCCCGGAGACGTGGGTCCTCTAAATTACAGTACTGAATACGGTGCAGTAGAGATCATCTACTAGGATGACAATGAGTCGGGTTGAGAAAGACCCGTGCCAAACAAAAAATTACGGGTTAAATTTGAGACCTGCATTTGCAGGTGAGAATTCGCACATGCCCCCACACTCATCGGGTCTCGGGCGGGTTTTAAGTGCCCGTCGGGTTTAGCATTTTTATAAGCATACTACAATGTTTAATAAATAAGTCTAAAAAATTATTCATTTTAAATAATAATACAATAAAAATATTAAGTTACTTATAAAGATTGTAAATATAGGTAGCGATAAACAAGATGGAACAAAATAAATTATACGAAACAAATAAATTCAACTTTAAACCTAAAAACATAAATTATTTCAGGTATGCAAAATAAAATTTGTATCCACACCCCGTTAACATTCAAAATTGTATTCCCTTGTTCACAGTATATAATATTTCCAACTGAAGTGTTAAATTGATCGCAAGCTCATTACTCAGCGAGAGCTAGGGTTGGTAAAATATGGTCAAGGCTTGTAATCTAGCTAGCTCGACTAATTCTAATTTTGGCTTGGTCTAGTTCAGGTCGGTCTTTTAAACGGATCAAGTCAAGCCTCTTTCGTAACTCGATTTATTAAACTTCTAAGTCGTTAGATTGGCTCATAATTAAAATGAAGATATCAAACTTCAGCTGAATAGGAAATAGACATTTCTATGTTGAAATGTCTATCTTATCTGCATTTATTGACCACTCTTCTTGACTCATACTAGTAGTTTTGTAGAGTTATTTTCTATTATATTTTCAATATATTGACATATTTTAATATCATCAAGACTCCAACAGGCGGTTCGTGTGGAGGATACAAGAGTTTGAGGTTAAGGAGGCCTTAAAGAGGATGAAAGGAGGAAAGACCCTCGGCCCTGACGATGTCCCTATTGAGGTGTGGAGATGTCTTGGGGACGTCGCAATAGTATGGCTCACAAAGCTATTCAACCACATTTTTCGGTCAAATAAGATGCCTGAAGAATGGAGGAAAAGTATATTAGTACCTATCTTCAAAAATAAAGGAGATATTCAAAGTTGTACTAATTATCGAGGTATTAAGCTTATGAGTCATACTATGAAGCTTTGGGAGAGAGTGATTGAACACCGCCTGAGGAAAGTGACCAATGTCACTAAAAACCAGTTTGGTTTTATGCCTGGGAGGTCTACAATGGAGGCGATTTTCTTGCTTCGTCAGCTTATGGAGAGATATAGGGAGCAGAAGAAGGACTTGCATATGGTGTTCATCGACTTGGAGAAGGCGTACGACAAGATACCAAGATCAGTCATGTGGTGGGCACCAGAGAAACATAAAGTGCCAACAAAGTACATTACCCTTATCAAGGATATGTACAATAATGTTAGGACAAGTGTGCGCATAAGTGATAGTGAGACTGATGCATTTCCTATCACGGTAGGACTACATCAAGGATCAGCTTTGAGCCCATACATCTTTTCCTTGGTGATGGATGAGGTGTCGAAGGATATACAAGGGGATATCCCTTGGTGCATGCTCTTTGCTGATGATGTAGTGCTGGTAGATGAAACTAGAGATGGTGTTGATAAGAAATTAGAGTTATGGAGACAAACCTTAGAGTCCAAGGGGTTTAGACTTAGTAGGACTAAAACCGAGTATATGAGGTGTGACTTTAGCGGTGTAGGTCGTGAAGAAGGAAATGTTAGTCTACAAGGACAAATAGTACCTAGAAGGGACTCTTTCCGATACTTAGGATCAATGTTACAAAGCAATGGCGATATTGATGA
Organism: Neostapfia colusana; assembly: GCA_030760725.1. Lineage (NCBI taxonomy): Eukaryota > Viridiplantae > Streptophyta > Magnoliopsida > Poales > Poaceae > Neostapfia > Neostapfia colusana. The sequence goes on along the minus strand of JASWHV010000009.1, from coordinate 109,170,951 downwards.
GGATGTTTGCCACAGGATCAAGGTAGGGTGGATGAAATGGCGGCAAGCCTCTGGAATCCTATGTGATAGGAAAGTCCCACAGAAGCTAAAAGGGAAGTTCTATAGGACGGTGATCAGACCCGTGATGCTCTATGGGGCGCAATGTTGGCCAACTAAACGGCAACATGTCCAACAAATGAGTGTCGCAGAGATGCGAATGCTACGGTGGATGTGCGGGCACACGAGAAGAGACCGAATAAGGAATGAGGCGATTCGTGATAAGGTAGGGGTGGCGCCGATTGAAGAGAAGTTAGTCCAACATCGACTTAGGTGGTTTGGACATATCCAACGGAGACCTCCAGAAGCACCGGTTAACAGTGGGATTTTAAGAGGTAGAGAAAATATTAGGAGGGGTAGAGGACGACCAAGGTTGACTTGGGAGGAGGCGGTAAAATGAGATTTGAGAGATTAGAATGTATCCAGAGACTTAGCTCATGATAGGACCGCATGGAAAGTAGCAATTCATGTGCCAGAATCGTAGTCTTGTTTTTTTTTCTTTTTCTTTTTTTTTTCTTTTTTCTTTTCTCTTTTCTTTTCCTTTTTTCTTATTTCTTTTCTCTTTTTCCTTTTTCTTTTTTTCTTTTTTTCTTTTTTTTTCTTTTTTTCTTTTTTTTCTTTTTCCTTGTTCTTATATCTCTTCCTCTCTTTTACTTTATTGATATTGGGTTTCATGTCTAGCCGACCCCAACAGGCTTGGGATAAAGGCTTGGTTGTTGTTGTTGTTGTATTTTAATATCATCAAGATGCTTAAATTAACGAATGTCCCTACCATCAAAGTTGAATTATGCTCGACCTTTGAGCGTAACGAGCCAGCTCAAGTTTTTCAAATGAACCAAGTTGAGCTTCTTTTTCAGCTCGTTGGTCTTAACACAAGCTGAGCCTAGCTGCTCATTGTCTCGGCGAGCCTTAACGAATTGAGCCTCAATGAACCGAGCTTGCTCGTTAGCCAACAGGGCCCACGGCCCTCCTAGACTTTACAATTGCCTGGTAAAATGCAGCTCACTTTAAACGCAACAGCTAATTAAACTTCAAAAACCACGCAAGCCCTGTCACTGCGCATGCTAATGAAACGTGTAAAGCATCATATAGTTTCGCCAGGAGGTAGTAAGCCGATCATTGCATGTTCAGTTTTGTGAACACATGCATAACTCACCCCATGTTACAAACATTGAAGCAGACAAAACTGAATGCAACATTTCTAGGAGAGAAAAAAATATAAAATAGGTTTCATCTATGAGCACTGGCTAAGCTACTGATGTTATGGAAACCCTTTATCTCTTCACAAAACTCAAAGAGGCACTACTTGCCAACAGCTTTCCTAACTTGGTCACTGACTTGCGTGAAAAGGCCAGTCCAGTAATGTGGTATTCAAGTGTCTACACTTGATTTACAATAGCAAATCCATCTTGAAAATAGTTATAGCCACGAATGAGGACAATCATGAGCAAACGTGTCTTTTTAGTCAACTACTTATAAGGTAACTAGACACGATTTGATTATTTAAATCCCTCAGATCTAATTAACTACTTCATACGGTCCGAATAAAGCATTTTAACTTGGAAAGAAGTTCGTCGAAATTACCATGCTACCTTTTGTCCTAAACCATCCAAACAGAAGGACTAATATATAGACTAATTGTTAGTCCTCTTATAGGCTAATTATTTTCCTATCAGTCAACCCAACCTAGCCAAAAGTGACTAACAGATCCCATCGAAAAAAGAGAAGTTACGCTATATCACTTAGAGACGAAAAGGAGGGACCCAACAACAATTCATTATTACTCCCTTCATTCTGAAATAAATAATATTTAGGAAAAAATTAGTTTAATTTAAACTAAATTAGTTATTCTAAAAATCATTTAATTCAGAACAGAGGGAGTATTATTGAATAGAAGCCTATGCTTATTGCTGCATTACAACCGGGCCCCCACCTGAACCCGAATCTTTGCGTTGCTGGTGGAACCAGACTATATTCTTTACAAATACAAAACTTTTTCCATCTGACCGTACGATGGTCTTCTGTATTTCTCCGAGCATTTCTTGCTTGTGCACCATCGGAGGTCGGAAATGTTTGGCTCTTGTAAAGTCTCCTATCGGATGCATAGTAAAGGTTAAAAGAAATAGAAAAAAGAGTAAATTTTACTCTATCTATAAATTTACTTCATTCATTTAACTTCTGATAAAAATTTTAGATCGATTTACTACTCCGAACAATTCAAATAAATGCAATCAAAAAATTAAAACTGATTGTGAAGAAGGAAATTGCATATTTTGGATGTCAAAAGAGGAAATATGGTTCACCGGTATATAAAGGATTTACTAGTGGCTCCATCGTGAGGTATGAGGAATTGAAGCATGCAAATTTGCATTAGATATTGGTGACATTTATCTATGGCATTCGTCGTGCGAGGACTCTTCATGACATTTATCTATGGCTTTCATCGTGCGAGGATTATTCGTGACATTTATCTATGGCTTTCATCATGCAAGGATTATTCAACTCGATAAGGAATTTGACGTTGTGTTGCTTCCTCGCTACCATAACCAGTTTTCATGACCGGTCGCACTGGAGCCCTGTAAAATGGTCGGGCCTCCATATGTGTCGGCCCTCTCTGTAGAGGCCCCACGCAGCGGGGCTTTCCCGACGACTGGAAACCTAGGTTGCTATAATCGACCCGATTATTTCCCATCGGGTCGGCTGGGGCGACCTGTATCGAGCGATGCCGTAAAAGTCGTTGCTTCCACGTGAGGGGGGAGACAGAAGGCAACAACGGTGGAGAGAGAACTCCATGGACGTCTCGTGGGGCGCTCCTCGCCATGCGGGACCACGACTTCTCCGTCCCGTAGTTTCTCACCAGGGGCGGCTCATGGGTGGCGCTGGCAAGATGCGGTGGGTGCATGCAGGGGCCGTGTGGCAGTGCCCGAGGGGCGACCGCCCCGGGCCCCCGAAAATTAAGGGCCCTATTACTAGAGAGGCAAGAAAGGAGGAGCCGTGGAAGCATACAGTTTGGCAGTTGGAGCCACTGTATGCCATTAGTGTTTTGGGAGCAGAAATGAGTTCTTGCTTCTTGGCCTCAGGTGTTGTTAAATCTGAAGTGCATCCAACACACTAGATGACGATTAAGGGTACACATATTTGTGACAGTGAAATTTATCTGACGTATCTAGCCTTTTTTTTGTCACTTCATGTTTCCAGAGGGTCATCTCTCTTGTTACTTTCAGGAGTCTGACACTCGTGATCCAAAGGAGAACAGTTTGCTACTTCCTTTCTGAGGACGACAACAACAACAACAACAACATCCAAGCCTTTATCCTAAGCCTATTGGGGTCGGCTAGACATGAAACCCAATATCAATGAAGTAAAAGAGAGGAAGAGATATAAGAACAAGGAAAAAAAGAAGAAAAAAGAAAAGAAAAAAGAAAAGAAAAAAGAAAAAGAAAAAAAGAAAAAAGAAAAAAACAAGACTACGATTCTGGCACATGAATTGCTACTTTCCATGCGGTCCTATCATGAGCTAAGTCTCTGGATACATTCCAATCTCTCAAGTCTCGTTTTACCGCCTCCTCCCAGGTCAACCTTGGTCGTCCTCTACCCCTCCTAATATTTTCTCTACCTCTTAAAATCCCATTGTTAACCGGTGCTTCTGGAGGTCTTCGTTGGATATGTCCATACCACCTAAGTCGATGTTGGACTAACTTCTCTTCAATCGGCGCCACCCCTACCTTATCACGAATCGCCTCATTCCTTATTCTGTCTCTTCTTGTGTGCCCGCACATCCACGGTAGCATGCGCATCTCTGCGACACTCATTTTTTGGACATGTTGCCGTTTAGTTGGCCAACATTCTGCCCCATAGAGCATCGTGGGTCTGATCACCGTCCTATAGAACTTCCCTTTTAGCTTTTGTGAGACTTTCCTATCACATAGGATTCCAGAGGCTTGTCGCCGTTTCATCCACCCTACCTTGATCCTGTGGCAAACATCCTCATCAATATCGCCATTGCTTTGTAACGTTGATCCTAAGTATCGGGAAGAGTCCCTTCTAGGTACTATTTGTCCTTGTAGACTAACATTTCCCTCTTCACGACCAACACCACTAAAGTCACACCTCATATACTCGGTTTTGGTCCTACTAAGTCTAAACCCCTTGGACTCTAAGGTTTGTCTCCATAACTCTAATTTCTTATCAACACCATCTCTAGTTTCATCTACCAGCACTACATCATCAGCAAAGAGCATGCACCAAGGGATATCCCCTTGTATATCCTTTGACACCTCATCCATCACCAAGGAAAAGATGTATGGGCTCAAAGCTGATCCTTGATGTAGTCCTACCGTGATAGGAAACGCATCAGTCTCACTATCACTTACGCGCACACTTGTCCTAACATTATTGTACATATCCTTGATAAGGGTAATGTACTTTGTTGGCACTTTATGTTTCTCTAGTGCCCACCACGTGACTGGCCTTGGTATCTTGTCGTACGCCTTCTCCAAGTCGATGAACACCATATGCAAGTCATTCTTCTGCTCCCTATATCTCTCCATAAGCTGACGAAGCAAGAAAATCGCCTCCATTGTAGACCTCCCAGGCATAAAACCAAACTGGTTTTTAGTGACATTGGTCACTTTTCTCAGGCGGCGTTCAATCACTCTCTCCCAAAGCTTCATAGTATGACTCATAAGCTTAATACCTCGATAATTAGTACAACTTTGAATATCTCCTTTATTTTTGAAGATAGGTACTAATATACTTTTCCTCCATTCTTCATGCATCTTGTTTGACCGAAAAATGTGGTTGAATAGCTTTGTGAGCCATACTATTGCCATGTCCCCAAGACATATCCACACCTCAATAGGGACATCGTCAGGGCCAAGGGCCTTTCCTCCTTTCATCCTTTTTAAGGCCTCCTTAACCTCAAACTCTTGTATCCTCCGCACGAACCGCCTGTTGGAGTCATCAAAGGAGTCATCTAACTCAACCATAGTGCTCCCATTCCCATCATTGAATAGCCCATTAAAGTAATCACGCCATCTATTCTTAATCTCTTCATCCTTCACTAGAATGTGGTCAGTCTCATCTTTGATGCATTTTACTTGATTGAGATCCCTCATCTTTCTCTCGCAGATTTTTGCTACCTTGTATATGTCGTTTTCACCTTCTTTTGTCTCTAATCTCTCATATAACTTATCATAGGCCTGTCCTCTTGCCTTACTCACAACCCGCCTTGCATTCTTCTTAGCCTCTTTGTACTTAAGCATGTTGCTTGCGCTTCTATCATTATGCCAACTCTTGTAACACTCCTTCTCCATAATGGCCTTTTGTACATCCTCATTCCACCACCAAGTGTCTTTATCTACAAGTTTCTTTCCCTTTGTCACACCGAACACCTCACTAGCTACCTTCCTAATGCAAGTTGCCATCTTCATCCACATACTATCTGCATCTCCATTTTCTGCCCAGGGTACTTCTGTGATCACCCTATTTTTAAAGGATTCTTGTGATTCTCCCTTCAACTTCCACCACTTTGTTCTTGTGATTTTGACACCTTTGTCCCGCAAAGAACATGTATGGAAGTGAAAGTCAGCTACCACAAGCTTATGTTGTGTCACAACACACTCCCCCGGGATCACCTTACAATCTAGACACTTCCGTCTATCCTTTCTCCTAGTGAGGACAAAGTCAATCTGGCTAGAGTGTTGGGCACTAATAAAGGTCACTAGGTGAGATTGCCTCTTCCTAAAGAGGGTGTTAGCTATCAACAGATCATAGGCTACGACAAAGTCTAGGATGTCCTTACCCTCTTGATTTCTATCGCCGCATCCAAAACCTCCATGTACTCCCTCAAATCCTCGGTTAGTTGCACCCACATGACCATTGAGATCTCCCCCAATGAGGAGTTTCTCGGTTATCGGTACACTACTAACCATAGCCTCCAAGTCCTCCCAAAATTGCCTCTTAGCACTCATGTTTAGGGGCATAAGCACTAATGACGCTCAATACAATGTCCCCAATTACTATCTTGATTAAGATGATCCTATGCCCTCGTCTTCGAACATCCACTACTCCATCCTTAAGACTCTTATCTATTAGAACACCTACACCATTCCTAGTCCCAGCCGAACCAGAATACCAAAGCTTGAAACCGGTATTCTCGACTTCTCTCACCTTTTGACCCGCCCATCTAGTCTCTTGTACACAAAGGATATTTACTCGTCTCCTAATGGCAACATCTACTAACTCACGTAGCTTCCCCGTCAAGGATCCTACATTCCAACTACCCACCCAAAATCTATGTTCCTCAGCTAGCTTCCTTACGCTTTGCACCCGTCGAGTAAGATGCAAAGACTCTTGCTCACTTATCACTACATCCGGGCGATGATGTAGCGCGCCACTAAGGTGATGGCGATCCGGCCCTTGCTCATTTAACACCATATCCAGGTTCTGATATGGCGCGCCACTAAGGCGGTGGCGACCCGGCCCTTGCCCACTTAACACCATATCCGGGTTCCGATATGGCGCGTCGCTAAGAGGGTTATGCCCCCAACGAATTTCTATTGGGTTTCATTTCCATGAGAATGGCTAAGTGTAGTTTTTGGCTCGCCAAGCCTATCACAACCCCCTCCTCCTTTACCCGGGCTTGGGACCGGCTATGTCGTTACAACATAGGCGGAGTTTATCTTATCTGAGGAGAATGTCAAAAATTATTGAGACAGTTGCAATGCGTGATGTTGTCCTTGCTTTGTCACGGTCAGGAGTTTGTGATGCTTTTGGACGTTTTTGGCGTGGCTCTGCTCCATAGTATAGCAACTCTACTCCAAAACTCTGGGTGGAGCAACTCTGTTGTGGAGTTATAAGTGTTGATGGTGGTGTTAGGTTAGAAAACTGTTATCAGCTCCAGAAAAGAGAGTTTTGAGGTTGTAATACCATTCTTACCTCTATTATGCTGATTGTTTGTATTTTAGGAATAATAAATTGTATATAATTTATAAAAATAATTTAAATGTTATATTATTTAAAAAAAATGAGATTGTCTCATTCTACGATAATAGAGTTTATGTAACTATTTTTTGCTACTTTTATTCAAACACATGCTCCAACCATAATGATGTGTGAGCAACTACTTTTCATTCAAACACTTGTTCGAACTATAGTATAGGATACCATAAAATCTAGATTGTTTAGACCAAAGTAGGAAACCCAAAATTTAGCAACAAATCAAATTGAATATTGTCGGAGTGTGTGATCTGGGACACTCCTCCCGGCCTACTACGGAAACAACCCACGAGGTTCTTTGGTTGGAGGGGCTTGGCACCCTACGTGATTCGGCTCGAGAGAGCAGATGAACACCGAGATTTACGTAGTTCAGGCTGCTAGAGCATAATAACCTACATCCACGGGAGGGTCTATTTTAATGCTTGCGCGTATATGCGTGAGAGGGTGTTGGGTTGCGAATGCGGAACCCTTTGTCACGTGGTCACCCCAGTCATTTTATAGTCCAAGGCTGGGGTGGTTCAAATGTGGCTTGGGGCCCGACAGGTGGCCCCAAAGCTAGGTAAACCGTATACATGATCTAGGATTTTACACTCTGAGTAGAGTAGTCTATGGGGGAATTAAGTCCCGCCGCTTGACGCGCTGAGCGTCCCTGTCCGTGTGTTAGGTGATGATGAAGACGCCGTCTTGCCGCCGCGTCTTCTCGCTCTACTTGGGCGGCATAGTGTCGTTGGGCGGCACTGTACCGCTGTCACACCTCGCCGCCCTGTCTTGTCACCGTAATTGTGGACAGGCGGAGGATGGAGGCGCGCGCCGTGCGCCATGCTTCCGGGAAGGCGCGAGCCTTTTATGCATGGCCTGACGCACTTCCTCATTGACTTCGTCGACCCTCGGCCCATGATGGATCGTGAGACACATGACGGCTTCGGATCTCTTGCCGACGGGTTCGGAGCCGTGAGACACATGGCAGCTTCGGACCTCACCTTAGCGGCGAGGCTCGGACCGGAGACCAGGGCATGTGTCGGCTTCGGAACTCTCCTCGGCAGGGAGGAGGTTCTGAGCCTAGAGACACATGGCAGCTCCGTACCGCACCTCAGCAGGGAGGTTCGGACCAGAGCCCGAGGCACGTGTCGGCTCCGGAGCTCTCCTTAGCAGGGAGGAGGTTCTGATCCAAGAGACACGTGGCGGCTCCGGACCTCAACTCAGTGGGGAGGCTCAGACAGGAGCCCAGGGCACGTGTCGGCTCCATAGCTGTCCTCAGCAGGGAGGAGTGTCGGAGCCCGGATACACGTGGCAGCTCCGAACCTCACCTCGGCGGGGAGGCTCGGACCGGAGCCTAGGGCACGTGTCGGCTCCAGAGCTCTCCTCAGCAGGGAGGAGTGCCAGAGCCCGGATACATGTGGCAGCTCTAGACCTCACCTCAGCGGGTGGCTCAGACCGGAGCTCAGGGCATGTGTTAGCTCCGGAGAACCTCCTCGGTAGGGAGGGGGTTCTGAGCGAGCTGACATGTGGCAGCTCCGGACCTCAACTATGCGGGGAGGCTCGGCCTAGAGCCCAGGGCACGTATCGACTCTGGAACTCAAGTGCACGTGACAGCCCTAGGGCTGACCTCAGGTTAAGGACACGTGGCTACGCCGAGACCCGCCTCAGTAGGGAGGCGGGGCCCAAGCTGTCTTTTACCCTCTGCGGGGGTACCCGGTCTGCAGGGTACCGACAGTGGCCTCCGGGCACATCTGGGGGGGAGGTAACGAGCCCGTAGGTGTGGCCTCCATCTTTCCCGTATGGTGGTTTTGATCCTGCACTTAGGAAACCGAAGTGGTAGCGAGATTTTTGCGTAGTAGACGAGTGGTTGTACCTGGGAGACGAGGAGGCTGCACATCCTTGGCGCAGTGGGCATACCCGCCAGTCGAAGCGACATCACATCGTCGGTGTAGTGGACACGTGTTTGCTCCTGACTGGTGGGTCGTGGCGACGTGCTCGAAGGGTTGCCTCGGGTATTTACTGCGACAGCCCTCGGGTCGACCGCTGCAGTTCCACCGCACCGTTTTTCTCGGGAACCGTGAGACGTTCTTGAGAAGTGACCCACCTGGCCCTTAGTGTATGAAGGGTGGACCTAGGTCCTACCCATCATTGGGGGAGGCAGGTAGCCCGCGGCGTGGTATGGTGGAAACCCAAACGTCGCGCCTGTTTCCCTGCCAGAGGTTGCGAACGTAGAAAGAAAATCCTTCCAGAGAAGGATGGTTCCCTTCCACCTTTTGCAATCTTCATCTTCCTCTTGCGCGCTTGAGGCCTCCGCAACCCAATGCTCACAACCTTTCCTCGCCACCATGTACGGCCTCCGTTCGTCTAGGCTTCGCGGTGATGGCGATATCGCTATTATGAGGCACCTGCTCGGTTGGGAGTCAGACACGTTCGACGCAAAGATCTGTCGCGGGAGGGTCCCGCTCACCAACATGCAGCCCAGCCATGTGGTTATCTTCACCTCGTACGTGATGTCCAGGTTCGCACTCCCAGCGTCGTCCTTCCTCCTCACCCTGCTGGAGGTGTATGGGTTCCAGCTCTAGCACCTCACGTCGCACGCTCTCGCACTAGTGGCCGTCTTTGTCCACTTCTTCAAGATGTTCGTGTGCATGTGTCCTTTTGGTACGACTCTTCAGGGTGTTCTTCTCCTTGAGGGCCTCGGGGAGAAGCATAAGGGCTTATTACTTCCAGCACCGAGGGAGGAACTGTGAGCCCTACATTGCGCCCTTCACTCCCGGGAAGTGGAAGCACTGGAGGGAGGACTGGGTGATCGCCCACACTGATGTCCACAACCGCCTAGAGCTGACGAGTGGCTCGCCGATGGCCAAGGTGGCCGCTGGGGATGAGATCCCCGACCCGCAGGACGCCTAAACACCAGTGCTGGAGAGGATCGGGTACTTGGCAGAGGAAGGCCTGACCTCGTTGATGGTTCTGGCCGATTTTGTGTCTCGTCGGATTGCCCCCCTCCAGCAGCGCATCCGGGCCGCTTGGCAGTACACCGGGGAGGGTGACGTAACCCTGTCGGCGCGCCGAGTGGGGTCATCGCCGAACCGGGAGATGCTGGAGATGATGTTGTAGAAACTCTCCTTTGACCCAATCACCGACGTCTCCATCACCCCGCCGGTGAGCTGCCAGCTCGTCTACCTCAACCCGTAGGCACGGTCGAGGTTGCTTAAGGAACTGTCGACAGTGGACGACATCGATGTATCAGTGCGGCAGATTGGTGATCCCTCACGGGGCATTGAGATTACTGGAGCAGACGGCGCCGGTGGTCAGGCAGGGCCTGGACCAAACTCACTCCCAAACAGAGGGAAGGAGTTAGCTGGGAGGCCTGCACCTGTGGCGCGCCCTCATTCACCACCCAAGGATGCCACGGAGTTGAGAAAGGCTCCAAAGAGGAAGTTGGTCCGTCTTGACGGAAGCTTCGTCTCTGGCACCCAGGTGGGGAGGGGGGCAGGGTTCCTAGGCTTCCCGCGGTCCCGCACCGGGCTAGGCAAATGGCGATGGCCGTAGCTTTGGAGTTGCTGCCGTCGGAGCATCCCCGATGACCATGGGAAGGGCGGCTGTCGCTGCTGGAGCTTCAAGGAGGGCCCCCGACGCGCCTACGATGCAGAAAAAGTCTTCGGGCGCGTCCTCGGCTCGGAAGCCATCGTCGGGCAAAACTTCTGAGGCGACATCGGCGGCGACGAGGGATCCAACAACGTCATCGGCTTCTGAGCTGTCGAAGGTAGCCCCAGCTCAGGGTGTATCTTCGGAGTCGAGGTCCTCAGCATGGAAGGCTCCTGCTGCTCCATCTCCCCTGAGGTTCCGTTGGCTCCAAGCCAGCGGAGGCGAGCTCAATTCCAGCGGGCGCGAGTGGCTCGAGCCCTCCGCATAAGAAGCTCTGCATGGGGTGGAACTTCCAGACCTTCAGGTACGACTCAGCCTCGTGGGGCTGTGTGCTGAGCCGTTGGGCGGCGTAGCTGATGCTTGGTTCTTCTTTCTATAGGGCTCCTCAGCAGAGCTCGTCTCCTCCTCCTCGTCCGCAGCAGTCCGGGCACCGGAGCTCCCTTTCCGCTAAAGTTCCAGCACCGGCGGCAGTGCCTGAGCTTGTGCCTAGGGCGACCCGGATGTCAGCACTTGGGCTCCCAAGGCCAGCCAACCGGCGGGCACGGACGCCGCTGGTAGTGGAACGACTACTGCTGAGCATGCTGCCAGCCCTCCTCCTCTTTCTTCGCAGGCTGCCATGGTGGTAATCCCACTGGAGGATGAAGAGACGTTGTCGAGGCGAGGTACCAAAGGCCGTTCCGATCCCCACGCTCGTGAGAGCCGTCTGGTCTAGCCTGGACCAGATGCAGGATGTGCTCGACCAGGAGTGGGTCAAGCTGAGATCTGAGCGGGAGCGCCTCCGGGACTGGCACGACCCGCTGAAGGCGTGGGTCCAGTCTCCCAGGGTGAAGGCTCAGGCTTCGACTCCTTGCGCCCCAATGTTCCGACCTAGGTGGTGAGCCAGGTGCTCCTTGCCCTGGACACTGGGAGAAGCGCTTGGCGCTAGAGAACGTTGTGGGGGAGCATCTGGAAGTTGAAGGCAAGACTCTGGCGCAGCTGGTGGTAGAGCATGTGCTCACCTGCTTCGGAGCTGCGACCCCAGCATCTCCCTGGAACTTGTGGCGCAAGGCCACAATGTAGAGTTGTCAGGGGCGACCAAGTCTTCTGTGGAGGAGGTTGCCTGACTAGTAGCTGCTAGGTTCGAGCGCGGGTAGCTCCTAGGTCCCCCCACTCCCCTTGTATCCTCCTATGTATGCCGGAGCTCCGTCACTAATAAAGACTCCTTATTCTAAGTCTTGTGTTGTTGGTGTGTAGACTTCGGAGCCTTGGCAGCGCAAAGGTCCGGAATGACTTGGCGAGGTAGGTAGCTCTTTGCCGATGTCCCGAGCTTGTTCCTCCGGGTCCTTAGCAGTGTAAGGACCCAAGGCGCCCCGGCAGCGTGACTACCACTCCTTCTGGGTCCTTGGAGTGCAAGGACCTGAGGGAAGTTTGGCTCGTGTCTTCAGCTTGTTGTAGCTAATGCTCTGAGTCTTCTACCTGCTGCTGTAGTGGTCTGACGTCCTGCTCGCGTGGTTCATCGTGATGGCTCCCTGGTAGGTGTGGATTTTGTGTTGGGGTGCACCTACCACTGGATGAGGCAGGACGTCAGCATCGGGCCCCCTGGGAGGTCTGGGACACCAAGGACCTGCTCAGACCTGCAGACATGGCAGAAAGAAGGAGTAACTGTGCTCTCTGCTCACTCTCCCCTATTTGTTAGCTTTGCTGTGGCTTACAGTCCTCAGCTGAGCTACGGGGCTCGGGTAATGAGCCGTCCGGTTCCCCGGTACTGAGCTGTAGCGCTGGAGAGGCAGGGTGTGCACGCTAGGGGTACGGAACCAAGCATAGCAGCCTACACACCCTAGACCTCCCACTGGCATGAGCCTTTCGAGGGAGGAACCATAGGGGCCCCAAGCAATGATACAACCACAGGACCCTGGGTACGCCACAGTTACCTCAATCAGAACCGCCTACAGAAGGATAGCATAACTCTTGCTATGGTTGAACATGAGGAAAAGTGACTGTTCACACGGCCGGAGCAGTATGAAACGAAATCACGAAAAGAAAGGAGACAATGTCCGGGGCCCGGTTACTTTTCTTTCCATAGGCGTGTACTTTCCGGCCCCCAAGTACACAGTTGTAGCGTTGGGGAGGCAGTGCGGCAGGCTTAGGGAACAAGACCAGGCTAAGCAGGTTGTGCGCCCTGGGCCTCTCGCGGGCGTTAACCTTTCAGCGAGGAGACCTTCTAGTGCCACGGGACCTAGGATAAGTACGTAGGACAGGCTACGGACATGCCATTTACAGTTGATATGCATGAGTAAGCACAAACTGTAAAGAGATAATGCATAGGGTAAGACAAAATTTTCTCATTTTAGGCTTCTGTCATAGAAGGAAATAGGCCGTACAAGAAGGCAGTGACCCGCTCCGGATGACAAGAGTAGCAGGACTCCTCTGGAGCTTAGTTGTTCTAAGCGCTATTCCTAGACACAATGACACCCTTACAAAGAAAATACAACCCTACCTTTGCAGTAAGGATATAACTTACGGAGGTGTTCTATGTTCCATGGATTGGGTAGAAGTAGCCCCATCCTCCGTGGCTAGGCAGATGCACCCTGGGCGGCATACTTGTGTCACTCAGCAGAGACCCTCCCAATTGGGGGAGAGTTTGTTCCCACCTTCTCGAGAAAGTATTCACCGAAGCACTAGGTCACCCACTTCGAGCTGTCTACTCCGCACGAACCGCTACTGATAATATCGGAGCGCTTGACGGTATTGCGCGTTTTGAGCAGCTGCTTGCCACCTTCGCTCATCGGCAAGGTCGATATCTTCACGCTAGAGCTGATCCTGCTTGGCTTCGTCGTACGCTTGGACACGGGATGAGCCCATTGTGATTTCCGGGAGGAGGATGGCCTCAACCCCATACACCAGGAAGAAGGGTGTTTCCCCTGTCGAGCGATTGAGGGACGTGCACATGGAATCTCTTCAACCCAATTAGCACCGTGCTTCTTCAAGCTGTCGTAGGTGCGCGTCTTGAGTCCCCTAAGTATCTCGACGTTTCTCTTTCGACTTGACCGTTAGTCTCTGGGTGAGCAACAGAAGCATAGCAAACTTGGATGTCGAGGTCTTCGCAGTAGTCTAGGAACACTGCAGTGGTGAACTGGGTCCCGTTGTCGGTGATGATTCTATTTGGGACCCCAAACCGGCAGATGATCGACTTGATGAACTTGACTGTTCACTGCTTGCTGATAGTTACTATAGGAGCAGCTTCCGACCACTTGGTGAACTTGTCTACGACGACGTAGAGGTACAGGTACCCTTCGACGGATCTGGGGAATGGTCCCACGATGTCCAGCCCCCACATAGCGAAGGACATGAGGTCGGGATCATCTGCAGCGTCTACGCTGGTGTGTGGATCTGCTTAGCATGGAATTGGCACGCCTTGCATCTCTTGACCAGGTCAACGGCATCCTGGAGAGCTGTCGGCCAGTAAAAGCCATGCCGGAAGGCTTTACCGACTAGCGTGCGGAAGATGCATGGTTATCACACTCGCCTCCATGGATCTCTGCAAGCTGGTCACAACCCTGCTCCCGGGTTATGCACGGCAATAGGATGCCGTTAGCGCCACGCCGGTAGAGATCCCCTTCTACCAACGTGTATCTCTTAGCCAACGAGCGATACGTTCAGCAGATACACGTTCATCGGGAAGGAAATTGTCTTCCAAGTAGTCCCGGATCTCTGTGATCCATGCGTCAGGACCTACTTGAGCACTTGGATCTTGAGTGCCAGGTTGCACGGAGTCCCTGGTGACGCTTACGATCCTTGGCGGCCGCCATTGTAGCAGGGTCACCGGGACTGCCAGCTTCAAGGTGCTGATCTCGCCCCCTTCGCTTGGTTCGGCCGGCCTGCGGTAGGTCACAACAACTTCCTTTCAAAGACCCCCTCAGGCATTGGAGCCCAAGTGGAAGCCTTCGTTGACAAGTCGTCGGCTATTGTGTTTTTGGCACGGGGAACATGGCACAAATCCAAGGATAATAAGTCCTTCTCCAACTTCTGTACTTGGAGGAGATAGGCTGCAAGCTGCGAGTCGTTGCAGCAGCACTCTCCCTTGACTTGCTTGATGATTAGCTGAAAATCGCCCTTGACCAACAACTGTTGGACACCAAGGGATAGCGCGTTCTTTAACCCGAAGATGAGAGCTTCATACTCTGCCATGTTGTTGGTTGCCTTGAAGTCAAGTCGCACCATGTACTTGAACTGCTCTCCAGTTGGTGTAAGCAGCAGAACCCCTGCTCTGGCACCTTGCTTGCACGAGGAGCCGTCGAAGAAGAGAGTCCAGTAAGGCTCAGTGAAGACCGGAGCTCTAGGCTTTGGTCCATCGATGTCATGGCCCCCTAGATGGCATGGTGGCGGTGTCCACTCTGCCACGAAGTCAGCTAGCGCCTGACTCTTCACCGCATGGCATGGTAAGAAGTCCAGCTTGAACTCCGCCAGCTCCGCAGCTGAAAGCTGCCTAGAGTGGGGGATAAATAGGCTAATAAAACTAAAAACACAGTTAATTCATCAAAATAGACAGAGTCCGGACTTGCCCGGGTACGGGTCCAGACTAGTCCGGATCAGCGCAGTGAAAGTTTAAATTAACGTGTTTCAACGATTCCTAACACAATTATTTTGATCTAGTACAAGTAAATGGTGTTGAATACTTATCACAGGATTTCGTAAGGCTAAGAGTGCAAAGAACAATTTATACGATGAAAATAGAGCAAGTAGTGTATGAAACCCTAATATGCATGATTAACGAAGAGCAAGTAAGTAAGTGGACAATGACGTGGGGATTTTTCACTGAAGTTCGGTTCCACAAAGGAACCTACGTCTCCGTTGAGGGGTCCACAAAGAACTAGGTTTCTTTCAACCTTTATCCTCACCAAGTGATCACAAAGATCAAATTCGGTTTATCCACTAACAATCACAAGTGCAATACAAACTTACCGGGTCTCACCACAACTTGGGAGCCGCCGGGAAACACCTAGCCGTCTAGGATTAACTTCCAAGAGTAACAAACACAAGGCAACAAGCAAGTAATGGAAATGAATCAAGGAGCTCAATCCCTAGGTGACCCTAACTCCAAATCACTCAAAAACTCTCAACTTTCACCAAGAATTGATTTTGTGCACAAGAGGGTGAGAGAGTGGGCTGAAAAAGATCAAGAATGCTTGTGACAACTTTTAGAATCGTCAGCTTTTGAAATGGGGACCAATGGACTCCTTTTATAGAGTCCACAAAATGTTACTGTTACCATCCACGGAAGTCCGAACTAGTCCGGACCTCGACCCGGACAAGTCCGGACATGGGGCCCACACTCTACACATCGATGTCCCCTTCAACGGTCACTAAAATTTCAAAAGGATTCTGAGTACGGACTAGTCCGGACCTCAATCCGGACATGTCCGAAAACATCAGAACCTTCTTTTTGCATTAACATCCGGATAAGTCCGGCTGTCTGGACTAGTCCAGATAAAGTCCGAATCCTAGTCCGTACACATCAGAAACTACTTTTCCGTATGCCACACCGGACAAGTCCGGGTCCGGACACATCAGTACCTCCTTTTCCGTGGGGTACCCCGGACAAGTCCGGGTGCGGACTAGTCCGTACAAGTCCGGACATGTCTGTATTTGTCCTTTTAAACTTCTCTACCCTTTCTTTTTAGCTAAACTCTTAGGATTGAGCTCCAATCATTTTCACACGTACTTGATGTTATGTCCCTCTTAATAGTACGACGTTTCCTATACTTAACAAAAATAAAACCCTAATTCTATGTATAGGTCTTCAACGCCCTTTCCTTTTTCCTTTTTGGAGGGATAGAGCTTTCTTTTTCTTTTTCGAATTTGCATACACTCTTTGCAAAACTCATTAGTTCTTTAATTGTTTGTCATTAATCAGCCAAAACCCACTAGGGAGGCCTAGATGCACTTTCAATCTCCCCCTTTCTGGTGATTGATGACAACCAATTAAAGTTTTCAATAAAACATAGATAAAATGAAAATTTGAACAACCATTTTTGTGTATATGAAGGAACTCCCCCTACATTTGTGCATATTCATATGATCATGAGCAACGAACAAACTAAAAAAATGGGGTTCTTCATATACACATGGTTATTCGTGGGTGCTATTTGTGTGATAAGTGAAAAATGTGTGATAGGCATGAACATTACACAACATTAACTTATTAGGCACAAGGATAATATAGACACATCATAACATTGCAAAGATAAAACGATGCTCTTACATGTCATTACACACCATGTCCATAAATATTAAACTTAGTCTTAATCACACAAATACAAGCCAACGTTTAAATGGTCCATTACATAAATGTAGGCCATGTCCAAATAGATAAATAGATAAATAAATATACTCTCTTCTCCCCCTTTGGCATCAAAACACCAAAAAGGAAAAAAGAGAGAAGGGACATCCTACTCCTCATTATCCTCATCCTCCTCGTCCTCCCCATCACTCCCATCATCGGCTTCGTCGTCATTATCATTGTTGTGAGCGGGAAGTGCGGTGCTCGAAGAGGCTCCACCTCCTCCAAAGAAGGCCAGCTCGTCGGGGGTGAGCTCGGGGAAGTCTGGAATGCTCTCTTCGCTATCCTTGGATATCGTCGGAGAGCCCACAAGTGGAATCTCCAACTTGGCACAAATTGCCGTGATGTTGTCCTTCACGTAGCGACTCTGCCTGTTCCTTGCAGCCTTCTCTTTCTGGACCTTCACGCGTGTGTCACGACACATGGTGAAGATAGATTTGAGCACCTTGAGAAGACCGCTCGAGGTGCTCGTAGGAGCCAGAGAGGATGTAGCCTCTCGTGCGGCCCGAGCAGCCGCTGTCCGCTCCCTCAATGTGGCGGAAGGCACGGGAGCCGGGGCAACTAACTGTGGCTGGAGCTTCCGATGCCTCACGTTCTTCACAAAAGTCTTCTTGGTAACCTTCTCAATCACGCACATAATATAGGGTGCATATCCACATGATCGAGAAGGATTGTGAGAGGTAGTGAGGATCTCAAAGTAGATGAAGTCAAAGACGTTGAACTTTTTGTCTCCCTCGAGCCATTGCATCAAATTCCTGATGTAGGAATTAATGCTTGTTGCATCACCGTCATTGGGAGTCAACGTCTTTCTCAGCAAACGATTGAGCACATTGAAAAGGGGGGGAATGCCATGCATGGAAGGTGGGTTGAATGCATAGTGTTGGTCATACATGAAGTCCAAAGCATTCTTCATCAATACCTCCTCATTGTGTATCTTGAATGGAGCACTCAAGGTTCCTTGCAGCCCTAGGATCTTTGCAAAATCCTTGTACGACACGGTTTATTGCTCACCGTGTGTCATCCATGTGATCCTTGATTCTCCATCTCGATGAAAATACACCGTAGTGTAAAATTGGAGGATTACTTCATTGTTCCATGGGTATCCCATGCCCATAAGCCTCTTGATCCCATGAAACTCGCAAGCCGCCTCAACTTCCTTAAACACAACATTCTCTTTCTTCGCCATATAGTCCCAATCGACTCACTGAACATCAATCACTAGCTTCTTCTCTGAGGTAGACGGTGCGGTAGTAATCACAGTGGAAGTCCGACCAAAATCTAGAATCAGCGGCCATATTCTCATAATAGTAAGTCTCTTCTTCTCGGTCTTTCTGGGCCTCCGTAGCATTTCAGTTGTAGTTCTTAAAACGGGCCCAATGATTTGGGCTTTGAATCGGTGCCGACAATTCCAAGGGCCCAATTGGTTCTCCTGCACCCAAACCTCTATCACCGCTGCTGCGCCGTGACTGGGAAGCTGGCCCCTTGCCCTTATCAGCGGTGGTCCTAGGAACCTTGGAGACCACTTGTTTGGCTTGAGAAGCCGAAGACTTGGCTTCCACTCTCTTCTTGCTCCTAATTTCGTGAGTCTCTGTTTCCTTTGTCATCCTGGCAATTTCACATGATGGGAATAAGATTCTAGGATCAAAGGATGCAAGAGAATCATGCAAGACTAAATTTTGGGATTCAAACTGTCAGAAGCCGGACTAGTCCGGCCAGGGAACCGAACATGTACGCACTGTCGAGGTCTGGACTAGTCTGGTATCGGGGTCCGGACTAGTCCAGACTCTACAGTTTCGAACCCTAACATTTCAATCTCGCAGAAAATCAAGAAACTACCAAGCAATACTTCAAAATGACATGGCAGGGGTAGTCTATAGGTCATTCATCATCATTCTTTTGAACTTAATCGAGGGATTCACAAGGATTTGAAGAAAAGGAGGGTTAGGTGAAAAATACCTCAAAAGTGAAGGAGAGGCACAAAATCATGCGGGGAAGTCTGGACTATTTACTCCAGACTTGAAGATCCGCTGATTTCCTCGAAGATTTGGTGGAATGGGATGAAAAATCGCCTTGGGGCGGTTGGAGGGTGTGTGTGCGCTCGAGTGGAGAAGGAAAAGGTAGAAAAAAGGCCCTGTAGCCGGGTAGAGGTTTATATACCCCTATGCCGGACTTGTCCGGACGGTCATACGAACTAGTCCGGTTCCTCAAGTGCGGACTTGTCCAGAAGTCTGTCCGGACTAGTCAGGTATGCTCGGACTTGTCCACTCATATATATATATATATATATATATATATATATATATATATATATATATATATATATATATCTTATAGATTATTTTGGACAGACTTTCACCAATATATCGAATAATTTGACCACCAAGCAATTTATCACACATATCATGATCATATTAAGTCGAAAAGGGCATATTAGAGCTAAGGTTGAGTATTTTCCACAATTCACTCATTGTATGTTTTCTAGCCATATTATTTTGTAAACCTATTCTAAATCACAGCTGTTGTGCAACACTTCAAGCCACATTCATAAAGTCTAGGATATTTAGCTCGTTTCTAAGTTCACAAAACCGTTTCTCATCTAGTGGCTTGGTAAAGATATCGGTTAGTTGTTTTTCGGTTCTAACATGTGAAATGATTATATCTTCCTTAATTGAGTGATCTCTCAAAAAATGGTGTCGGATATCTATATGTTTGGTCCTAGAGTGCTCAACGGGGTTATGGGCAATTTTAATGACACTCTCATTGTCACATAAAAGTGGAATATGGTTCATATTATACCATAGTCCTTTAGAGTTTGTTTCATCCATAGAAGTTATGCACAACAACTTCTGGCTGCGATATATTCCGCTTCGGACGTGGATAATGCAATGGAGTTTTGTTTCTTAGAAGACCACGACACAAGAGACCTTTCTAAGAATTGACAAGTTCTGGATGTACTCTTCCTATCAACCTTAGATCTGGCATAATCCGCATCGTAGTATCCAATGAGATTAAACTTTCATCCTTTTGGATACCATAGCCCTGTATTAGGTGTGTGAACTAGATATCTGAAGATTCTTTTAACAGCCCTCAAGTGACATTCTTTCGGCGCGACTTGAAATCTTGCACACATGCACACACTAAGCACAATATCGGGCCTAGATGCACAAAGATAAAGTAAGGAACCAATCATGGAGCGATATACCTTTTGATTCACGCTATTTTCATATTTGTTAAGATCTAGATGTCCATTTGTCTCCATGGGCGTTTTGATGGGCTTGGCCTTGTCCATGTCAAACTTATTGAGTATATCTTGAGTGTACTTTATTTGACTTATGAACTGCCTTCCTTGAGTTGTTTAACTTGAAAACCTAAGAAGAACTTCAACTCCCCCATCATGGACATCTCAAAACTTTCCGTCATTATTTTACTAAACTCATCACAAAAAGACTTGTTAGTAGAACCAAACATAATGTCATCGACATATATTTAGCATATAAATAAATCATCATCAAAATTCTTTGTGAAGAGTGTATAGTCGTCTTTTCCTATACTAAAACCATTTTTAATAAGAAAATCTCTAAGACATTCATACCAAGCTCTAGGAGCTGTTTGAGGCCATAGAGAGCCTTATGCAATTTATAAACACAATTAGGATATATTTGGTCCTCAAAGGCCAGACGTTGCTCCACATAAACTTCTTCTTTGATTGGACCATTTAGGGATGCACTCTTCACATACATTTGGTAAAGATTGAAATCATGGTGAGTAGCATAGGCTAATAAAATACGGATTGACTCAAGCCTAGCTACGGGAGCAAAGGTTTCATCAAAAATCCAAACCTTCTACTTGTGAGTATCCCTTGGCCACAAGTCTTGCCTTGTTTGTTGTCACCACTCCATACTCGTCTTGTTTGTTGCGGAACACCCACTTGGTGGCCACAATATTGGCTTTTGGTCTCTTCACCAATTCCCAAACTTTATTCCTTTTTAAGTTGTTCAATTCTTCTTGCATTGCCATCACCCAATCCGGATCTTGTAGTGCTTCTTCTACCCTTAGGGGTTCCAAAGAAGAAACAATCGAGTAATATTCATAAAAGTTTGCTACACGGGATCGAGTGGTTACCCCTCTAGTGATATCACATCATGTTGTTGACGGGATGATCACGTTGAACGCTTTGGTAGACTCTTGGATGGGCCACTTGAGGCCTTGAATCAACTTCATCTTCACCATCGTATCCCCCTTGATCATTGCCATCATCTTGATGTTGCTCATCTTGATATTGAGAGTTTTTTTGTTGCTCGTTTTGATCTTGATCTTGTACTTGTGTTGGAGGAGCAACTTGTGTGGAAGATTGATCCACTTGAGCGCGATGCTCCTCTTGTGGGCGTACATCACCAAGAGCCATCCTCCTCAATGGCATGTATGGCGCCTTCTCTTCATCTAGCACACATTGATCAGCTTGCTCTACTTGCGAGCCATTAGTTTTATCAAACACTACATCACGTGCTATTTCAACACAATCGGAGTTTTTGTTGAAACACGATATGCATAAGTGTTTGAGTCATAGCCAATCAAGAAACCTTCATTGGATTTAGATGCAAATTTAGAAGTCATAGGTTTCTTGATAAGGATATAACACTTACTACCAAAGACTCGAAAATATGAAACATTTGGTTTGTTATCGGTTAGGAGCTCATATGGTGTTTCCTTCAAAAGTCGGTGGAGATAGAGTCGGTTTGTGGCATGGCAAGCGGTGTTAACCACTTCGGCCCAAAACACATCCGAAGTATGGTTCTTGCCATCTCAATGAGCGTGCGATTTTTCCTTTCGGCCACTCCATTTTGTTGAGGAGAGTATGGGGCCAGAAACTCTTGCTTGATGCCTTCTTCATCAAGATACTCCTCCACTTGAGTGTTCTTGAACTCGGTTCCGTTGTCGCTTCTAATCTTCTTAATCCTTAATGAGAACTCATTTTGAGCTCTCTTTAAAAATTTCTTTAGTATCCCTTGTGTTTCACTCTTTTCATACAAAAAGAACACCCAAGTGAAACGAGAAAAATCATCAACTATAACAAGATCATATTTGTTACTGCCTATGCTTATGTAAGCAATGGCCATATGAATCAATTCCAAGGGTCTTGTTATAGTCATCACGTTTTTGGCGGGATGTGGTGCTCCAATTTGCTTTCCGGCTTGACATGCACTACAAGGCCTATCTTTCTCAAAAACAACATTTGTTAGTCCTAGAATGTGATCCCATTTTTGAAGTTTTTGTAAATTCCTCATACCAACATGGGATAGTCTCTTATACCATAACCTACCCATGTTAGTTTTTGCAATTAAGTACGTGCCAAGTTGAGCTCCATCCGTGGTAAAATCCACAAGATAGACTTTTCCCTTTAACACACCCTTAAATGCAATTGAGTCATCACTTCTTCTAAAAATTGTCACACCCTCATTTGTGAACACATAATTATACCCCTTCTCACAAAGTTGTGATACGGACAACAAATTGTAGTCAAGGGACTCTACATGCAAGACATAAGAAATTGAATGTTGGGAGGAGATAGCAATTTTACCAATACCAAGCACTCTTCCTTGACTATTGTCACCAAAAGAGATGCTTTCACTCGGATCATCATTCTCTTCATATGCAATGAACATCTTTCTTTCTCCGGTCATGTGGTTTGTGCATCCACTATCTAGCACCCATTTCGACCCACCGGAGGAGTAAACCTACAAAAAGAATTTAGCGTTGGTTTTAGGTACCCAAACTTGTTTGGGTCCTTTCATGTTAGTCACAAGTGATTTGGGCACCCATACATAAGTTTTTGGTTTCTTGTGGAGTGACCCAACATATTTAGCAATGACTTTTCCAAACTTATTTCTCATTAGCACATAAGATGCATTAAAGTCATGAAATGGCATAGTGGAAACAAAATGAGTATTTGCATGAGTAGACTTGTCTAATTTCACATTGGTGCAAGTCCCTTCTTTAACAAAAGTAAGACATTCCTTATTGTTCTTTACTACTCTAGTATTTTCCTTGCCACCTATAACATATCCAAGGTCTTCTTTCATTAAGGGAGATCTAGAGTTCAAATATGCATTTCTTGCATATTTGAGATTCTCCTTATCAAAAATTATTTTCTTGGTTGGAGTTTTGCTTTGGGCCATCTTAAGTTGCTCCTTCAAGTTAAGTATAAATTTTGCACAATCACAAGTTTTAGTGGTGGAGTGCCCAGTGGGATTGAGTGAGCTTTTAGAAGATGAGGCACTAGACTTGAGAGTCTCAAATTGCACTTCAAGTGATTTGTGAGATTTTGACAAATTCTCAAATTCATCTTGAAGACCAACGTTTGAACTCTTGAGACTTACATGTCTCCTTGCATGATACAAGTTCTAAGTCTAGTTTGCTAGTCTTCTCTTTTTCAAGTTTTAGTAACCTCTCAAGTTCTAGATTATTTTTTCTCAAGGATGAGCAATCCTTCTTGTTTGTCAAGAATCTCTTCCATATCAAATACTTGTTCCATTAGACTCTCCATTTTAGTGATATTCTTTTTACTCATCCCCTTGAACATGAACTCCATATCACTACTACTACTATCCCAAGTGTTATCACTAGTAATAGACTTGGAGGAGGATTTGGAGTTTACCTTACGCTTTGTCTCCTCAGCCATGAGACAAGTGTGGTTTTCCTTCTTCCAATTTCCTTAATTAGGCAATAGTACCTTTTTGCTTTAATGCTTGTTGATGGCTATGTTAGCCACTTCTTTATCTTCGGATGAGGAGCTCTCATCATTTGAGTCCCACTCTTCTCCAATATGAGCAGCCCCAAAGAACTTCTTTTCCTTGAGATTCTTCTTGTCTTGAAATTTTATTTCCTTCTTTTTCTTCTTGCCATCATCTTCATCTCTCTTCTCATATGGACAACTAGCGATGTAATGCCCATACTTGCCACAATTATAGCAAGCCCTTTCATTTGACCTTGTCTTGTCCTTGGACTTGTTCTCATAGTTTGCGCTCTTCTTCTTTCTCATCATTCTCTTGAATTTTCTAATGACGAGGGCCATTTCTTCATCATCCATTGAGCTCTCATCTTCACTCTCTTCACTTGAGCTTTGTTCTTTCACTTCCTTGCCTCTTGATTTCTTGGACGCCTTGAGAGCGATTTTTATGCTTCTTTGATGAGGTTGCTTTGTATAGGTCCTATACATGTTTAGCTTGTTTCTCCATCATCTCATGGTTGACAAATTTTCCATGTACTTCATCTGGAGTCATGGCATCGAAGTTGGGACTCTCACGTATCAAGGTGCAAAGTGTGAGATTTCGCACCGTGAAAGCCCTAATCATTCTTTTGACCACTTCATGGTCAGCCCATCTCTTGCAACTGTAAGCTCTACTTTTGTTGATGAGAACTTTAAGCCGGTTGTACATCTCTTGTGGAGTTTCATCATCCTCTATTGCAAACCTCCCAAGCTCCTCCTCAATCATCTCTATCTTGGCCTCACGGATAGATTTGGTGCCCTCATGAGCAACCTTTAGGGTATCCCAAATGTCTTTTGCAATTTCCAACCCGACAACCTTGTGAAATTCTTCCTTGGACAAGGAAGAGATGATGACCGCTACAGCTTGAGCATTGCGATGGATTTGTTGCTTTTGAACCGGAGTGAGCTCATCATCATCCTTCGGAATTTCTACCCCTGTACATACAACACTCCAAAGTCCGGGGTTAAGAGAGATTAGATGTAATTTCATATTGTGCCTCCACATTGTGTAATTTGTGCCATCAAGCTGGGGGGGCTTGCAAACGGGAATAGAGAGAAAATTAGTATTCGTACTTAAACGCTCATAGTTGAAAGGATACCGGGAGAAGTCCTTTAACTCCCCCTTCGCCTTTTTCTTCTTCTTTTGTTCCTTCTTTTTTCTTCCTTCTTCTTCTTCATCAAAGTCATGAGACGCTCCACTTCTTCATCTTCATCACTTTAGACATCAGAATATGTTCTTTGTCTTTCACGCCTTCTTCTAATGAACGGCGTGACATAATTGACTTCATCTTCACTCTCAAGTGTGTAAGAGCGAGGTGAGTCGACTCGTCCGCCATCGGCTTGAGCGTTTGATTTCTTGCTTCGGTTGTTAACATTTGTGTCCTCCATGACCTCTCCGAGCTGTTAAGCCCCAAATTAGAGAGTTAGGCTCTCATACCAATTGAAAGCTGCCTAGAAGGGGGTGAATAGGCTAATAAAACTTAAAACACAATTAATTCAACAAAACAGACAGAGTCTAGACTTGTCCGGGTACAGGTCCGGACTAGTCTGGATCAGCGCAGTGAAAGTTTAAATTAACGTGTTTCGACGATTCCTAGCACAATTATTTTGATCTAGTACAAGTAAATGGTGTTGAATACTTATCACAGGATTTTGTAAAGCTAAGAGTGCAAAGAACAATTTATATGATAAAAATAGAGCAAGTAGTGTATGAAACCCTAATATGCAAGATTAACGAAGAGCAAGTAAGTCGACAATGACGTGAGGGTTTTTCACCGAAGTTCGGTTCCACAAAGGAACCTACGTCTCCGTTGAGGAGTCCACGAAGGACTAGGTTTCTTTCAACCTTTATCCTCACCAAGTGATTCACCAAGTGATAACAAAGATCAAACTCGGTTTATCCACTAACAATCACAAGTGCAATACAAACTTCCCGGGTCTCACCACAACTTGGGAGCTGCCGGGCAACACCTAGCCGTCCAGGATTCACTCCCAAGAGTAACAAACCCAAGGCAACAAGCAAGTAATTAAAATGAATCAAGGAGCTCAATCCCTAAGTGGCCCTAACTCTAAATCACTCAAAAACTCTCAACCTTCACCAAGAATTGATTTTGTGCACAAGAGGGTGAGAGAGTGGGCTGAAAAAGATCTATAATGCTTGTGACAACTTTTAGAATCGTCAGCTTTTGAAATGGGGACCAGTGGAGTCCTTTTATAGAGTCCACAAATTGTTACCATTACCAACCACCGAAGTCCGGACTAGTCCGGACCTTGACCCGGACAAGTCCGGACATGGGGTCCACACTCTGCATTGTGATGTCCCCTTCAACGGTCACTAAAATTTCAAAAAGATTCTGAGTATGGACTAGTCCGGACCTCAATCCAGACAAGTCCGAACATGTCCGTAAACATTACAACCTTCTTTTCCGCATTAACATCCAGATAAGTCCGGCTGTCCGGACTAGTCTGCATAGAGTCCTGACACTAGTCCGGACACATGAGAAACTACTTTTCCGTATGCCACACCGGACAAGTCCGGGTCCGGACTAGTTCAGACCTAATGTTTGGACAAGTCCGGATACATTAATACCTCCTTTTCCGTGGGGTACCCCAGACAAGTCCGGTGCGGACTAGTCGGGACCTTCTGTCCGGACAAGTCCGGTCATGTCTGGATTTGTCCTTTTAAACTTATCTACCCTTTCTTTTTAGCTAAACTCTTAGGATTGAGCTCCAATCATTTTCACACTTACTTGATGTTGCGCCCCTCTTAATAGTACGACGTTTCCTATACTCAACAAAAATAAAACCCTAATTCTATGTATAGGTCTTCAACGCCCTTTCCTTTTTTTTCCTTTTTGGAGGGATACAACTTTCTTTCTCTTTTTTGAATCTGCATACACTCTTTGCAAAACTCATTAGTTCTTTAATTGTTTGTCATTAATCAGCCAAAACCCACTAGGGAGGCCTAGATGCAGTTTCAGCAACCCATTAAGCTATGTTTCCCGTTGCGTTGGGGTTGTGGAGGACGGTTCTTAGCGGGTATGAGGTAACCACCGAGATCTTGTGAGTTTGGAAGTAGTGGCGCAACTTCCTTGAAGCAATGAGGACTGCATAGAGCAGCTTGTGCACCTCCAGATATATTGTCTTGACATCGTGGAGGACCTCGATGATGAAGTAGACCGGACGTTGGATGGTTCGGACCCTCCTGGAGGGGTCCGATGCGTCTTCTTGTAGAGGTCCGGAACTTGGGGGGCCCCGGCCCCCGGGTCCGGAATTGCACTCTGGGAGCTCAGACCAAGATGCGCACCGGTCGTTAGGTCTAGCTGGGTGAGACCCAACTAGATCTTCTTGGGGAGGTCCGGGACTCGGAGCCCCAAGGCCCCTGGGTCTGGGACTGCATTCCTGGAGCTCGGGCCCGAATATGCATTGACCATCAGGTCTGACTGTTTGGGACCTGATTATCTCCCCATCCCTAGGGTCTCCTATGGAGTCTAAGCCCTGAGATCTTTGGACCAACGACAGCAAGAGTCTCATCTGGGACTTCAAGTCGATGGATTTTTCGCTGCTTCGCAACCAAAACCATGGTCACGAACTTAGTTGTGGCAGCGACGTAGAGGAGTAGAGGCTCGCCTTGTTCCAGGGCCACCATGGTCGGCACCGTTGTGAGGAACTTCTTCAACTCTTGGAATGCCTCATTCGCCTCCTCGGTCCATACGAATGGACCAGATTTGGGTAGAAGCTTGAACGGAAGAGCCCACTCAGCTAATCTAGAGATATATCGACTGAGCGCATCCAAGCATCCGGTAAGCTTCTACTTGTCCTTGAGGCGGGCAGGGGGCCGCATCAGTTCTATCGCCTTAATCTTCTCTAGGTTAGCTTCAATTCCTCGGTGTGAGATCAAGAAATCGAGCAGCTTCCCAGCAGAGACCCCGAAGACATATTTGTCTGGGTTCAACTTCGTGCGTGTCGAATGCAGTCTGTCCAAGACTAGAGCTAGGTTGTCAAGTAGAGATGCTTGCGACTTAACCTTCACTACGATTTCATGGACATAAACCTCTACTAGGTCCCGAATGAGGTTCTCATATGTTTTATGCATTGCACGCACAAAAGTGGGAAGGGCATTCTTAAGACCATAAGACATGGAATATAGCAGTATAGACCATCTACTGTGATGAAGGCAGTATGCTCTTCATCTTCCCTAGACATACACTACAGGGATTCGACAAACTTACGACGGCTGAGGCCGTCGTAATTAAGTCATAAACCGTCATAAGTTAGCTACTTACGACGGTATTTCTTTACTTACGACGGTGTACAGTCGAGGTAATTACTCAATCGTAAATAACCTAACTTACAATGGCTACCGTCGTAAATAACATAACTTACGACGGCGCCGCGCATCCATTGTAAGTAACGGCCCAGGCCACGTAGTGACCCAAGGCACGTTACTTACGACGGTTCTGGTAACCGTCGAAGGTAACAGAGGCTAACTTACGACGGTTCTGGTGACCGTCGTAAGTAACAGAGGGTAACTTACGACGGCTTTTGGGCAGTGGCCGTCGTAAGTTATATTTGTAATTAAAAAAAAACAGAAACACACTAACCTGGCACGATGGCCAGCTCACAGAACAAACAGTTATGAGTAAATAGTTATAAAATAGTTCATATGCATCACACACCACAAATTACAGATGGGCTACACACTACCCTCTCGACTACCTCCGGAGCCGAAGATATCATCTCCACGCGTCTCTCTTGGAACCGGTAGCTGTGGCGATAGAGTAGAGGCCTCCATTGCCGAACCCTACAAAACACATGAGTAGTTATGATGGTTTGGATTCAGATATCAATGCCTTTCTCTTTTTTTCACTCTCTTCCTCTCTCTGTACTATTCATCCCCTCTTTATGTTATTCTCCCTCACACCCTCTCTCGCACTCTCTCTCTTCCTCTATTGCAACACTTGATCTCTCCATCTCACTCTCACTCTCTCTCGCACTCCCTCTCTCCCTTCTGTACCATTCTACATCTCCCTCTCTCCTTATATTAGATGAAAAATACAATATTAAAGAGTTTATTACCTGTACCGGAGGCACCTGGGCTGCGGGCTCCTGTGATGGGGTCACCTGTGGCGGCTGCCACGCAGGAATCGTGATTTGTTGGCCATTCTGTCGAGCTAAGGCCTATAATTGAAAAATATTAGAACATATTTATTTCTGAAATGTTATGAAAGTAAACTACAATAATTGAAATTACTTACCTCCACCGCTGCCTGCATCTGGGCCATGTAGTTAGCTTGGTACTTCTGGATGGCCCTCGTCCTGTCGAGCTCCTCCTCGGTCCCCGTCAGCCTCTCCTGCATGGCACGGAACTCCATGTCCCTCTGCGAGAGACGGCCACTCTACGGACCAACTGACGAAGCCTGTGTCGATGAAGTGCCTCTCGTAGGTCGCGCCGACCTCGACTCGACAACTCCATCGAAAATGGCAAACCTACAAAAGAAAGAAAAATAATAAGTAAAAGAAGGAGGATTGGAAAACCTAAATCAAAGGAACCAACTCACCGGCCATGGGCCTTCCCGCCGCCGCTTGCATACACGGCTTGAGGGTCGATTGGCGCGTTTTCCCAATCGTACCCTTCACCGTGTATTTTGATGACTTCCTGCCCGTACTTTTCCTAAAAAACAAAGAAATGGTGTTAGTGTGTCAATAATAATATTAGTTATAATTAAATTGAATAATTCTGTAAACTTACTAATCGATTGGTCGCGACCTTACTGCACTGCCCCGGCTGTGACGGGTCACTTCCCCTGTGACCTCTCTTCCAAACCTCGATCGCGCTAGACTCCTGGCCGGTCTCTCGCTCTTGTAGATGCGTGTTAGTAGGATAAATATGTTATGAACACATAAACGAACTTATAATACACTTACCATGCGTTTAGCCAAACGCAAATGACCATCGGCGCCATAGGTGTGCTTCCCGTCGGACCCTCTGCATCCTCAAACCCTCATGGACTTAGCTTTGAAGTCATCGCTAGCCCAATACCGACAGAGAGCTCGGTATGCGTCGGGTTGACCCTCTAACCAGGAAATACTAACCTGCACATATTTAGTATATCATTAACTGTTAACATAAGTAACTATTGAGTTTTTTAACAATTAGAACTTATCTCTGTGTATTGATCCTCTGTCAAGTACGTGTCGGAATCCCTTCTAAAGGGACCCCGTTCCTGCTGTTGCTGATGCTGTTTCTGGTAGTTGTTAACGACCTGTATGCGGGCGTACGGCAACGCCTGCGTCACGAGCTTCCGAGCGTTTGTGTGGAACACGAGTGTCGCGTGCTCCATCATGCTCTCGCTCGTTTCCTCTAACTGGTACCTCAGCTTTAAGGAAACAAACATTTAATCAATATGCATTAACAATTTAAATGAGTTGAAGAATGTAAACATTTAAACTTATCATAAAATCGTTCCACACGGCCCCCTGAAGAGTGCCGTGCACCTCGTGCGAGACACGAGCATAGTCGTCCCATGACAAAGCAGGGACACCATCGATGAAATCAGGATAGTGCAAACGCACTAAAGCCCCGATGACACCGTTAACCTGCCTTTGGTGTCCTAGGCCCGTGAACGAACAGTCGTACCAAGATCTGCAAAAATTTTTATCTCAGTAAGTATCTGTAGGCATCATGAAATATGTATCAAGTACATAATTTTTTACCTGTCTCCAATTGGATGAATAGTGACCCGCTCACGAGGAACAGGAGGAGGAGCCGCAAAGTGGGTCCTCCTCGTCCGTCGTCTCTGCGCGGGCACCACGTCCGGTGACCCGGAAGGCTGGTCCCCACTAGAGCCCAAAAGCTCCACGCTCGCCGGCTCCAAAGGTAGGGTAGCCGGCTCCGAGAGCTGGCTAGCCTATGGCGGCGGCCTAACCTCTGACTCTGAATCTGACGACTGTGAGTCAGACTGCAAAATTAAAGGATTGATAAGAATAAATTATTTATCAGTGCATTTTAAAATAGCGTGATTAACAACTGAAATTTACCTCTGTGCGCTGTAAGTCTAGAGGTCGGCCCGCAAAGTCTGGTAGGTGCCTCATCAGCTGAGAGCGTCTGCTCGCACCTGACGAGCTACCTGAGAAGAGGTCCCGTGACCGACTAAGGAACCCTTGTGTCCCCTTCTTCCCGCTCCCCTTTGATGAAGACATCCTGTTGCAAGGAATAATTGATAAATATTGTCGCTCCCGTTTGATGATGAAAAAAATTCATGTTAAGTTGGTGAAGAAAACGTTACATCATCAATTTCAAAATTCATCAATGTCATGATCATGTACGCTACTCCTTAAACCAGACCATCGATCTTCTTTCGTGAGCATCTGAACTTGATTTCGTTTCCGTTTACGCATATCAGAAGTCTCGACATCTTGAGCGTCTCCAACTAAGTCATCGAGTCCTACACCGGTCTCGATGATAAACGAGTCTGGCAACTCTTCTTCTTGGTAAACCTCGTCAGTATCATGGTAACCATCATCTCCTAGAGTGTATAACCGCTCACGAGGATTAACCTTATGTACAACCCACCAAGCTTTGAGTTTTTTGCATGGATCAGATAGATAATACACTTGCTCCACTTGGTGTGCAAGAACAAATGAATCGTATCCTCGTAGCCGTTCGATGTGTTTGAATTCCACCATGCCAAATTGGTTTAGTCGAGTTCTATGATTGATATCAAACCAATCACAGTCAAAGAATACTACTCAAAGATCCTTATTCCCGGCAAAAGCAAATTCAAGGATTTTATTAATGATTCCATAATAATTAGTTTCACATCCTTGAGAGTCGACTGCCCTCGTCACAACTCCGGAGTTAGATGTTGCAGCTAGAGGACGAAGAGATTCAAATTGAGTTGTACGGAGTCGGTAGCCATTGACGTCATATCGACCATAGCTCCTAACTTTAATCAATCCATAGGATAGTTGTCGCAAGTCTTCATGGACGTGGGCATATTTCATGCACTGTTATAAGAACACTTTGTAAATACTCGTAAGTTATAAGAATACTTTTTAAATATTGCTAAGTTAACGAGAAAATGTTACATGATCTCAAAACCAGGATAGGAAATTAGGTACTCCGTTTATTCCTTCCCGTCGCATCACTTCTACTTGTTTGCTCGTAGGTTGATGCCTATTTGTCCAATTTTAGTTGTGGAATGAAGAAAACTTTTTAGAATAGATGTGTTACAAAATACGTCGATTAGTATAAATGTAAGACAAACACTTACTCGAAATATTTGTCCATCTCATCTATATTTGCGTACATGTAAAGGAAAGCAACACTCCTTTCTTCTACGGTAGAGTTGTGGGAAGTGGAACTACCAACAGTAGTGCCTCTTGTTGCAAAAATAGAGAGATCGCTACAAGGAGGTTGCTCATCCACATTGTACCGCATTGCCGAAGTATTGGCATTATTTTTCTCTACAAAGTAAACACTTGAAAAGTATCCTACTTCTTTAAGAGTAAATGCTTCGGCGATTCATCCTTCTACCTTTGCCCTGTTACGAACCATTGATTTCAAATATCTTAGTGCTCTTTCAATATGATACATCCACCTATATTGAACGGGACCTCCAACTTTAGCTTCAAATGGAAGATGGATGAGGAGATGTTGCATTGGATTGAAGAACCCTAGAGGAATTTTTTCCATCTTACATAATAGTACCGGTATCTCCTTCTCCAATTTACGCATCATCTCTATCGTGATTTCTTTTGCACAGGGTTGTCTATAGAAGTGACTAAGATCGTCTAGCACCTTCCATACCGCATCATCAAAATAGCCCCGAAACATAACAGGTAGAAGTCTTTCTATAATTATGTGATAATCATGACTCTTCAACCCTGTCAGCTTTCCCGTTTTTATATTCACGGCTCGTTTCAGACTAACTGCGTAACCATCTGGGAATTTCAAAATTTTCAACCATTTGAGTACTTATTTCTTTTCTTTAGGTCGAAGACAGAAAGAAGCACGTGGTTTAGCACCACTTTCAGAGAGCTCAAGAGTTGGACGGTTACAAAGCTCTGCCAGGTCCTTTCGAGCCTTTATATTGTCTTTCGTTTTGCCCGTCATGTCCATGCATGTGCTTATAATACATTCGGTCATATTACGCTCTTGATGCATTACATCAACGTTATGCATTAATATCAACGACTTCATATATGGTAGCTCCCATAGTCCACATATATGAGTCCAATTGTGATCCTCTCCATAACCGATAAAATAACGAGATAGTCATTTATCTGGCACCACAGTTTGTCCAGCATATCAGATATTTCAGATCCGTTTAGACGTTTCGGTGGTCCTTTAGTGACAACGGTGTATTTTTTAAAGACATTTTTCTGTTGCCTAAACATGTGATTCGGAGGCAGCCAATGTTTGTGACAATCGAAGTAGCATATCTTTCCTCCATGAGTAAGTCGAAAACAGTCCGTGTCAGAAGCACATATTGAACAAGTCAAACGACCGTGAGTGCTCCATCCAGAAACCATACCGTATGCCGGGAAATCATGGACGAACCACAAATAAGCAGCTCGAAGGTTGAATTTCCGCTTTTTGTAACAGTCGTATGCTTCGACTCCTATCCACAACATTTTCAATTCTTCAATCAGCGGTTTCAACATCACGTTGAGACGTGACCCAGAATGATCCGGCCTAGGTACAATGAGGCTAAGGAACATGAACTCGTACTTCATGCAAAGAGCTGGTGGTAGGTTGTACGGAATGACAAAGACAGGCCAACAGGAGTATGGTGTGGCGTTTGTACTGAACGGTGAGAATCCATCTGTTGCCAACCCGATGCGGACATTTCTCGCATCACGACTGAAGTCTGGATCGAACCGGTCAAGCGTCTTCCATGCCTCACCGTCGGCCGGGTGTATCATGACTGCATTGTTCTCATGTACACCTTCCTTGTGCCATCTCATGTGTCTAACCGTTCTTTTTTATAGAAACAACCGCTGCAACCGAGGTGTTACGGGTAAGTAACGAAGTTGCTTACGTGCGACTTCTGTCATCACATTATCATCATCGTTATTAACAACTTCGACAAAACTTGATTCACCATATTTTAAGCATTTCTTCTCTTTTGCATGCTCTTTTCAGAAAAAGCATGCAATTATCTGGACACACATCAATCTTCTCATATTTCATACCAAGACCGGAAAGCAATTTCTTCACCTGATACATATCTTTAGGTACTTTATGAGGCTGTGGAAGGATGTCGCTGATCAATTTGATGAGGTCGTTGTAGCAATTATTAGAAAAGAAATACTTAGCCTTAATTACCATAAGTCTAGTCATGAAAGTGAGGAGGGTCACTTCAGTGTGTTCATGCAGCGGCTCTTCTGAAATTTTGAGAAGCTTGAAGAACACTTCAATCTCCGTTGTAGGAGGATCCTCCGTAAACTCTGGTTGTATAGCTTCAAGCATCTCATCCATCCTATCAACCTCCGTGTTATCATCATTTTCCTCTTCCACTTCTTGTACAGTTTTAGAAGTTGTCTCGCCGTGGAAGGTCAACACCTCATAATGTGGCGTGTAACCGTTTCAACACAAGTGTATCGAGACCGTCATTTTGTCCAAAAACTTAGTATTCCGACATTTCGTACATGGGCACCGCACCTTATCAATCTTTGACAATGAAAAAGCTCGATCTACAAAAGCATCTGTCTTGGCGAACCACTCATCCGAGTGACCACGAGAACTGTTCTTCCAACCGGTATACATCCAACTACGTTCCTCACCCATGTTTGAATCTGCAGTTTAATGTCAAGGAAATTATAGTCACTTTATAAATTATTTATGTCACGACCCTACATCTATTGGAAAGGATAGGTCCTAAACCCACCCAAGAGTGACCAAGCGGAGCGTGCTCATGACGAGACGTGTGGTCTGGATCCGAACGAAATTTTGGCAGCATAACCCCGCTGTTCTCCACTGAATGCCCGAAAGTGGTGCAGCAGAGAACAACAGGGTTATGCCGCCGAAACCTTGTCTAGATCTAATCCCGCGTCCCATCACAAGCCATGCCCCCTCGGTCACTCCCACGCTGTCCAAAAAGGGACAATTCCGAACCTACACGCCTCACATGCGTAACACATGTGAGACGGGCCGGTTCGAAACGGGTGACGCATGTTGTATAGGTTTACGTCAATCTTTCATTTTTGAGTCATTTAAAAGAGAGAGAGGAAAGAATGAGACAGAAGGAAAGAACGAGAGAGAGACAAAGAAGTGGGTCAGCCGTCCTAAGTTATGCCCCGCTGGGGCCTGCCATTATCTTACGACGTCTTTAGGGTTAGCCGTCGTAAGTGGGTCAAAGATGAAACCGCTCCGTCGGGGCCCGGCGTCCACGCGCGGGAGCTTGTCGTCCTCCGTGCCTGTCCCGACTAATACACTACCACTAAATGGGCCGTGACAGACCCTAAATGGGTCGTGTCAGGCCGGACCGGGCCGAAACCCATTTATTTACATATAGTAACTAATCACGCATTCAATCAAAGTATTAATTCAACAATAATCAATTACAATACTAATTAAACAATTAATCAACTAAGATCCAATTAAACATGTAATCACACATAAACACGGTGTCGGGTCACACATACACAGCGTCGGGAGGCGGCACGGCGAGCACGGGCCGGGCGGCGCGGCGAGCAGGGGCTCCAGGCGGCGCGGCGAGCAGGGGCCGGGCGAGGCGGGTCGGGCGGCGCAGCAGGGCGGGGCTCGAGGTGGGGCGGGGCGAGCGGCGGCGGCCGAGGCGCGGCCGGGGCTCGGCGCGAGCACGGGCGGCCAAGCGGGGCTTAGGGCGGTACGGCGGCGGCAGAGCGGGGTGAGAGGCGGGCATGAGTGGGCCGCGCGCACGGCCCGTGAGATGTAGAGTTATGTTCTTTATTTACGACGGCTTCTTTACTTACGACGGTTTAGCTTTTAGCTGTCGTAAATGGTACTTAAATTCCGTCGATCATTTTATTTATGACGGCCAAGAGCCAGCGACCGTCGTAAGTTAGTAAACTTACGACGGCTACCACGGGCTGTCGTAAGTACGTTAATTTACGACGGCTGACCCACGTAAATAAATTCAGCCGTCATAAAATGTTGATTTTCCTGTAGTGAAGCGCCACGGCTGCGGCTGGTGGCCGGCGGTGGAGGCGGCGGCGACAGGCGGCGATGGAGGTGGCGGCGGAGGTCAGCTCGGGGCAGGGCTGAGAGTCTGGCTCGGGCTTGGGCTGAGAGCCTGGCTCGGGATCGGGCTGAACAGCCCAAGTGCCCACGACCTTTGGATCTAATCCGACGATCCACACGTTCTATAAGGGTCATGAAAAACGGCCCACAACCCTAATACACTCATTTTCGTCCCCCTCCCTCTCTCCTCTCCAGAGCACGGTGCGGAGCCGGCGGCGCCTTGCAGCGATGGCGGCTGGCGGAGGCGGCGTTGGCATCGGCGACGCTCGGCCAGGCGAGGCGAGCCGCCCAGGCATCCCCCCGCCACCGACTGGACGCCTAGGCGTCAGTACGCTGTCGGCGACAGCGGGAGCTGGTGGCAGCGGGGCCGGGGGTAAAGCAAAAAAATGTGCTTAAACAACTAATTAATCAATTAACTAAATTAAATAACTAAAATCATAAACAATTACTAATTTAAACCAAATAATTAGCAACTAAACTAATTATGTACTAAATACATACAAATTGATTAAGTAATAAATTTTTTATCTAATCTAACTAACAACTAATTACAAAAACTAAAAAATTACTTGATTCGGTTTGGCGACGACGGCGGCGCGATGGAGACGGCGGCTCGGGGCGGGGTCGGGGCGGCCCGAGGCGGCTCGGGCGGCGGTGGGCGGCGCCGGGCGGCTCGGGGGCGGCGCTCGGCGGCAGCGGGCGGCGCTGCGGTGCTCGGGATAATTAGCCCGAGCCCAGGCCGGGGCGGCGGTTAAAACCATCTACTTACGACGGTCACGTAGCTTACGACGACTTAGGGTACGGCCGTCATAAGTTACACTTATTTTACGATGGTGGTGTAACTTACGACGGCTTAGGGTTGTGGCCATCGTAAGTTACCGTTATCTTACGATGGTCCATTAACATACGACGGCCTTGGGCCGGTAGCCGTCGTAAGTTAGCTTACTTACGATGGCCCATGGCGTCCGTCGTAAGTTTGTTTACTTACGACGGCTAGCCATCGTAAATAACTGTGGCCATCGTAAGGTGCCACGTTTCCTGTAGTGATAGGTATCTTGTGGAAACCTGAATATGCGTCTAAGAAATACAGTAGGTCACAGCCGAATGTGGAATCGACTATTTGGTCTATACGGGGGAGAGGAAATGGATCCTTCAGACATGCCTTATTGAGGGTGGTGTAGTCGATGCACATACGTAGCTTCCCGCCAGCCTTGGGGATGACAACAGGGTTGGCCAACTATCGTGGATGGTAGACTTCTCGGATGAAGCCAGCATCAAGCAGCTTCTTGATTTCTTCATGGATGAAGTATTGTCGCTCGATGGTTTGCTTCCAAGGCTTCTGTTGGACCGGCCTAGCGTTGGGGTGGATCTTAAGTCAGTGTTCAATCACCTCCCCGGGGATCCCGGGCATTTCTGACAGTTTCCATGCAAACACGTTGACATTTGCTCGGAGGAAGGTGACGAGCCTGTCTTCCTATTTGTCACTCAGGCTCCCAACGATTCGAGTGGTCTGGGCGACATCAGAACCGACTTGGACGACCTTGACTGGTACGCCTTCACCGTCCGAGGGCTGCACACAGAGTGCAGATGTCATCCCTCGCTGACGCATGGTTGGAGGCGGCCGACTAGCTTTAGGGTGACCGGAAGTGGCCTTGTGTGCTGCTGCCAGCGCTTGGAGCTTTTCCAGCGCTGAGATAGCTGCAGTGCGGTCATCACGGATCTTGAGGACGCCACTCGGGGTTGGCATCTTTAGGAACAAGTAGCCGTAGTGGGCTACATCCGTGAATCGATACAGGCTGGCCTGGCGATTATGGCATTCAAGGGGAGGCTGGCCTCCGCAACGTCGAAGGCGACACTCTTCGTACGGTAGTTCTTAGGCGTCCCGAATGTAACCGGGAGGGAGATGCTACCGCATGGGAA
This sequence comes from Neostapfia colusana, assembly GCA_030760725.1. Classification (NCBI taxonomy): domain Eukaryota; kingdom Viridiplantae; phylum Streptophyta; class Magnoliopsida; order Poales; family Poaceae; genus Neostapfia; species Neostapfia colusana. The sequence goes on along the minus strand of JASWHV010000009.1, from coordinate 109,133,055 downwards.
GATTGAGTCCCAGCCTACCCCAAGAATCGTCTCGAGGGGGTAAGATGGGACATAGGGATTTGTAGTTTCTTGAGAGTTGCAAGGCTGATAGTGCTAAGAGACGCCCCACCATCGATCAACATGTGGTAGAGCTTCACATTGGAGATGGTCGGGGCGACGAGGAGAGGCAGCTGCCCGACGCCTGTCACGTTCTTGGGGTAGTCGGAGGCGTCGAAGCTGATCAGCATCTCCATCCACTTACGATGCGGCGCCGGCCCAGGGGCTAGGGCGGCCGCTGCCACTGCTCGACAGTGGGTATTGACGGCTCGCCGGGACAAGACGTTAGAAGAACCTCCATACATCACGCAGAGCATGCGAGCTATTTGACCATTAGGCACGCCGACCGTCTAGCCGTTGGTCTGACCAGACCTGCCCGGTCTAGAGCGGGAGGTAGCCTCGTCGTCTTCCGCCTAGAGACGATGGCGAGTTGGGCGATAAGACTCTCCATGAGAGGTGATGTTCACCATGGTCACGTGGAGAGCGCGGAAAGCCCCCTACCATGCGTGCCAAATGTCGGAGTGTGTGAGCTGCGACATTCCTCCCGGCCTGCTACGGAAGCAGCCCGCAAGGTTCTTTGATTGGAGGGGGGCTTGGCACCCTACGCGATCTAGCTCGAGAGAGCTAGTAAACACCGAGATTTACGTGGTTCAAGCCGTCGAAGCGTAATACCCTACGTCCACGAGAGTGTCTGTTCTATTTCTTGCTTGTGTGTGCGTGAGAGTGTGCTAGGTTGTGAATGCGGAACCCTTTGTCAAGTGGTCACCCCGGTCCTTTTATAGTCCAAGGCCTGGGTGGTTACAATGTGGCTTAGGGACCGACAGGTGGCCCCAAAGCTAGGTGAACCCTATACATGATCTAAAGTTTTACACTCTAATAGAGTAGTCGGTGGGGAAGTTAAGTCCCGCCACCTGGCGCGCTGAGCGACCCTGTCCGTGTGTCAGGTGATGATGAAGACGTCGTCTTATCGCCGCGTCTTCACACTCTTCTTGGGTGGCATAGTGCCGTTGGGCGGCACTGTACCGCTGTCGCGCCTCGCCGCCCTATCTTGTCATCGTAATGGTGGACAGTCGAAGGACGGAGGCGCGCGCCATGCGCCATGCTTCTGGGGAAGGCTCGAGCCTTAAATGAACGGCCTGACAACGCACTTCCTCCTTGACTTCGTCGACCCTCGGCCCACGATGGATCGTGGGGCACGTGGCAGCTTCAGAGCTCCTACTGATGGGTTCGGAGCCGAGACGTGGCAGCTCCGGACCTCACCTCAGCGCGGAGGCTCGGACCAAAGCCCAGGGCATGTGTCGGCTCCGGAGATCTCCTTAGCAGGGAGGAGGTTCTAAGCCTGGAGACACGTGGCAGCTCCGGACCTCACCTCAGCGGGGAGGTTCAGACCAGAGCCAGGGCACATGTGGCTCTAGAGCTCTCCTCAGCAGGGAGGAGGTTCTGAGCCTAGAGACACATGGCAGCTCCGGGCCTCACCTCAGCGGGGAGGCTCGAACCGGAGCTTAGGGCACGTGTCAGCTCCGGAGCTCTCCTCAACGGGGAGGAGTTTCGGAGCCCAGATACACGTGACTGCTCCAGACTTCACCTCAGTAGGGAGGCTCGGACCGGAGCGCGGGGCACGTGTCGGCTCCGGAGCTCTCCTCAACAGGGAGGAGTTTCAAAGCCCGGATACACGTGATAGCTCCGAACCTCACCTCAGTGAGGAGGCTCGGACCGGAGCCCTAGGCACGTGTTAGCTCCAGAGAACCTCTTCAGCAGGGAAGGGGTTCTGAGCCAACTGACACATGGTAGCTCCGTACCTCACCTAGGCGGAGAGGCTCGACCCACAACCCATGGCACATGTCGGCTCTGGAACTCAAGCGCACGTGGCAGCCCCAGGGCTGACCTCGGGGCCAAGGACACGTGGCTACGCCGGGGCCCGTCTCAGGAGGGAGGCGGGGCCCAAGCTGTCTTTTACCCTCTATGTGGGGGTACCCGATGTGCAGGGTAACAACAAACATCTAAATGAAAGTCTTATGAATTGTGGGACATATGAGTTTCTCCATGAATCCTATGGGCATTGAATTGTTCCTAGTCATGTAAACTTCACAACAAACAAAAACAAACCCTTCGATTTTTTTGCCTTCTTCAGTAGGGTAACCAAAGTTGGGACACAAGTTCCTGCAGGAGCTGAAAACGAATCGTGAGCAAGCATCTCACCTTGATCAAAGAATAGGGAAAGGGAGTAGTGGGCTTGCAAGAGCAGTGGGGAGGAGGGGCGGTGCCTACCAGCAGCGGCAGGCTGGCGCGTCCGCTGCAGGAAGAGGCAGAGCGGACAAAGTGGGAAGTAGGAAAGGCGGCGACGGCTAGCGGAGGATGGGCGGTGACGATTGCTGGCGGATCGGGTGGCGACATGTGCACGAAGGTCCCGCCAGGATGAGGAAGGGCAACAAACATAGAGGGGAACGGGAACGACGGCACATCGATGATGGAGGGGATGGGCGGCGCTGTGCCCTTGCGGCAGGGTTCGGGTGCTGGCTGGGGAAGAAAGAAAAAGAAACAAATCGTTTTTTGTGTAACCAGGGGCACTGGTGAGTAGTTTCTATAAACTCCACGTCTTCTTCTAAAATTAAAGGTTCTGGAGCTGAAAATGAGGTACTCCACAAAATTGAACTAAAACTCTACGAACTCCACGGAGTTGTGTTGCTCCATAAAATTTTAGAGTTGGGGTGTTTAGCATTCTCTATCCAACTCCATATTGGAGTTCAGCTCCAGAGCCATACCAAACACGCCCTTAGTAGAGGCACACTTGTCTCGCTGTTGTCTGTTTATGTGATTGGGCAAGACACAACACTTATAATGTGTTTGATTTGAAAAACTACACATTGCTGTACTCGACATGATAAGAATATCCAATAAATAAAGAAAAAGTAAGCCAATCTTTTCTTCTTCTCGCACCCCCTTTACCTTATTTCCTGTTAATTACCTTATCAGATACTCGTGATACTTCTTTCGACTTTTATGTTGAATAAATTGGATCCACTTGAATGTTTCTTTTCGCAATAATGACCAGCCCAACACTTGAACATGCTTTAAAAAGACCGATTAATTTAGTCTCGTATAGAGTATATATATATATATGTATATATATATGCATGTAATGCAGTTACAGAGAGCAACACTAGCCGTTATAACTCTGCCTTTTGAGTGCCAAATTGTTAACATCTGTGTGTCCCGTCAAAATGAATGAAAATATTTTTGTTCAAGTTTATATGTAATTATTATGAATTCATTACCATTGCAACATCCACTTTTTTATAAACAGAAAAAAGATTGAAATGATATAGTATAAAATAGGTGGTACTCAATATTGAGGTTCAATTAGATGTGCATAAGTGTAGATAATTGAACTGTAAATTTAAGATTTTTTTAAAATAACCTATAAAATATTGATAATATTATTTTAGAGTTCAGATATATATTGCCAAGAATCTCACGTTTGCTTCGGTTCGAATCTTTGCACAAAGTCATGTCAAACTCTGCACATCTTATACGGACGAACAGCAAAACCGTGTGAGCAGTCGCAGTTGCCAAGACGGGTCAAATCAGGGTCCGTATACGTAATACCACGATCTTCCGAGGACCAGGTCGCAAAACCCCACCCACCTCGATTTCTTTCTCTACTCCTCTTTTCCACGCCTCCCTCCCTTCCGCCATTCCCACCCCTCCTTTCCTCTTCCTCCCCACCTCCTCGTCCTCCGGCGGCCAGCTGCATCCACCGGCGGCGAGCGGGAGCCGGGCCTAGGGAGATGGGGCAGCAGTCGTTGATCTACGCGTTCGTGGCGCGGGGCACGGTGGTGCTGGCCGAGTACACCGAGTTCACCGGCAACTTCACCACCATCGCCGCGCAGTGCCTGCAGAAGCTCCCCGCCAGCAACAACAAGTTCACCTACAACTGCGACGGCCACACCTTCAACTACCTCGTCGAGGACGGGTTCAGTGAGTGCTAGCGCCCCCCCCCCCCCGCCTTGATCCGATCCGCTCGGTTCCGCCTGGATCTGCGCCGCCGCGGGCTTGAATCGGGGTTCCCAGGTCGCGTAGATCTCGCGGGCCTTGCTCCGTGCGCGCGCGAGGTTAGGTAGGCTCGGTTGCGTCCAGCGGTTGCCATTTCGGTTCGGCGGTTGCTTCGAGGCTAAGATGTGTTGCGCGGGTGGTTGTTGCTTGGGCTTACCGAAACGGTGCAGCTGTTCCGGCTTCAGTTCGAGTTGAGGTGTGCCTTGGGATGGGCTGGTGCTCCGGATATGGCTATTTCTAGGGGTGACTGGATATTTTCATGGCAGGTGGTAGGAAATATAGGACCGTCGCTTCTGGTGAGGTGCACAAATTCGGGATTCCTATTTTATTTCGGCCGGATGCCCGGATGTGTTCTTCTCATGCGTTTTCTGGGGATAATGAAATGGTGCGTGCTATTGCACCCCGTGTGGTGGTGCAATCGTGGGAGGATTTCACTTCATTCCAGTTGGTATCATGGCTATGTAGACCTGAGCTCAGTTGTATTTTTGTTTGTAGAATAGGTAGTTTCCTTGTTATAGAACAAATGTGGCAAGGTTATGCAAAGAAGATTGATGTAGGTGCTGCTGGAAAAATACTTTGAGGGAACCTTTTATCGGCATGTAACTTGTTTAGACTTCAGAATTTCTTTGGACCCGTGGAAGGTATGGCAAGTAAGGAAGTTAGGGCATGCATGTCTGGAGAGATTATGATTGTCTATACAATACATGTCCTGTTATTTCCTTTCTCCTAATTCTCCTAACTTGAGATAATATCACCGTACACAGAAGTGCAGATGTATGTGTTTGCCCGTTGTGAACGATTGTAGCTGATCATCTTGGAGCATTGATTACTGAATTTTTGCTTTGATGATTGTTTTGTCTACTTGCATAATATGTTGGTGATAAATGTTCTCTGCTCTTCTACAGCATACTGTGTTGTTGCTGTTGAATCAGTTGGACGACAAATCCCCATTGCTTTCTTGGACAGAGTAAAGGAAGACTTCACCAAAAGATATGGTGGTGGCAAAGCAGCTACTGCTGCAGCAAACAGCCTGAACCGGGAGTTTGGGTATGTTCTTTGTCTTGTATATACAGTGTTTAAAAAAGCGGTAGAAAAAAGCGAGCGGAGGAGCTCCGCCTAGCGCCTAGGCTGCCTAGGCGGCGCCTAGACGTTTCACAAAAAGCGGAGTTAAATCCATATAATATATTATATATATATGTATATTTTTAAATTAAAAAATATTCAATCAATAAAATGAGATGAGATAGAGTGTGACACTATCTTGTGTAGGCAGCCAGACACTAAGACAGGGCACTACTACCTTGCTAACAGCAACCGCCACCGATAGGGTTGAAAAAAGAATTAGAGTTAGTTGTTCTTTTTATATGGACACATAAAGCGGTGGAAAGTGGAATTAAGCGGAAGAAAGCAGAAAAAAGCGGACCGAAGCGGAAAAAGCGGTCCGACCGCTTAATGCTGCCGCCTAGGGAAAAGCGAAGCGGTCCGGTGCCGCTCAGCGCCTAGGCGGCGCTTAAGCGGCCTAGGCGATCGCTTTTTTAAACAGAGTGTATATAATAACTGAGTTTATATACCCTCTGGCCCTGCTTACGAACATCTATTTCTCTATACTGTTTGCAGATCAAAACTTAAAGAGCACATGCAGTATTGTGTGGATCACCCTGAGGAGGTCAGCAAGCTCGCCAAGGTGAAGGCTCAAGTCTCTGAAGTCAAAGGAGTTATGATGGAGAACATTGAGAAGGTACTGAATTAAATAATCTTAAATGAATATATGCATATATCCAGCACATTGGAAAAAATAGTAGTTCTTACTGATTCCATCATACAATTTTGACATTTAGGTTCTGGACCGTGGTGAGAAGATTGAACTGCTTGTTGACAAGACTGAGAATCTGCGTTCTCAGGTAATGATTCTTACTCCCTCTGTCTCAAAATAATTGCCATACTGGCTATACACCTGGACAATTGTTTCCAGAGGCATACCCAGAATGACAATTATTTGCATACCCAGAATGACGATTATTTTGAAATGGAGCAAGTATAAGATGTATACAGTAATGAATTTAATTTTGTATCTGTAATTGTTGTTCCCATACAAGCGATGGCATACTGAGGGCCTGTTTGGTAGAGCTTTGTGAGAACCAGACCCCCTTCGGCAGAGCTCCATGGAGCTGTTTCTCTGGCAGAATCTGGGGAGCTGTGCCAAACACTGTTTTTTCAGGAAAATTGATTCTTGGCTTAGCATTGTTAAATAAACCAATACCACGAGACACCTTTCCAAAACCTGTTTGGATATTTCAAATATGTGTACCTGTAACTCAGTGAATTCTGATAAATGATTTGCAGGCACAAGACTTCAGACAGCAGGGTACCAAGGTGCGGAGAAAGATGTGGCTGCAGAACATGAAGATCAAGCTTATTGTCCTCGGCATCATCATCGCACTCATCCTCATCATTGTCCTGTCTGTCTGCCACGGCTTCAAATGCAATTGAGGGTGGACTCACTGATCACTGGATTCACACTGCATCTTCTACTATGTTATACTGCTACCACCGGCGAAATACTGTTTGAGTTTTGTCCTGTTAGCCGTGAGTATTCCTGATGTTGTGGTTGGTTGATTGCTGTCGGCTGGATAGTAAATGGATTCATGGGCTGGGAGTGTCTTGTATTTTTGGATGCAGCTATTGTGCATGTATAGCTTGTATGCTACCCTCATGTTTCACTCTGTTATATGAGTAGATGATACTACGTTTGCTCCAAGATTGTTCTGTTAGCGAAATAATGCGTTTCTGATGGGGACATGAGGCCAGGAGACTTTTAATTGAGCTGATTTGTTGTGTGTGAACGAGGTAGGCGATGGACATGCTGAATTTTAATTGGAACGTTAAGCCGAGGTCCGTGCCTTTTTTTCAAAGAAAATAGCTGTGTGTTTATCAGATGTCACCGATGAAATTTGCATCATTCGGAGGTGGCCCTTTGATCATCTTTCCATCTGGGATCTGAATGGGCGGAAGATCGAGGTGGGCCTTTGACTCATCTGAAGGCAAAGCTGTTCTAGAGCTGGGCTGGTGAGGTCACGCAACCACGCGGAGTGTGCTTGTGGCCCGCAGCTGCCGTAAATTTATGACGTCTGCGATCTCACGAGCGAGCGAGCTCTGCTTTGAGTTGAGGAAGGTACGCGCCGGCACGAGCGGCCAACTTTTTCGTGGAGGTGATAGCTTCCCCCCCCCCTCCAAATCTGTTCAAAGGAGAGCTCACTGCGGTTTAACTCAGAATGGGAGCCGAACGATGGTGAAAGGCGACGTCAATGGCACGAGTTGATTGGACGCTCACGGAACTAAACCCAAGGATACAAACAGGACTCGGATAGTCGGACCAAACATTCTTCGTTACACCACACGAGCTCTTAGCTGCTGCTTAGCAACACAAGTTACACATGCACGTGCTAATATTAGCTAATACAACAAAGCTAATCCGGACGACTCTACTAATGGCACAGATGGCGTTGGCCGCCAGCAGAAGCCATGCACGGAGACTCGAAACAATCACGAGGGTACGAGACGACATCAAGAGCGAGCAGCACGCACGTCTTGTTACAACGACAGATGTAAGCGTGCGTGCTTAGCAACATGATACACGTACGACATTGCGCTTCTCGAGCAAGGAGTGGACGCGCCACTTAATTTACGGCACACCGCCGCCGCCGAACGGGCCGAACCCGGCGACGCCCCCGCCCAGAGGCCCGTAGACGCCACAACCGAACACGCCGCCACCGCCGCCGGTCCTCCCAACGAAGGCGTCGGAGGCGGCCATGGTCATGGACTCGTCCATGGGGCCAGCAACTCTGACGACAGCTTCGTTGTCCTCGCTGGTGTTCTTGGCCGGAACCAAGGTGGCCGTGTCGCAGTCGTCGTGGGGCACGTCTAGTGATGGGACTTGGGCCGGGCTACTTTCGGGCGGGCCGAGCCCCGGTGGAAAAGCATGGCACGAGGCCCAGTCCGGTACGAAATGGAATTGGGCCGTGACGGGTCTGAAAATCGGGCACGACGGGCGGCACGACACGGCACGAAGTTTCGGGCTGTGCTCGGGCCAGGCCCGAAAATTTGAAAATGACCCGATACAGCCCATCGGCTTGATAGAGCCCATCAGCCCTGTTCCAGCCCGTAGATTTTCGATTTAACCCGGCTTGGTTCGGTCTCGGTTTTTCGGTTTCACTTCTCCTCCTCAGCCGCTGACCCCGCCCCCTGCATGTCGGCTGCCGCGCAACCCAGCCCGCCCCCGCCCGCCCGCGCCCCAGTCCGGCGCCCCCGCCCGGTCGCCTGGCCGCCCCAGCCCGCGCCCCCACCCGGCAGCCTAGCTGCCAGTGCTTGCCGCGCGCCCGGCGCCCCCGCCCGGCCACCCGGTCGCCCTTGCCTGCCACGCGCCCGGCGCCCCCGCCCGGCCGCCCCTGCCAGCCTACCGCGCGCGCGCTCCGAGCCGCGCGTCTCTGCCCCCGGCTCCCCGCCGAGCAAGATGCTTCCGGGTAGCGGTAATAGGAAAAAGATTGTGACATCGTTGCGTCGTGTTCGTGGCCGTGACCGGCGCATGCCGTCCATGTCCGAGACCGAGCAACCCGATCCACATCATTTATCCCCAAGCATGGGAGACTACGGCATGGATGATATTCATATGGAAGGTGATTATGTCTACGAGGAAGAGGAAGATCAAGATAATGCACTTAATTTGAATAATGCAGGTACAGATAGCTTCTCCGTCGGTACGACCGCGGTCGCGTCTGCGTCATTCGGGCCTATCCCTAGCAATGAAGGTGGTCAAACATCTTCCACAACTACGGGTCGGATTGGAATCCAAGCGCGGAGTTGTCCTACTATCTCGATATAGATCACATGGCTCACGATCCAATGCTTCAGGTATGTTTTTTGCTTTTATTAACATCTAAATCTGAAAATAGTTTTACCATATCATTTACGTTGGTTCTCAGGATGATGTTGAGGTGGACCTCTTAGCATGGTGGAAAGACAATGAACATCAGTTTCCGATGCTCTCTCAATTTGCGCGTGATGTTCTGCTTATTCCAGTTTCGAGTGTGTCTTCCGAAGCTATATTTAGCTGAGCTGGAAGGATAATAGAAGAAAGGAGGTTAGTAGATCGCCGATCATTTTTCTTTGAACATATGTTATAATGATTCAATGTTGATTTTTTTCGATCACTTTTGTAGGCCCTCTCTTACACCAAAGATGGTTGAGTGCCTCGCCTGCCTTAAAGATTGGGAGGCGGTGGAATCTAGAGATCAACACCTTCTTGAGGATCTAGAAATTATGAAAGCGATGGAGGATCTGAGCTAGATGAGTCTGAATGATGTATTGTTGATTGTATGTACAAAAACTTAAACAAACTGTACCTTTTTCCTTACGGGAGAGCTCGCAATGAGTGTAAGGTTTTTAACGAGTCAGTTTGTAATGAACTTATCAATAAAATTATATTCTCCCAAAAAAATTGGCTTGTGTTTGTTTTTTTGTGCGTGTGCATACAGTTTTAAATAAATCTTAAGTTATCCTCTTGTATACATTTTTTTATTTTTTTTTCCAATTTTTATTTTTTTTATTTTTCTGTATTTTTTAAAAAATTTTGCTGGCTGTCATAGATTTTTAGAGCCGGGTCGGGCCGGGCACGACCCGAAAAGGGCCCGGCGTGCTCCGGACCGTGCCTGGGTCAGAAGTGTAGCAGTTCAGCCTGTCCGGCCCAGCAAGAACTGGCCCGCCGCCAAACCGGCCCAAAGCACGACCGGACCGGGCAGGCACGGCTCGAGTCCCACCACTAGCTGGCGGCCGTGGCCGCCACGGCAAGGCAGAGGGAGGCGATGCACCACCACTTAACCGCCATCTGCATAGCTCGTCGCGGTGGCTGAGGTGTGAGGTGAGTGCGGTGGCAAGGGCAGGCGAGGAGAGGGACAGGTGATGAGCCGGCGGCCATAAATGGACCGCATGCTTTGCAAGCTCCTTGGCAGTTGGTATCGGAGACGAAGAAGTAGGTACACCGAAGAGCAGCCTAGTTATTGCGAAAGCAGGGGGATACTGTACGGGCAACGAGGTGGTTTACCGTACATTGTAGAATACCGGTTCTGCGGACCTGCCAGTATTGCACGGTTGCTGCTGGCGAGAACGATTCTGGTGCTACCGAGCTCAGATAAAACACGACGGTCAGAATGAATCCCCCTTGTACATTTATCTTGCCGATGGAACATTGTGCATTTCAGTATTTTTTTATAAAGTGCGTATAATAGTATAAAAAATACTTCCTCCATTTTAAATTATCTGACGCTGGCTAATTCAATTTTGAACTAAACAACGTCAAATAATTCGAAACGGAGAAAGTACCAATTATATCTGATTTATATCAAGAAAAGACACCACAAAAAGAAATAAAAAAGAGGAAAAAGTTTCATCAAACCACTCAGAACCCCACAATAGAAACCATCCACCACCATGATAACACCATCTTCAAAAAGGCCCTCCACTCCAACGCTAGCAAAAAGTAAACTATACATATACAACATCATCGTTTGATCCAACACAAGATAGATAAATATTTTCACCCCGAAGGAAAGTTGTAACTTCACACAACACCTTTAAATCATAAGTACATTTCTGTATTTTCTCATCATCGAGATACTCAGGGGAATCAAAACACGCACCTATGACAGCATGAAGAAGCATGGTGTCAATTGGGTTGAAGAGCTTCCGTGTGCACTGCGAGCTAACCGGACGTCCCTCAATCACTCGACAGGGGAAACACCCTTCTTCCTGGCGTATAGGGCTGAGACCGTCCCCCCCTCCGGAAATAACCATGGGCTCATCCTATGTTCGAGCGTACGACGAAGCCACGCAGGATCAGCTCCGACGTGAAGATATCGACCTTGTCGATGAGCGAAGGTGGCAAGCAGCTGCTCGAAACACGCGATACCGACAAGCGCTCCAACGTTATCAACAACGGTTCGTGCGGAGTAGACAGCTCGATGTGGGTGACCTGGTGCTTCGGTGAATACTTTCTCGAGAAGGGGGGAACAAACTCTCCCCCACCTGAATGTGTCTCTTCCGAGTCACACAAGTATGCCGCCTCGGGTGCGTCCGCCTATCCACGAAGGATAGGGTACCTCTACCCAATCCATGGAACATAGAACACCTCGGTAAGTTCTCTCCTTAGCGCAGCGGTAGGGTCTTATTTTTTCTGAAAAGGTGTCCTAGTGTCTAGGAACAACGCTTAGAACAGCTAAGCCCCAGAGGAGTCCTGCTACCCTCGTCATCGGGAGCGGGTCGTTGCCTTCTTGTACGGCATGTTTCCTCCTACGAAGGAAGCCCGAAATGAGAAAGTTTCGTCTTACCCCGCGCATTTACCCTTTACAGTGTGTGCTTATTCATGCATATGAACTATAAACGGACAGGCCACATGTCCTTGGCCCGGAGGTCAGCCCTGAGGCTGCCACATGCGCTTGAGTTCCGGAGCCGACACGTGCCTTGGGCTCCGGTCCAAGCGTCCCCGCTGAGGTGAGGTCTGGAGCTGCCACGTATCTCCTGGCTCAGAGCCTCCTCCCTGCTGAGGAAAGCTCCAGAGCTCACACATGCCTTGGGCTCCAGTTCGAGCCTCCCCGCTGAGGTGAGGTCCAGAGCTACCACGTGTCTCCTGGCACAGAGCCTCCTCCTTGCTGAGGAAAGCTCCGGAGCTCACATGTGCCCTGGGCTCCGGCCCGAGCCTCCTTGTTGAGGTGAGGTCCGGAGCTGCCATGTGTCTCCTGTCTCAGAGCCTCCTCCCTGTTGAGGAAACTCCGGAGCTTACACGTGCTTTGGGCTCCGGTTCGAGCCTTCCCGCTAAGGCGAGATCCGGAGCTGCCATGTGTCTCTAGGCTCAGAGCCTTCTCCCTGCTGAGGAGAGCTCCAGAGCTGACATGTGCCCTGGGCTCCGGTCCGAGCCTCCCTGCTGAGATGAGGTCCGAAGCTTCCATGTGTCTCCCTAGAACAAGTTGAGGACAAGGCCTGAACTTTCCTCGGGTCCTTGCGCTGCTAAGGACCCGGAAGAAGTAGTAGCCACATTGCCGGAGCGCCATGGGTTCTTACGCTGCTAAGGACCCGAAGGAACAAGCTCAGGACATCAGCATAGAGCTACCTACTTCGCCCAAGTCATTCCGGACCTTTGCGCTACCAAGGGTCTGAAGTCTACATCAATAACTCAACACACAAGACTTGAAACAAAGAATCTTCATTAATGGCAGAGTTCTGACATACAAAAGGGGATACAAGGCAACTGAGGAACCTAGCAGCTACAAGTCGAGCAATCTTCTGCTCCATGGTATACTTGGTTGTCCCCCAAGCCAACCTATGTGTAGAGAGACAATCACCTGCTATAAGCCCAAGGGCGACCAACAAACGTATTAGTCTGATGCCTCAGTTCTCCTCAGACATCACTAATTTGCTGCACAACGACGATGGTGACATCCAGTGTTGTGTGGGCCAGCCGCCATCGATGGCAGACTTGGTTGTCCACAACAACACCCAGTGTCATGTGGGATATGTCCCCTAGACGCCTTGCCAGAGCAAGGCGATCTGCCGGCACCAGAAGAAGGTGAATTCCAAGGAGGTCAAGCCTTCCTCTGTCAGGCACCTGATACCCCCAGCACTTGCGTAGAGACACCTTGCGGATCAAGGATCTTATCCCCGACGGCTTCCCTTACCATCGGCATGCCATTCGGATGGCTTGTGCTTCTATCCGGGACCATCAAGGAGAAGGACACCTCAGAGAGCCGTACTGAAGGCTGCACACACACGAACATCTCGCAAAAGTGGACGAAGACGGCCACTGCTGTGAAGGCATAAGGTGGACGAGAGCGCTAGGAAGCAGAGGCTTCCAATGCGCAAGAGGAGGACAAAGGACGTATGATGAAGGAGGGTACCACCCAACACCGGAAGGCCTCCTTTTATACACATCCGCAACCTCTGGCAGGACAACAGGTGCGACGATTGGGTTTCCACCACTGCACGCCGCGGGCTATTCGCCTCCCCGATTGATGGGTAGGACCCAGGTCCATCTGTCAGACACTAGGGGCTAGGCGGGTAACTCCTCGGGAACGTCCGGTGGTTCCCAAGGGGAGCGACGCGGTGGAGCTGTAGCGACCAACCCGTTGGTTGCCGTAGTAAGTGCCTCGAGGCAACCCCTCGAGCACGTCACCTCAGCACTCGCCTCCCCCAATGACGGGTAGGACCCATGTCCACCCGTCAGATGCTAGGGGCCAAGCGGGTAACTTCTCAGAAACGTCCAGCGGTTCCCGAAAAGAGCGGTGCGGTGGACATGCAACGACCGATCCATGGGCTGCCGCAGTAATTACCCCGAGGAAACCCCTCGACAGCGTCATCGTTGAGAGGGGCCCGACCACCCGTTCTTTCACGGGGCTATGCCACTCACCGGGGAATCGCATTGGGTGGTGTCGTGTTATTCGGCACCCAACATCACACATATAAGGAAAACTTGTATTACATAAATCAAAGCAGAAGCTGACAAAAGTTCTTTGTAAATAATTTACAGCAAATATCTACAGCAGAAGACTATAATCAGCTCACGTCGAATAACTAATGAGCACTCGAGAAGAGGTCCAGCCCGCAGACTCCTCTCGCTAGCAACACGAAGACAACTACAGCGGTTGGGTTCTCCATGTGTTACACGACTCGGAAGTCTCCTAGTCTCACCGGACAACATTCTTCTTAGCATCGATGTTAACCTGCAAAATCACTCATATAGCAAGCGTGAGAACATAGGCTCAGCAAGACTGACCCGTCTCTCCTAAAAAAGAAACTCTACATGCACGACGGATTGAAATGGGTTAGCTAACTTTGCATAAAGGACTCGCCTACCGTTGATCCTTAACTTTCAGATTTTTAAGTCTCATTGTAAACACCTTGAGCCGAACAGCATCGCAACTCCACAATCAAACAAGAAATGCTTTGTTGCCATGCTTCTTGCACAAAGTGAAGTGAACTTTAATTAGCACCATTTCTACAGCAAGCATGGTTCCATTACAAGTTAAATCATAATCCTTAACAATATTCAAAAGGAAACCATTTCAGTTCTTACTACATCAAGACCCAGTGGGCAAGTATGCTCATATGACCGCAAGCGACGGTGATTCAAATCAGTACACGCCCGGACTACACGAGTCGTACACCCATACTCCGAGTTGCCGGCAGCATCCTCGACTGATGTTATACACGGTCACCTTTCCCAAGTTCTTCCACATAAGACACAGTCCAATTGCCCCGAATATCAAGCTCTCTCAAGGTACATACCCGCAGTGATATGTTCTTGAGCGAGTTACCTCTTGCTATCCTGACGCCGAAAGCCTAAGACGATTAGAAAAGTTCCAATGTGGATCTCACAAGATACATCGGTTTCCTGGGTCCCATATAGCCAATATGCGCCTGGTACACAACTCAAACTTGTCCAACAGGGCCAAGTACGGACGGGCCTTAACCGGCACAGACAGAGCTATGAATGCACGGTCCGCAGCCTGCTGCATCTAAACCTCCCTGCCCGGTCTCTATTTCTTAATTGTAAACTTTCCTCATTGTTTCTATTCCTGACCCGCTTCGAAGAAACCAAGCCCTAAACTCGCGAGTAGATTCCAACTACTCGACTTCTACCAGACCTTTCCTACTAACATTTAGCGTAGCCAAATTCCACTCGAGGAGGTGTTATTCTACCCTTTCTCTCTTAGGACATTCTGGTCATGCAATTGGGTTTCCAAAATCAACTAGACCTAATGCACTCAATCATTCAAAGCTATGATCTCTAGAAATGAAAATAACTTTATAAATTGCTTGAATGCAAACTGGGGCTTGCCTATTTTGAAGGTGACTAGTATATAGTTTTCAGTTAGTTAAGATCACTTGAGGCTTGATCACTCGCTTTCCTCCCTCTTTGATCTCCACCTTGATCTCTTCAAACTCTTCACGTCGATGCTACACGTTATGAATATGCATATGTATTTAATTGTAAAGCTTTTGCTAATAAGATCTAATAACAAGTTTAAAAACTAGAACTCTATTTAAGAATTTAAAATGACACTGGTGCTAAGGTTTGGGTTAATCAACATGATCAAGTGCTAAGTGTTTCCCCACTTGTGTTTTGATCACCTAAAGAGGTTAAATAGAACATTGGTGATCCAGAGCTCCAATGGAGCTGAAAACACTGAGTGGTTTATTCAGAACAATTCTCTAAGCAATTAAGCAAAGAGGAATTAATTCTGAGGGGTAACACCCATGCTCATGTCAAAATTAGTGAACAACAATTTCCATTATAGTTCATAGAGCCTGCATGAATTTTCCTATTATTTTTGGAGCTAAGAATTGCCCATAACTGATTTCCAAATTTTGGGAATTCTCTGGAAATGCTTCTCTATTCATTTGAACACAACAACTAAAATTCTGAATTTTCCTAATCAAATCAACTTCAAATGAGATGAAATTTTTACAGGAGTTGAATAACATCATTAAGAATACTCTGGCAAAATTTGATAATTCTTGGATGAACCAAACTCCCTCTAAAATTCTTTGGCTGAAAAGATTTTAAGAATGTTCAAGAATTAAATACTGACTTTCATACAAATTGGGTTGCATATTTGATATAGCTTTTCAATCTGAATCTAATCCAATTTGAATCACCAAATTTGGAGTTTCCTAGCAAAAGTTATGCTCTTCTAAAGTTTGGGGGAAAAATCTAGAATTCAAATATACCGTGGAAAAATTTAAATCTCTGACTGTGCGGCCAGGGCTACGTGTCACTCTCTCGGGTAAACCACACGGGGCCACAGGGATTATTCCCACACAGCCACAGCCCGATCCGGGGCAACAGAAAATCCCACTATTACTCTGCCTCTCTCTGACAGCGGGCCCGACGGCTTCATCTTCAACCTCCGGACTCCCGCGCCGGTCCGCCACTCACCTCGCCGGAGTTCTCGCTGGGAGGGGGTTCCCGTGCCCCAAACTCAACAAGTCTCGCCGCCTCTACGTCAAAATCGCTCGGGAAACACGCTGCCACCCTTGGCGCCGATCGACAGTCACCAGAAATGGCTTGGCGACGGCGACAGCCTCTGTGGCAACTCCGGTCACGTCACGAGGGCGTTGTAGTGCCTCAACCTTGCTTCGGTTAGCTCCTACAACATCGCCACAACCTAGGGAGCAACATTCAAGGCTCTGATCCCGTGAGAAACGTCGGCAAATATAAGCTCACCGTGCGACCTAGGTCAACTTCGGTGAAAACTTAAAAAACTCTAAGAACCGAAGGTTTCCTTGACGGTTCTCCCTAGTTCCTGATCCCACGAACTCGCACGGACATCTAGAAATGGTTTGCTAGGTTATGTGATGAGTGGTGCATCGTGCTACCCTAATTTCCTGATTTTCTCCTCGCGGTTCATACCACATGTCGGCGGGAAATTCAAATTCCGGCGAGCACCGTTTGTGACAAGCTGCCGATTGTTACGGTGAAGCAAGATAAGGTATAGGCGAACCTTTTTGCTTTTGAAGCTCGGTGAGATCTGGACTGTGGTGGCCGAGCGACGTGTTCTTGTGACCGGCGAACTCGCTGTGGCATCCGTGGAAAAACGGAGCTCGGCGCCGGGTTCCCGTGGATGAAACATCAGGCTCTTGCGTCGGACACCTCGAGGAGGACACGGTGACGCTGTGGGGATGAAGCGTCCCGGCCCATAAGATTGGAACTAAACATGTAATATTATGCCAGAAACAGAGTTCGGTACATAATATTACAACACAAGTGGAACCACAACCACACAGAGCTTTATTACAACGGCATACACTTTAGTACAACAATAATAAGGACTAACATAAGGATGATTAACGACATAAAAACAAGGACAACTAGCTCCTCCTCGTACATGGTTCCACGGTAACACCTTGGGTGTGGATGCGACCCTACTCGAAGTCCTCCGGGTCGAAGTCAGGATCCTCTGAAGATATCAACAACGGTTGAGTACAAAAGTACTCAGCAAGCTCCACCTCGCCCTTCGGGAGGGGAATGAAACAAACATAGATGCAATGCACAACAATAAGAGTGATGCAACCTAATGCAACTAAATGCAACCAAATAACCCATCCAGAGACATTCCTCACCTCATTCTCACAACAGGTGTCTTCCTAGTTGTTAGGACCACACCATAACCTGTTCTATACCGAGGACACGGCCGTCCGAACGGGTTCTACACTCTGCAGAAGTTGTACGCTTTACCCACACGCACGGACCATCCACGACAGCCCGTCATAACCGACACCCAGTCGAAACATCACCCAAACCAGTCGTCCCCAACCCAGTGTCATGACTTATCTCAATATCATCTCAATTTTCATAAATGCATCTCTCTCTCTTTCTCTCCACCATGGACGACTGTCGGGATAGCCACCGGGGTTAGGCTAAGCCCTGCCCATACAGGGTCATGTGGTCGTACTGAAGAAAGTTAGGTGAGATGTCAAAACAACTCGGTCCTTAAGGCTCACCAGTGCAGCCTCCATACTCAAACCACGAGCCTATCATCTTGATAGTACTCACTGTAAGTCTACCACCACGGTAGCGCTTACACCAACACTAACCCTTCTGCCCCGGTCTCAACTCATGCTCTCCCAACCATGCAACATAAACAAGGCAACACCATCATGCATAATCTCATCCTATCAATATGCTGCAAAAAGAGAAACCTGTATGTTTACACTCTATCACTCGAATAACTCATGCTCAACAATGCAGAGGCCTAATCTACTAGCCACAATGGATGAACCTCACATATGAGCAATATGATCAAAAGGGGGGGTGATGGAACTTGCCTTCGCTACCGTCTGCAGCGTCGTGCTCTTGGTCACTTGGCTCCCCTGGGTTCTCTTCCGGCACTGGTTCTACACCGCGCACAAGCAAACATACAAACAAAGCAAATATACATTATTCAGACTTGCTTACACTAACTATATTATGATATTAGATGATTTTTATAAGAAGAATCGGATTAAGTGATCATTTTGTGTGTGGGTGAGATATGCTCTAAGGCCAATCAAGGGGTTGCTTAGGGTTGGGCTCAAATCAGCAAGAGTAAACGGGGGAGGGTAGCCAGAGAGTAAGAAATCGAACGCCGAGGCTATGAATCACTCGATTAAGCTGCCGATTTTGGGTAGGAAGTAGAGCAACTTTATGGAAGGGCGGCCATGCCACGGGGTGGTGGCGGCCAAACCCGAGGAGAGGGGGAAGGGGGAATGACTCGGGGAGGAGAGTGGAGGTTGGGGTGCTCACCTTGGCCGTGGCTTGGCGGGGCTCGGCGGGGAGGGTTCCTCGTTGGAGATCGATGTTGGAGGGGGGGGGAGGAGACGCGAGCGCCAGTGCTCAATGGGGCGGGGGAGAAAGTGAGCCCCCGAGCCCCTTTTATAGATGAAGGGGGAAAGGGATAGGGATGGAGGGAGGAGAGGTAGGTGAGGTGTAATTAACGCATGTTCGGGGAGCTTCTCGTGGAGTGGATAAGGATGGGGAGAGATATGTATATGAGGGGTGGTTCCGGAATCTTCTCGTGGAGTGGATAAGGATGGGGGGAGATATGTATATGAGGGGTGGTTCTGGAAGCTTCTCGTGGAGTGGATAAGGATGGGGGGAGATATATGTGAGGGGTGGTTCCGGAAGCTTCTCGTGGAGTGGATAAGGATGGGGGAGATATGTATATGAGGGGTGGTTCCGGAAGCTTCTCGTGGAGTGGATAAGGATAGGGGAGGAAGAGGTGGGTGACGTGTGGTTCTAGAAGCTTGTCATAGAATGGATGAGGATGGGGGAGGAAGAGGAAAAAAGGGTTTGCCTTTAGGCAAAAGTAGGGGGTGGCTGCACCAGTTTCGATGAAAGGCTTATCTAAAATCGGCCAGTAGTGTGCGTAATTTGTCTGGTGGTTAATTCTATAACCCTGATTTATTAGCTTTATGAAAAATGGGGCGTTACAGGGGAGGCTCAGCTCGGCATGCAACCCGTCGATATGGCCGGGCGCCGATGGACTGGTGGTGGCGGTTTGTTGGAAACCGAAACACTCGTATGGGGAGGCATCAGCAAAGGAGTTCGATAGACAGTCGAGGAACATGCATTTGCCAGGTGCTGGGCGGCTGAGAAGATCTTATCGGCGTGTTGAGGCGGTTCGACGTGGGCTCGGTCGGAAAGATCAAGCGCGCGCGCTGGCGGTTCTCACTCGCGCTGTCGAACACTCGCAGAGGAAAAACAGAGACAAGTCACTCTGTTGAATTCCTTTTAAAATGTAGCTGTCAAGTGGGTCCCACATTCCCTCTTATCCTCTCTAAAATATCTCCAAAATTTGCAAATGAGGAAATTCAATTGTGGGAATTCAAATCTTAATTGTATTTGGATAATTGGGCAAGTTTCATTCAAATTCAAATGAATATTTGAATTCTTTGCAAATTTAAGTCTATTTGGAAAATCGATAGCAAAACATCTCCATAATTCATGAAAATTTGCATACCCACTAATTTGGACCTAAGGAATTCAAATATTAAATCTGATCTTAAAATTGGCTGCTGCAAATCAGCGTTTTAACACAACAGTTTGCAATCCATTGTGTTGCCCTCATTTGAAATTTGAGTTGAACAAAGTTTGTTCAAAATCTGAATTTAACTTTCTCACACATATGGGAACTTCCCACCTTGGTTTCAAATCCCCTTTGGGTTCCAAGCATTCAAATAAATAATTGACTTGTGTGAACAGAGCTCTCATGTGTATTATCACATGTGGAAAAGTTTTAAAAGTCCCATTTTTCATACACATAAAACCAACTTGCATTCAACTTGAGTTTCTTTGTATTCATATTTTGGGACCTTTACAGTTGTGACCTGTCAATCAAGAGTAGACACGACGATGTGCTGCCACTTTGACTGGCGAATACGCCCACTACGCCAAGGATGTGTAGCCTTTTCGTCTCCAGGTACAACCACTCATCCGCTACGCAAAAATCTAGCCACCACTTTGGTTTCCAAAGTGCAGGTTCAAAACCACCACGAGGGAGAGATGGAGGCCCCACCTGCAGGTTCGTTGCCTCCCCCGAGATGGGCCCGGTGTTGGTACCCTGCAGACTGGGTACGCCAGCGTAGTGGGTAAAAAATAGCCTAGGCCCCACCCCCTGCTGAGGTGGGCTCTGGCGTAGCCACGTGTCCCTGGCCCCAAGGTCAGCCCTAGGGCTGCCACGTGCTCTTGAGTTCCAGAGCTGACACATGCCCTAAGCTCCGGTCCGAGCCTCCCCGCTGAGGTGAGGTCCGGAGCTGCCACGTGTCTCTAGGCTCATAACCCCTTCCCTGCTAAGGAGGTCCTCTAGAGCTAACAAGTTGCTCCAGTCCGAGCCTCCCCATTGAGGAGAGGTCCGGAGCTGCCATGTGTTTCCTGGCTCAGAGCCTCCTCCCTGTTGAAGGACAGCTCCGGAGCCGACATATGCCCTGGGCTCCAGTCCCAGCCTCTTCACTGAGGTGAGGTCCGGAGTTGCCACGTGTCTCCTGGCTCAGAGCCTACCACTGCTGACGACAACTCCAGATCTGACACGTGCCCTGGGCTTGGTCCCAACCTCCCAGCTGAGGTGAGGTCCAGAGCTGCCACATGTCTCCTGGTCCAGTGCCTCCTCCCTGCTGAGGAGAGCTCTGGAGGTGACACGTGCCCTGGGCTCCGTTTCCAATTCAGCTCCACCAAAAATATAATCTTGTGGTGCTGTCTTAAAACAGCCATAACCTTGGCATTGGGTTAAATTATATTGCCCAGATTCACTTTGGAAGATTGATTATTTGGCATCTAAAGGCTCAACAATAATCATAAAGAAACATATTGAATTTCTGTTGTCCACATCTTCTTTTTTCATGTGAGCTGAAAATTTGTGCGACGTGTATATTAGTGCTCCTGATTTCGCGACAGATATAAAAAAATCAAAGAAAAAAAATATAGAAAAGAAAATTTGTGAAGAGGAGCATAAATATCAAAACTTGGGTGTGTTATTTTGCCTTGTGGTGCAATTGTTCCTGCTCAATTATTGTCCTTATCATTCATACTTCTTGCTGTCTTGTTCATAACATCCGGGATAAGACACGAGTAGGCCAGCAACTAGGACAAGTGTTTGGACATCTATTCAGCATTACTATCTGTTATTGAATTGTGTGCTACTCAAATATATTTGGCCATCCAAACTCCACATTCATCCTTTCGAACAGCACAAGTTTTTGACCCTTGCAATCGCTGAATCACGTCGTCTAGGTATCCTTTGCCTTGTTGTGGTAAGAAACTTGTAAGAGCTTGGTAAGACTCGACCCATTGCTTTGTGAGTTCTACCATCATTGCGTAGTAGTTGATAGGGATAATCTTGTTGTTTTCCCTATTATTGTTGCTAACAATGTCAAATCATGTTGATCCTACGGAGTGTGTTTTGAAAAGTGAGATGAAGGGTTACATAGAACAAATGATGAAGTCTGTCAAGGAAGCAATCGCACAAGGGGTAAAAGATTATCTTGCTGAACAGAGAATACTCCACACCCTTGAGAGGTTGGACAAACGCTTAAGCTCGTTAGTTGGAAGGATT
The DNA here is from genome assembly GCA_030760725.1 of Neostapfia colusana. Taxonomy (NCBI): domain Eukaryota; kingdom Viridiplantae; phylum Streptophyta; class Magnoliopsida; order Poales; family Poaceae; genus Neostapfia; species Neostapfia colusana. The sequence goes on along the minus strand of JASWHV010000009.1, from coordinate 109,111,333 downwards.
GATGATATGGAGACCCACCTACCATTAAGCCATGATGCTACCCACCACAACAACTTTGAAGAAGAAGAAGACGTGTTGTGTGATGTCAATGGAGAGGTGGATACACGTGCTGCGCAGAATGTACATCTACGTCAACGCCTTCGTCAAAACACTCATGGTATGATAGGAAACAACATGCGTGGTAACAATAACCACCCTTTTGATGAGCCTTTTGCTAAAGTTAAATTTTCCATACCTTCATTTTCTGGTGCTTATGATGCCGAGGCATATCTTGATTGGGAAATGACGGTTGAGCAGAAATTTAATTCCCACCTTGTTCCTGAACAACATAGAGTTCGACAAGCCACTAGTGAGTTTAAGGATTTTGCTATAATATGGTGGAATGAACTAGGTACCACACACTTACAACCTGATACATGGGAACATTTAAAAGAAGCTATGCGTAATCATTTTGTTCCTCCATCCTACCAACGTGATTTACGAAAGAAATTGCAGCGCTTAGAGCAGGGAAATAATTCTGTCCAAGATTATTATGCGGATCTTCAAAAGGGTATGATACGATGTGGGGTAGTAGAGGACACTGAAGATAAAATTTGTCGTTTTTATGGGGGGTTGAGACGTGAGATACAGGATATTGTTGATTATAAGGAATTTAATACTGTCAACCAGTTGTTCCAGCTTGCTATGCTTGCAGAAAAGGAGTTACAGGGTCGTCAACAAAAGAACAAGAGCAGCAGCGGTGCCTCCTACACTCCACGCACGACAACATCTTCGGGGGCGTCCAAGTCATTCCGTTTTGATGCCCTTTGACCAAAACCAGCAGCCAAGCTTCCTTCTGGCAGCAACAACATTTCAGCAGCACTGAAACCACCACCTGCACGACCTGCGGATTCGGGTAAAAATTCCATGCAGGTACCCGCCAAAAGTGCTTCATCCGTTGCTTCAACAGGACGCACTTTCGGCATTCAGTGCCACCGCTTCCATGGTCTTGGTCATGTGCAAAAAGATTGTCCTAGTCAGCTGGCATACGTGGCTATAGAAGAGGGAGGATACATCAGCACCTCCGATGTCGAAGACAACAATGATGATGAAGCTGCCACGGACAATGATGAGGGATATGTTTTTGGGAGTGAAGACACATCAGCCTACATGAACATCATTGTGCAGCGGGTGCTGACGCATAGGTACAACAACTTGATAGATTACAACACCATAATTTGTTTCAGATTTTCTTTGTCATCAAGAACCGGCGAGCACGTGTCATCATTGATGGAGGAAGCTGCAACAACTTGGTGAGTTCTGAATTGGTCAAGAAGCTTAGCTTGAATACACGACCACACCCACATCCGTACTATATTCAATGGTTGAATGATTCTGGAAGAGCTAAGGTAACACAAACTTGCAGAATTCCGTTTTCCATTGGTACATATGTTGATTCTGTTGATTGTGATGTGGTACCCATGCAAGCGTGTTCACTTTTATTGGGTCGACCTTGGGAACATGATAAGGATGCTTTACACCATGGTAGAAGTAATAAATACACTTTTATGCATAAAGGAAAGAAAATTACTTTGATACCCTTGACTCCTGCTGAAATTGTACAAGCTGATAGGGAGAGAGCTGGAATTTCTAGTAGTTCTAAATCAGAAAATCAACAAGTCATTAATTCTGTGTTACCACCAAATAATGAGAGATCTACACCTAGTTCTAAGACTGAGGGAATTAAATTGAAGGGTCGTGTAATGCTTGCTACAAAATCAGACCTTACTGAAATTTCTGATCATGATATTTGATGTGCATTGGTGTGCAAACAAGTTTTGTTCTCCATTGATGATATTGCTAGGTCTTTGCCTCCAGCAGTCACTAACTTGTTGCAAGAGTATGAGGATATTTTTCCAGCTGAGATACCCCCGGGACTTCCACCTTTGAGAGGGATTGAACATCAAATTGATTTGGTTCCAGGTGCAATTTTGCCAAACCGTGCTGCATATAGGACCAACCCCGAGGAGACTAAGGAAATTCAGCGGCAAGTCCAAGATCTTTTGGACCGTGGGTATGTACGTGAAAGCCTTAGTCCTTGTGCTGTTCCTGTACTTTTGGTTCCTAAGAAAGATGGTACTTGGCGTATGTGTGTTGATTGTAGAGCCGTTAACAATATTACTATAAGGTATCGTCATCCTATTCCTAGGCTAGACGACATGCTTGATGAGTTGTGTGGTTCTATAATTTTCACTAAGATTGAATTGCGTAGTGGTTACCACCAAATAAGAATGAAATTGGGAGATGAATGGAAAACAACTTTCAAAACCAAATTTGGGTTGTATGAGTGGTTAGTAATGCCTTTTGGTTTAACTAATGCACCAAGTACATTCATGCATTTGATGAATGAGGTCTTGAGAGCTTTTATTGGAAAATTTGTGGTGGTTTACTTTGATGATATCTTGATTTATAGCAAGTCATTGGATGAACATATGGATCATTTACATGCTGTTTTTAATGCTTTGAGAGATGCATGTTTATTTGGTAACCTTGAGAAGTGCATCTTTTGTACGAATCAAGTTTCCTTTCTTGGCTATATTGTGACTCCACAGGGAATTGAGGTGGATGAGATGAAAATTCAAGCGATCAAGAGCTGGCCAATACCTCAAGCCATCACACAGGTAAGGAGTTTTCTTGGTCTTGCAGGTTTCTACCGATGTTTCGTCAAGGATTTTAGCACTATTGCTGTCCCATTGCATGAGTTGACTAAGAAAGGTGTGGTGTTCCATTGGGAGAAATCACAAGAGGAGTCCTTTGACCCCTTGAAGGACAAGCTTACACACGCACCATTGCTGCAACTTCCTGATTTTAGTAAGACTTTTGAACTTGAATGTGATGCTAGTGGAGTTGGCATTGGTGATGTATTACTGCAAGGTGGTAAACCGGTTACATACTTTAGTAAAAAACTTAATGGTCCTGTCGTGAATTACTCCACATATGATAAATAATTTTATGCTCTCGTACGATGCTTAGAGACATGGCGTCATTATTTATGGCCTAAAGAATTTGTTATTCATTCTGATCATGAATCACTAAAGCATATTCGTTCTCAAAATAATCTGGATCGTAGACATGCAAAATGGATTGAATTTATTGAGTCTTTTCCTTATGTCATTAAACATAAGAAAGGGAAGGATAATTTGATCGCTGATGCATTGTCTAGATGATATAATATGCTGTCCCAACTTGATTGTCAAATTTTTGGACTTGAATCAATTAAAAAACAATATGCTCTTGATGCTGATTTTAAAGATGTGTTGCTGCATTATAGAAAAGGTCATACCTGGAATAAATTTGTACTGGATGATGGATTCTTGTTTAGAGCTAACCGCCTATGCATTCCAGATGGTTCCATTCGTCTTTTGTTATTACAGGAGGCACATGGTGGAGGTTTGATGGGCCATTTTGGCGCAAAGAAGACGGAGGATGTTCTGGTCACACATTTCTTTTGGATAAAGATGAGGAGAGATGTAGAGCGGTTTTTGGCTCGCTGCACCACATGTCAGAAAGCTAAGTCCCGTTTGAATCCACATGGTTTATACATGCCTCTTTCCACTCCTTCCATTCCTTGGGCCGATATCTCTATGGACTTTGTTTTGGGATTGCCTAGGACTAAGAGGGGGAGGGACAACATTTTTGTTGTGGTGGATCGTTTTTCTAAGATGGCACATTTTATACCGTGTCAGAAAAGTGATGATGCTGTACATATTGCCGACCTTTTTTTCAAAGAGATTGTTCGCTTGCATGGTATGCCTTCTACTATTGTTACAAATCGTGATGCTAAATTTTTGAGTCACTTTTGGCGCACCCTATGGAACAAGTTGGGTACAAAACTGTTGTTCTCTACAACATGTCACCCACAAACTAATGGGCAAACAAAAGTAGTGAACCACACTTTGGGCACCATGTTGAGAGCTGTTTTAAAGAAAAATTTAAAGATGTGGGAAGAATGTTTGCCACAAGTGGAGTTTGCATATAATCGAGCAACACATTCTACCATCAAGGTAAGTCCTTTTCGGGTAGTGTATGGATTCAATCCTCGTGCTCCTATTGATATCTTCCTTTACCTACTAGTGAGAGAACTCATAATGATGCAAAGGAACGTGCTGATTTTATTTCGAAAATTCATGAGACCACTAAACACAATATTAAAAAGATGAATGAAAAATATAGAATTGCTGGTAGTAAAGGTAAGCAGGAAGTTAGACTTGAACCGGGTGATTTAGTTTGGTTACACTTGAGAAAGGATAGATTTCCAGAACTGAGAAAGTCTAAATTGATGCCTAGAGCTGATGGTACTTTTAAAATACTTGAGAAGATTAATGATAATGCATATAAACTTGAGTTACCTCCCGAGTTTGGGGTTAGTCCCACCTTTAACATTTCAGATTTGAGGCCATATTTGGGAGAAGAAGATGAGCTTGAGTCGAGGACGACTCCAATGCAAGAGGGGGAGGATGATGTGAACAACACTCCTGCAGATTTACACAACACTCACATGGTAGACATGAAAGGTCCAATTACTAGAGCTCGAGCACGACAATTGAATTTAGAGGTGAGCTCGTTCCTGAACAATTCTTTATATGTGAATTTTGAGAGTATGTTGCTACCTAATGGATTAATTATGATTAGGAACCATGGAGAGGACATGGAGATACATGGAGAGGGGTTTGGAGACGTGGAGGACCAGAAAATACGCCAACAAGAAGTTAGAGACCGAACCCAACTCAAACTCGAGTCCAACTCGGGCCCAGGAGCAGTCCACCTTAAAATGGATGCACATGAGGCATATAGACTCCGTTTTTGATGTTCTACATATGCACGGAAAGCTGAGAGGATAAACTTTACAATGGAACTGGCCCCACGTCAAAATTCCCTTGGAGTTGACGGAAAATTTCGAAACAATATAAAGTTTAGAGTCTGTCAGGGTGTTGCATCACCTAGTTGGGCCATTGGGCCTTGTATCGAGTCCAAGTCCATTATGTACGTGTCTTAGGGTTAGGTCACGACCCCAGCACCCCAATGGTCTTCCTCCACCTCCTTTATACCCCTTAGCCGCCATCACAAACAGCTGGGTTTTGCTTACATTATTCTGTCAAGAACAGTTTCGCCGTTCATCGGTTTGTGAGACCCCAACTTGAGTGCTTCATATCTTTCAGCAATTTGGTTGCATTCTTTCTTGTTCTTGCTTGTGTTCTTCGATTCGCAGGCAAGGATTATCCTTCTTAGCAAGGTCAACCGCGCAATATCGGTTGATAACCTGAGGAGACGTGGTGCTGCGATTGCAGGGTTCAGAACGTGTTGTTCGGAAGCCGGATCGATTTGTGTCAAGTCTCCACCAAATCGAGAGTTATCAGAACCTTTCGGAAGATCGGGACCCCTGTACACATCACGTACCTCCCCGCCGAGCTGAGGTCCGGAGCTGCCACGTGTCTCCCGGCTCCAAATTCGTCGATAAGAGCTCCAAAGCCGCCACGTGCCCCATGATCCGTCATGGGCTGTGGGTCGACAAAGTCAAGGTGGAAGGTTACATTCAAGGCTCGCACCTTTCGCAGAAGCATGGCACACTACACACACCTCCTCCTGTGCCCGTTCGCCATTACGGTGACAAGACAGGACGGCAAGACGGGACAGCGGTACAGTGCCGCTTAACGGCACGAAGCCGCCCAAGAAGGGCGAGAAGACGTGGCGTCAAGACGACGTCTTCGTCATCACCTGACACACGGACAGGAGCGCTCTGCGCTTCAGGCAGTGAGACTTAACTCCCCCTCCGACTACTCTACTCAGAGGACGAAGCCCTAGATCATGTATAGGGCTCACATAGCTTCGGTGTCACCTGTCGGGCCCCAAGACACATTGTAACCACCCCGGCCTTGGATTATCAAAGTACCGGGGTGACCACCTAACAGGGGGTTCCCGGTTCCGCACAGGCACCCTCACAAGCACATACAAGCAAACAATACAACAAGCACTCTCATGGACGTAGGGTATTACGCTCCGGTGGCCTGAACCACGTAAATCTCGGTGTTCATCCTCTCTCTCGAGCCCGGTCGCGTAGGGCGCCAAGCCCCTCCGATCAAAGAACCTCGCGGGCTGCTTCCGTAGCAGGCCGGGAAGAGTGTCGCAGCTCACACACTCCGACAGGATGCATTGCAGATATCAACATATTATCCTTGTCCCAAGCAGCCTTTTGGGAGCGTCTTATGCAGGTATTATATATGCGAGCATCTTTGGACCGCCAGCGAATATAGAGTGAATCGTGAGGATGTAAGTTATTCCTAATGTCAATATTGTATTTTTTTACTTTTGAGTTTCATTTTCATTGTAACTAGTGTATTTTAATGCTATTATGATATCATTGTAACCAACACAATCTAAACCTTGTTATGTTTTTCAATGCAGCACACGAATGTGGACGAAGAATGGCCGATTTCTAGAGATATGCATGGCGGAGGAGCCGATAAGATTGCAAGTGAACCATGTCTCTTCATTCATCACGAAATTTTCTACCAAAAAGGGTAGTTCTTCGATGATGCAGGTGTAATAGCTGATGTCCCAGGACTTTGCTAGTATGAGCATCGAATTGATTTTTAGTGAAAAACATGTAAACTATGAATTGAGATGTATTGTACCGTTTATATGTGTATGAGATGACTTTTTGGTGATATTGTGTCAATGATGCTTGTCAGAATATATTATTTCTACTGTGTGTGAATGTGCATCTGAAATTGACCTAGAAATTAGAAATAACAGCATGTAGTACCTAACAAACCGCCTGTGATAATATAATTTCACAGACGTCTTATCGTAGGTAAATAACCGCCTATGATAATATAGTTTCGTAGGCGGCTAATCGTAGGTAAAGAACAGCCTGTGCTAATGGAGTTACACAGACGGATAATCTTACGTTACAAACCGTCTGTGATAAACATTCTGCACAGGCGGATAGTCGTAGGTAAAGAATCGCCTGCGATAATGGAATTATCATAGACGGATACTCTTACGTTACAAACCGCCTGTGATAAAGATTCTTCACAGACGGCTAGTCGTAGGTAAAGAACCGCCTGGGATAATGGAATTATCATAGACGGATACTCTTACGTTAGAAACCGCCTGTGATAAAGAGTCTTCACAGGCGGATTCATGAAGGTTAAGACCGCCTGTGATAACTTTTTTCACAGGCGGTTTATGTTTCCGCCTGTGAAAATTGCTGATTATAACAGGCTCTTCGTTTTAGGCGGTTTTGCAAACCCCGTGTGGTAATACGTTTAGAGCTGCCTGAGATGAAGCTTGTTGTAGTGGTGGAACCGAGGACACTGCAGGTGCTTCTCGCTAAGCGACGTCGATGTGGACGCATGGCGGCCATGCTTGTAACTCGTGCCTGGGTTCTGCAAGAGCGGCTGCTCCTACCGGTTCCTGCACGGCTTACCTAAAGACGACGCCCCCCTCAATGGAGCTCATGCAGCACACCAAAGCCATGGACGCACGAGCACCGCAGCTCAAGGAGTTCGCCTTCCCCTTCTCGTTGTAGCCCAAAGGCATCAACTTCTTGCTCCAATAGCTGTGACGCCCCGGTTCTGTGAGGAACCTGGACTGATGCGTATGTGTGCCCAGGATGTTCATCACACATACACATATAATCCACAAACTGAATTTCAGAATAATAAAACGAGTAATAGGGTTTATTACAATGTCTCATGAGTCTTAGACTCATTCTAGCAGCGGAAGTCTTATCTTAGCAGCGGAAGTCTTATTCTAGCAGTGGAAGTCTTTATTCTAGCAGCGGAAGTCTTCTAAACTATTGAGGAAGCAACTAAGCAGCAGCAGCGGCTCTATCCCTACTCCACAGGCAAGGTTGAGGGCAAATTACACGCCTAATACTCCACGTGGTCTTCATAGTACTCCTCTCCTGTTGCTGATGATGAAGTAATAATGCAAGTTTGAGTACATGACATACTCAGCAAGTGCGGAAAGTATGACATGTAGCTTACAACAAGTTAGGTATAAAAGGCTCATTGCATAAAAGCAAAGTTTATTTCACAAATAATGATAAAAACAGCAACTAGCTTTAAATGAATGTAATCCCAACATGTATTTAAACATCAACATACCTCCATCATGATTCACCACTTTTCATATCCCATTCGAACATTTATCTTTCACAACTTTCCTCATGCTCATGAATACCATCTCGTATTCACTACCATCTCATCTCATATTCAATTCCGTCTCATATCGAGACCAATGCTCATTGCCATGACTCAACAGTCATGCAACCAATCTCATTACCCGGACTCAACAGTCCCGAAACCATTTTCATTACCATGACTCAACAGTCCCGAAACCAATTCCAAAGACCAAACCATCACCAAACCAGTAACCAAATCAAATACCATCCCAATAACCATCCCATCTAATCATGGAAGTTGTCCAAGCGCTTGTCACCGTAAGCTCGGCTATCATGATAGTTTTACACTCTTTAGAGGTGGCACCACTTTACCCACAAGTTTGTGATTTCGTCACCCATCGATGACTGCAGAACCTCCATTATACCAATAGACAACCGTCGGTGTATGGTCAAGAGATCACAAAATAGCCTTTACAAAGGGGCTACTAGATGTATGGACTCACTAAGGTTTCACCAGCAGACTAGAATCTCCAATTCTCCCACCCACGGGCTCCCTCTTGTGCCATGCATTTCCTAGGGCAGTCCTCACTCGACTCCCATTCCCCGCGCCTTTCACGGTCCATAGCAATCTAGCAACTTACCTAATTAGTCAGCTAAGCCGCACCCATACTTGGCCTTGTGGTGGCACTGTATTCCTGGCATGTGCTCGCATGAACCGGTCCTTAGATCTACGGCAAGTAAACCACCAACTCATTCTACCTCATCCACAAACCAAGCTTGCATAGATCTCCCTCCGATTCATGTCCATTATCAACATCAGTTTCTCATTACCATTATTCACACGAGTGCAGTTAGCTAGACACATTCTATCGCTTCCCATATCTCGTAAGATTAGCGAAACAAAAAGCAAAAACAACCATACCCGACTCATCAACTGTCCCAGCGACAAGGGTGGTTAACAAAACTAGTAAACTCCTATAAAAGGGTTTTCCATCAAGTTGAGTCAAGCACACACACCTTTTCGCAAACAAAACAATTTAAAAAACATGGGATCAATATGGTCAAGGGGCAGTTGCCTTGTTCTTGCGGCTTCTGTCGCTCTTGGATCTCGAAGTCTTGTTGTTGTGGCTCGTCGTAGATAGCTCCCTGAGCTTGTCCTTCTACTCACGATCACACATATACAAGGTTCACAACAATCAATTATCATGCACAACTTTAATCAAGATGCCATGATGCATATGTATGCTAATCCTATGATGCAGTTTTTATTAGATCGGTTTGTACGTGCTCTTGCATGTTTGCTTGGCTTGCATGGGGTTTCACGATGAGCAAAGGTGTAAAGATCAAATGTGGACGTGGCGATGATCTTGACTCTAGATCAAACCGATCAACACGTGATCTGTCCACTAAAAAGCTTCTGTTTGAAGGGATCGAAGAACAGATGCAAAGAAAACGCGATGATGTCGTAAGGTGGTATTGGAGACCTACCTCACTTCCTTCGAGTCCTTCCTCCAGAAAAACAGATCGTCGGCTCTCCTCCGGCGATGGCGATCATGTCTGGGCTCGTCGGCGGTCTCTCCGGTGGTGAAACTCCCGCGAAGGGGTTTAGCTCGACGATTTTGGGGCTAGGGCTTCTAAGTTGTCGGTTTAGAAAAGATGTTACAACCAAGGGGTTGTTTCGGGTTCTATTTATAAAAGGGAAATGAAGAGTCCTACTCTGATCAGAATTCGAATAAGAGTCCTATTCAAATTGTTTTTGAATCTTAACAACTTATCTTTAATTGATTTGGTTCGGTAGCAACGTGGAATTCGGGTCGGTTTCCTTCCGTATCGGTATTCCCGCGCGTACAGAAGCAAAAACCGCTTCAGATCTCGTCACCTCCGCGGTGATGAGCTCCGGAGGCTCCACGTGTCCTGCGGGGGTCGGGCCTCCCTTTTCCGCAGAGGCGGGTTCCAGTTGCGCCGCGTGTCAGGCGGGCCGGGACCTCCCCTCTTTCCAGAGACGAGCTCCGAGTATGCCACGTGTTAGTTCCGGACCTCCCCTCTCTTCGGAGGTGGCTCCGGGGGTGCCACGTGTCAGTGCCGGACCTCCCCTCTCTTTCGAGGTGGGCTCCGGGAGTGCCACGTGTCAAGCAGCGCCAGACTTCCTTTTTCCTCAGAAACGAGCTCCGAGGTCGACACGTGTCCATCAGCGTCGGACCTCCCGGAGATGAGCTCCGGAGGTGACACGTGTCTGTCAGCGTCAGACCCCCAGGAGGTGATCTCCGGAGGTGACACGTGTCCGGTAGTGTCAGACCTCCCGTAGGCTAGCTCCGAAGGTGACACGTGTCCGGTAGTGTCGGACCTCTCGGAAGTGAGTTCCGAGAGCGACACGTGTCCCGCGCGGCTGGCCCTCTCTTTTCCACAGCGACTAGCTCCGGGGGCAACACGTGTCCTGCGGGCTGACCTCGCTCTCCGCAGAGGCTAGCTCCGGGGGCAACACGTGTCCCACGGGGTTGGACCTCGCCCCTTCCGCAGAGACGAGCCCCGAGCCTGCCACGTAGCCAGTTTAGCGGCGGACCTCTCCCCCTTCGCGGGGATGAGCTCTTAAGACGCCACGTGGCCAGCGGGCCGCGGGAATTGTCTACAATGCTCCTCGACGAACTGGAATTGGCTCTTTTTGGCTATCTTTTTGATTCTTTCTCTGTTTCAACTTCTTTTAAAATGTTTTCTCTATATAAATTATGAATGCATGCAGAAATTGAAATTGAGGGTGTAACAACAGCATGAGCTGAGTAGCTCGCGGCGGTGTCACAGCAGTGCCGTGCGCACCGTGCTGTCGGCGGCACGATGTAAAGCGCGACAGAACCAGGCGGCAGCGTGTGGCAAAACTATAACTGCATCTAGGATATCCCTTGTGGGTTTTGGCTAATTGATGACGAACATATGAGATCCTAATGAAACTATTAAGATGATTGCAGGATAAACAAAGTGAACTGGCTCGGCACACACACAAAAAGGTGAAAAATAGAGTGGTGCCTGAAAAGGAAGAAGTTAGTGAAATTTAGAGAAGCAAAGTAGATATAAATGTATAGGTGGTGTGTGAGAGAGACACATCCCAAGAGCTCATGACTTTGCGTAGGGGTAAGGGGTTTAAAAATCAACTAAAATCCACTGAAAACCGGACTAGTCCGTTTAACTTTCTGAAAGACGCAAACATAGTGCACCGGACTAGTCCGCCTTGTGAACCGGACTAGTCTGGTCAGCTCACTGGAACGCAACCGGACAAGTCCGGTTTTAGACCGGACTAGTCCGGTCATGTCTCTGTTGTCCTCCTTAGAGGACTACGGACTAGTCCATCCAGCAACAGGACTAGTCCGCTAAAGTTTCTAAAAACCCATCTCACATAGTACCGGACAAGTCCGGTTTGTGGACCGGACTAGTCCGGTTAACCCACTGGAAGTAGGCCGGACAAGTCCGATCATATACCGGACTAGTCCGGTAGTAGGTTTAACAACGGAAACTTTTTGGAAAAGCCTATAAAAAGAGGTCCTTCGGCTTTTCCCCAAGAAGACACGACTCATACTGTCAAAACTTGAAACCCTAGCGCCGCCACCTGTCCCAAGAGCCCAAAAACACATCTCCCCACACATCTAAGGTGCAAAAAGGTGAAGATCAATAAAATACTTAGATTTGGGATTGGGAGATCGTCGTTCCTTCGTTGTGAGCTCTTGGGGTTTGATCTCTCTACACTCATATTCTGAATTGTAATCTTTTTGAGTGTATTTGATCAACTTCTCATTGTAATTCTTGTGGGAGCCCTCAACGTGTGAGGTAGCCCCATAAAAACGGTGATTACACTTGATAGTGAAGTCAAGTCGGCCTGTGTGGTGACTTGAAGAGGAAAAGGGTTGAGAACCCGGCTCTGTGTGAGCTTCCTCAACGAGGACGTAGATCTCTTGGTGAGATCGAACCTCGGTAAAAATTCGTGTCTTTTGTCTCTCATTTGGTTTACATCTTGACACATTAGATTACTAGTTTGCTAGTCATCGTTTGAGTTCTTTACAAGTTTGCACGTGCATCCATACTATAAATTTAAGTTATAAAAACTGTTGTTCTTATTCCGCTGCTATAAGATAAAACTTGTGAGACACACTTAATCAACTCAAACAATTCAGCACACCGGACTAGTCCGCCCACACAACCGGACTAGTCCGGTCAGTCAAATTTCTAACAACTTTATTAAGTGTGCAGGAATTCTTTAAAGTCCTATTCACCCCCCTCTAGGCCACATTCAATTGGTATCAGAGCCAAGTTCTCCATCAACGAGACTCACATCTCGGAGAGATCAATGGCCTCTGAGAAGAACAACGATATCCCGAAGACGAGCAACAACGATGAGGAGCAAGAAGCCAAAGCCTTCGATGTGCTGAAAGAAAACCCACATGACGATGAAGAAGTGAGGCAGCTAAAAGCACTCCTGAGAAAGAAACTGCTGGCACAAAAAGGAAAAGAGGAAGAAAAGACGATGGGGAGTGGTCATCACGACTACTCCCGGTATCCTTACAACTACAACCGACTCAATTCAAATAATCATTTTCTCTCTATTCCTATGGGAAGGCCTCCACAGTTTGATGGAAGTGACTACACCATGTGGAAGTACAACATGAAGATGCATCTGATATCCCTGAACCCTAGTCTGTGGCACATTGTTTGCACAGGCATCGATATTCCGGACACGGATGATGAACTCACCCCAGAACAAGAACAGGAGATTCACAGAAACGCACAAGCCGTCGCCGTGATCGCATCATCACTAAGCAGAGAGGAATTCACCAAGATCGATGGGTTAGAAAGTGCAAAAGAAATATGGGATACCCTCAAGACAGCTCACGAAGGAAATAGGTCAGTTCGTGAAGCCAAAATCGAAATGCTTGAAGGAGAGTTGGGAAGATTTGCTATTGAAGAAGGCGAATCACCTCAAGACATGTACAACCGGATGAAAGCACTCATCAACAGAATTCGTGCGTATGGAAGTAAGAAATGGACAGATCACGAAGTGGTCAAAAGAATGATTAGAGCCTTCATGCCAAGAAACGTCACACTTTGCTCAATGATTAGAGAAAGCCCCGGGTTTCACAAAATGACTCCCGATGAGTTATTGGGAAAGATCATAAATCATGAAATGATGGAGAAAGAGGCTCAATACGTCAAAGACTTAGCCGAGCTCACCTCTTCTAAAAAGAAAGAAGTTGCCCTCAAAGCAACGTGCAGACCCAAACTCAAAGAAACTCGTGAAGACCAAGACGATGGAGATACAAGCGATGAAAGCACCGATCTTGATGACGAAGAAATGGTACTCTTCATCAAAAAGTTCAAACGCATGATGAAGAGAAGACACAACAACAATTCACATGAAGGCAAAAGCAAGGATAAAGGAAAATCCAAGGCTCGACGCACTTGCTACAACTGCGGAGAGTATGGTCACTTCATGGTGGACTGTACTTATGAGGAAAACAAAAAGAAGAAGGAAACAAGATCTCAAGAAAAGAAAAATTTCAGAAAAAGAAGACAAGTCCATCAAGCTCACATTGGGAAGGAGTGGGACTCAAACGACGAGTCCTCCTCCGATGAAGAAGAAGAGGTGGCCACAATCACAGTCAAGAAACCAACTACGAGAGCCACACTCTTTCCGAACATGGGAGGACGGGACATGAACATCCACACTTGTCTTATGGCTAAGGAAGGCAAGAAAAAGGTTAGACTTACTCCTCCTATACTAAATTCCTCCATTGATGACTTTGATAGCTCTAGTGATAATGAAGAATTATTTAGAGGGCTAAGTAAAATTGCTTTAAAGAAAATGGAAATGTTGTCGAACAAAATCTTTGAAAAGGAGGAACTTGTCAACCGACAAGAAGATATGCTCATCCGTGAGAGGAAGAGATATCAAGAAGTTGAAAAGCTTCTTGAGCTTGAAAGAGAGAAGAATGAGTCACTTGAGTTAGAGCTAACCTTGAGTAAGGAAACTTACTCAAAGTTAGAGAACTCGCACATTGCAATCAAGGAAGAACTTGCTAACTTGTCAAAAGTTAACAAAATCCTTGAGGTGCAAGTTGAGTCCCTCAAACAAAGTGACTCCTCTTCCTCCAAGAGCTCTTCCTCCAAAGATATGCGCTCGACAACAGTAAGAACCTGCACTTGCTCTAGTAAGAAGAATGTAATTTCTAATGCTTTAACCCCACATGACATGCATTCTTCTCAAAACGGCATCTTTGATAAGGAGAAGATCAAATATGCAAGAAGTGCATATATGATCACTAGACCTTCCAATGTCAAAGATGGACTTGGCTTCGACAGGAATAGACACATGTCTACCTCTAATCATGCTAAGAATAGAATCATTTTTGTTAAAGAAAAATCCCATGAATCTGAGCTACAAACATTATTCCATACATGTGATGCTTCTTATGTTCTCATGAAAAACAAGTATGGAAAAGTCATTGCTAAATATACAGGGCCACGCCACAAGAACTTAAAAACTTGTGTGTGGGTGCCCAAGACTCTTGTGACTAACCTGAGAGGACCCAAGCAAGCTTGGGTACCTAAAACCCAGAAATAATTCTGTTTTGCAGGCTTACTCCTCCGGTGGATCTAAGTGGGTGCTAGACAGCGGATGCACAAATCATATGACCGGAGAGAGAAGTATGTTTGTGGAATACGAGTGCAACAAGGATCCAAGTGAAGGAATATACTTTGGAGATAACAGCCAAGGAAAGGTCCTTGGTAGTGGTAACATTGAAATATCCTCTCAACACACCTTATCTAATGTTTTACATGTAGATTCTCTAGATTATAATCTTTTATCAATATCTCAACTATGCGACAAAGGTTACAACTGTTTATTCACTAATGAGGGTGTGACCGTCTTTAGAAGAAGCGATGGCTCGATTGCATTCAAGGGATTGTTGAAGGGAAAGCTTTATCTTGTTGACTTCAACAAAGATAAAGCCGAACTCAACACTTGCTTGGTTGCTAAGACCAACATGGGATGGCTGTGGCATAGACGGCTAGCCCATGTTGGAATGAGAAATCTGCAGAAACTTCTAAAAGGTGGTCACATCCGTGGTCTTAAGGATGTGGTTTTTGAAAAAGACAGGCCGTGCAGCGCTTGTCAAGCAGGAAAACAGGTTGGAGCACCACACCCCGCCAAGAATGTGATGACCACCGCTAAACCGCTGGAACTTCTCCACATGGATCTCTTTGGTCCAATTGCGTACATCAGCATCGGCGGTAACAAATACGGTTTAGTAATTGTTGATGATTTTTCAAGATTTACCTGGGTATTTTTCTTGTATGATAAATCAGAAACTCAAGGAATCCTCAAG
Source organism: Neostapfia colusana (assembly GCA_030760725.1). Taxonomy (NCBI): domain Eukaryota; kingdom Viridiplantae; phylum Streptophyta; class Magnoliopsida; order Poales; family Poaceae; genus Neostapfia; species Neostapfia colusana. The sequence continues at coordinate 109,095,799 of JASWHV010000009.1, read as the reverse complement.
AAGTTCTTGAAAAGAGCTCAAAATGAATTCTCATCAACAGTAAAGAATATCAGAAGTGACAATGGGACAGAATTCTAGAACACCCAAGTTGAAGAATATCTCAATGAAGAAGGTATAAAGCATGAATTCTCGGCACCCTATTCTCCTCAACAGAATGGGGTGGCCGAAAGGAAGAACCGAACATTGATCGAAATGGCGAGAACAATGTTGGATGAATACAAGACGTCAGATCGGTTTTGGGCAGAGGCGGTGAATACCGCTTGTCATGCCACAAATCGGTTGTACCTTCATCGACTTCTAAAGAAAACTCCATATGAGCTTCTCACGGGTAAAAATCCTAACGTTTATTATTTCAAAGTTTTTGGTTGCAAATGTTCTATTCTGAACAAGAAACCAAGGGCCTCGAAGTTTGCTTCGAAGTCCGATGAAGGATTCTTGCTCGGATATGAATCGAACGCCTACGCCTATCGTGTCTTCAACAAAGTGTCCGGCCTTGTTGAAGTAGCGCGTGACGTAGTGTTCGATGAAACTAACGGCTCACAAGTGGAGCAAGTCGATAAGTCTATGCTAGATAAGGAGGAAGCTCCATGTGAAGCCCTGAAGAAAATGGCACTTGGTGATATCCTACCACGAGAGGAGACACAAGATGAATTTCATCAAGGAAGCAATGATCAAGGGGGAGCTCCTACACAAGATCAAGTTGAGGAAGATCAAGAAAATCAATATGATCATGGAAGCAATGATCTAGGGGGAGACATGACACATGAAGACAATGAAGAACAAACAACTATACAAAATCCACACCCAAGAGTACATCAGTGTGTGCAAAGGGACCATCCTGTCAACAATATCATTGGAGATATTGCTAAGGGAGTAACTACTAGATCTCAAATTGCAAATTTTTGTGAACATTATTCTTTTGTGTCTTTTCTAGAGCCATACAGGGTAGAAGAAGCCTTAAGGGATCCAGACTGGGTGATTGCGATGCAAGAGGAGCTGAACAACTTCAAAAGAAATGAAGTGTGGGAGCTGGTGGAAAGACCAAGGGCGAACATCGTTGGAACCAAATGGGTCTTTCGGAACAAACAAGATGAACATGGAGCAGTGACAAGAAATAAAGCAAGGTTGGCGGCCAAAGGTTATTCTCAAGTGGAAGGTTTGGATTTCGATGAAACCTTCGCTCCTGTAGCTAGACTTGAGTCCATTCGCATTTTATTGGCATATGCTACTCACCATAATTTTAAGTTGTATCAAATGGACGTCAAGAGTGCCTTTCTGAATGATCCGATAAAGGAGGAAGTCTATGTGGAGCAGCCACCGGGGTTCGAAGATCAGAAGTATCCCAACCATGTCTATAAACTGCGTAAGGCTCTCTATGGCCTCAAACAGGCTCCTCGAGCCTGGTATGAGTGCCTTAGAGATTTTCTGATTCAAAATGGATTCAAAATTGGTAAAGCTGACTATACACTCTTTACTAAACATTTTGATGATCATTTATTCGTATGTCAAATTTATGTTGATGACATTATCTTTGGATCCACTAACAAGTCCTTCTGTGAAGAATTTAGCAAAATAATGACAGACAGGTTCGAGATGTCAATGATGGGTGAATTGAAGTTCTTCTTGGGATTTCAAGTAAAGCAACTGAGAGAAGGTACATTTATAAGCCAAACTAAATATACACAAGACATTCTCAAGAAATTCAATATGGACAAAGCCAAGCCCATCAAGACACCCATGGCCATCAACGGACATCTCGACCTCAATGAAGATGGTCCAAATGTGGACCAAAAGGTATATCGGTCCATGATTGGTTCCTTACTATACTTATGTGCATCTAGGCCAGATATTATGCTTAGTGTTTGCATGTGTGCAAGGTTTCAAGCCGCACCCAAAGAGTGTCACTTAATTGCTGTAAAAAGAATCCTAAGGTATCTTGTGCACACACCCAACTTGGGCCTTTGGTATCCCAAATGATCCAAGTTTAACTTGATAGGGTACTCCGACGCTGACTATGCGGGATGCAAAGTCGATAGAAAGAGCACGTCAGGGACTTGTCAATTTCTTGGTAGGTCCCTAGTTTCTTGGTCATCTAAAAAGCAAAACTCCATTGCTCTTTCCACAGCGGAAGCAGAGTATGTTGCAGCCGGTAGTTGCTGTGCGCAACTGCTCTGGATGCAACAAACTCTTAGGGACTACGGCTACAATCTAAGTCATATCCCGCTTCTATGCGATAATGAAAGTGCTATAAAAATTGCACACAACCCGGTAGAGCACTCAAGAACTAAGCACATAGACATCCGTCATCACTTTCTTAGAGATCATTCATTAAAAGGTGACATAGCTATTTCACATGTTAGGACTGAAAAACAACTTGCAGATATTTTTACCAAACCATTAGATGAGAAAAGGTTCTGTGAACTAAGAAATGAGCTAAACATTCTTGACTCTCGAAATGTGGCTTGAAACATTGCATACCTGGTTGCAACTAAAATTGTTCCTCCGTACTGTCAAAAATGCTCCTCCTCTCCTTTGTACTCAGAAAACTATTCTTAATGAATAAATCTTGTGGATTATGACCATTGTTTGATTGTTGATTGTATACTGGTCGTAATCACCAAGACTACTTGCAAGATTGTTGTCCTTGGATCACTATTAGTTATCTATATATATATCAAGTCTGTTGAAAACGGACTAGTCCGATTCCCAACCGGACTAGTCCGGACAGACAACAATTAGGTTAAACTCAGGGGTACCGGACTAGTCCGCTACCAGGACCGGACTAGTCCGGTCAGTCGGATATAGAAGCAGTCAGCCGGACCAAACGCCTCCCTCTCCACTCATAATCACTTTGCAACACCCTCTCTCCTAAACCCTAGCTCTCAAAGTGATTTTCGAGTTGAGCCCTCAAACTCGGAGTTTTCTCCGTGAAAAAGCCTCTTCTCGACGAGGGGATCCTACTTTCCGGACACATCCGGATTGATTTCCACTCCTTCAACGCGAATCTTCAAATCTTGGTAAATCCCCCCAAAACCCAAAATCTCAATTTTTCTAGCTCTAGCTAGTTTCCTTTGATTTCAAAAGGATGTACATTGCATAAATAGATGTATTTCTACCACTTTCCTACCCTTGTATCCATAGATAGGAGATTTGCTTCAAATAAAACACTCAAGTTAGGGTTCTTATGCTAGGCCGGACTAGTCCGGCGTCCAGATGCGGACAAGTCCGGTCCGCCGGACTAGTCCGCACTCTGAAACCGGACAAGTCCGGTCTCTGACAGCTGAACTCCTACATTCCCATTTGAAGTCGATAAGGTGTCCGTTTGCATCTAATCCTTAAACTCCTTGTCAGGCATCATGTCTTCAGGATCAGATGACATCTCTTTTCACATTGACGAAGAAGTTCAACGTGAAAGAGTGAGGAGAGCTAAGGAGGGAGTGATGAAGAAGAGACATGACGTCAATGCTCACTCTCCACCCTCCGACGACAATCTTCCTAAGAAGAGAAAAGTCATTATCAAAAGGCCTCAAAGGAAAGATGCTGCTGAGGGCTCATCAGGGCCAAGAAGAGTTCTCAATAAAGGGAAGGGACTTGCTAGTGGCCCCATTGGGCCCTTGAAATTGAAAAATCCCGTTCATCGCAACAGGTAGCCTTCAAGTGAAGATTTCACTGGAAAAGGGAATGAGCTAGCTGATAACTTCAGAAAGATTAAAGTGTATGGACGACCTAAACAATGTTCTGATCCTAGGTTCTGGAGCAACTTCCATGCAGACTACTACGAGCACGTGTACATGAAGATGAAGAATCCCGTAGTAGAGAGTCAATGGCTGAATGTTGACTACCTGAAGTCGAAGAAGTATCCCGCATTTCGTGAGATGGTGGAGGCCTTAGAGAGGCACGGTCTGACGGACCTGCTATCCTTTGAGTATGACTGGAACAATGAAGTCATTACTCAGTTTTACTCCACTCTCTACTTTGCTCGGGATGATGGAGACAGTCTTACTTGGATGACTCATGGTTCAAGGTACAGTGTCACTTATGATGAATTTGCTAGGATTCTTCACCTCCAAAACACTTTGGATCATGAACTGGTCATTCATAATCTGAAACCCCTGGAGAAGGAGGAACTTGAATTTCTCTATGACACAAGGATGCCATATGTCCCTCCAACCATCAAATATCTAAAGCCCTTCTTTGTGGTTCTAAATAGAGTCTTGAGAAAGACGATAGCTCCGAAGGATGGAGATGCAGGAACTATACAAGGAACCTTGAGAACTCTCATGAAAGTCATTAGTGGGAGGAGACCATTCAATGTCTTTGAGTATATCTACAATGACATTGTGAACATCTCAATTACCCCCAATAGGTCCTGTGGATACGCACCGTATATCATGTACATGATTGAGAAGGTGACAGGACTCGAGTTTGTTAAGGATGTCAAGCATACGGGGTTGAAGCCGCAAAAACCCACCGAGTACACTCTCCCTCCGGCTCCAGCTGCCCCGTCCTCTCCACCAGTGGAGAGGAGATCAAAGCAAGCTCATGATGACAATAGGTCTGCAGCTGCTCCTCCTGGCTCTCCACCTGCCCAAGAATCATCTAGCGGCATCCTCAAGATGCTCTCCTCTATCTTTGCCTGCTGCCGTAAGATCGAAGACAGGCAACGCAAAGAAAAGCTTGCAAGGAAGAGACATCAACAGTACGTCAATGCAAATATCAAGTCTATCTGTGCAAAGCTTGAGATTGAGCCTGTTGGATCACCGCCTGCCTCCGAGGACTCAGAGGAAGATCCTGCTCCCGTGGATGATGAAGATGAATATCAGACTGAGACTGACGGAGGAGGCAGCGATGAGTGACTTCCCTCAATTTTTCTCTTTTTGGTGTCTTGATGCCAAAGGGGGAGAGATTGAGATGGAAGATTGAGATTAGACTTGGACTATTTTTCTATCTAGTATTAGTCATTAAGATCTTGTGTGATCAAGGACATGTACCTAATCTTGTAATGCACTATTTCTTTTCCTATGTGTGAAGTACTATGCTCTAATGCCCACTTACATGTTCACTACTGGTTGTCTTTAATTTAGCACATTTTGTTTATCACACACCTGTGAGGCACCCCACCATAAGGTGTGTACATATGTGAGAAGTTTTTTGTGAATTCTTTATTGTTCTCATGTGTACGCACCTTATGAAAATCAACCTTTTATTCTCAATTGTGATATCTCAAATGGTTGTCATCAATCACCAAAAAGGGGGAGATTGTAAGTGCATCTAGGATATCCCTTGTGGGTTTTGGCTAATTGATGACGAACATATGAGATCCTAATGAAACTATTAAGATGATTGCAGGATAAACAAAGTGAACTGGCTCGGCACACACACAAAAAGGTGAAAATTAGAGTGGTGCCCGAAAAGGAAGAAGTTAGTGAAATTTAGAGAAGCAAAGTAGATATAAATGTATAGGTGGTGTGTGAGAGAGACACATCCCAAGAGCTCATGACTTTGCGTAGGGGTAAGGGGTTTAAAAATCAACTAAAATCCACTGAAAACCGGACTAGTCCGTTCATGGACCGGACTAGTCCGTTTAACTTTCTGAAAGACGCAAACATAGTGCACCGGACTAGTCCGCCTTGTGAACCGGACTAGTCCGGTCAGCTCACTGGAACGCAACCGGACAAGTCCGGTTTTAGACCGGACTAGTCCGGTCATGTCTCTGTTGTCCTCCTTAGAGGACTACGGACTAGTCCATCCAGCAACAGGACTAGTCCGCTAAAGTTTCTGAAAACCCATCTAACATAGTACCGGACAAGTCCGGTTTGTGGACCGGACTAGTCCGGTTAACCCACTGGAAGTAGGCCGGACAAGTCCGATCATATACCGGACTAGTCCGGTAGTAGGTTTAACAACGGAAACTTTTTGGAAAAGCCTATAAAAAGAGGCCCTTCGGCTTTTCCCCAAGAAGACACGACTCATACTGTCAAAACTTGAAACCCTAGCGCCGCCACCTGTCCCAAGAGCCCAAAACACATCTCCCCACACATCTAAGGTGCAAAAAGGTGAAGATCAATAAAATACTTGGATTTGGGATCGGGAGATCGTCGTTCCTTCGTTGTGAGCTCTTGGGGTTTGATCTCTCTACACTCATATTCTGAATTGTAATCTTTTTGAGTGTATTTGATCAACTTCTCATTGTAATTCTTGTGGGAGCCCTCAACGTGTGAGGTAGCCCCATAAAAACGGTGATTACACTTGATAGTGAAGTCAAGTCGGCCTGTGTGGTGACTTGAAGAGGAAAAGGGTTGAGAACCCGGCTCTGTGTGAGCTTCCTCAACGAGGACGTAGATCTCTTGGTGAGATCAAACCTCGGTAAAAATTCGTGTCTTTTGTCTCTCATTTGGTTTACATCTTGACACATTAGATTACTAGTTTGCTAGTCATCGTTTGAGTTCTTTACAAGTTTGCACGTGCATCCATACTATAAATTTAAGTTATAAAAACTGTTGTTCTTATTCCGCTGCTATAAGATAAAACTTGTGAGACACACTTAATCAACTCAAACAATTCAGCACACCGGACTAGTCCGCCCACACAACCGGACTAGTCCGGTCAGTCAAATTTCTAACAACTTTATTAAGTGTGCAGGAATTCTTTAAAGGCCTATTCACCCCCCTCTAGGCCACATTCAAAAACGGAACAGCAACACGCTGTATCAGGCAGCAGCGTGTGGCGCCACTCGATGCTCGTGGTGTGGAGTCGTGTGTCGAAGTGAAATTGTGGCTAGGCTTTACTGTGGTGGACCTGGAGGCATGGGGTGTTAGGCCTCAAGCCATTGTGGACTTTTGGTTTGTCTGGTTGTGCTGAGCTGAGTCCCGATTAACATAAAATGGAAAAAGACGGGATGTACCGAATAAAAAATGGGAACCGCAAATGCAATCGAGAAAAAGCATTAACCATTTTTTGAACTTGTTCCCGACGGCCCCTAACCCGTTTCGTCCTGATTATTAATAATTCCTGAATATTTAAAAAATGAATGGGAAAGCATTATATGCAACAGAACAGGAATGGGTTTTCCTGTCCCGTGTTCATCCCTACTTACACCTTCCTCACGCTAGGATGGGTCACATCCACTGATGAGTACGGCTCCTAGTCGCCAGCGAACCGAGGACACTGCCGGAGCTTCTCGCTGAGCAACGCCAATTTGAATGTGTGGAGGTCGTGCCTGTACCTCATGCCAGGGTTATGCAAGAAAGGCTCCTCCTACCGGTTCCTACACCGCTTAGCAAAAGACCATGCTGCCACAATGGAGCTCATGCAGCACACTGAGACCATGGACGCACGACCACCGCAGCTCAAGGAGTACGCCTCCCCCTTCTCGTTGTAGCCAAAAGGCCTCAACTTCTTGTTCCAACAGCACCAGCAGAGTAGCTCGTGGCATGCTGTCGGCGGCACGATGCAAACCAAACCGGGCAGTAGCATGTGGCAGAACAGAGCGGCAGCATGCTGCAGAATCAGGCAGCAGCGCGTGGCGCCACTCGATGCTCGTCGAGTGGATTCGTGTGTCGAAGTGGAATTGTGGCTAGGCTTTACGGTGGTGGATCTGGAGGCCTGAGGCGGTTGGCCTGGAGCCATTGTGGGCTTTTGGTATGTCGGGTTTGCAGGGCTGAATCCCGATAAACATAAAATGGGAGAATATGGGATGTACCGAGTAAAAAATGGGAACCACAGATACAATCAAAAACATGCATCAACCATTTTTTGATCTTGTTCACGACGACCCCTAACCCGATTCATCCGGATTTCGAATAATTCACAAATATTTCAAAAATGAATGGGAAAACCGTATACTGGACAGGATGGGAACGAATTTTCCTGTCACATTTTTAGCCCTACTTACACCTTCCTCAGGCTAGGACTGGTCACATCCACTAGGGTGTACAAGGTGCTGTTATTGTTCAACCAATCTGGATTCAAGTGTATTGGTCAACATCTATTTGAGGTGTTTACCATGAATGATGGTACCACTCTTATGCATAATCACTTGAGCATTTGATAATGTCATGGTGTCATGCTACATGTTTGTATGCACCAATGAGCTGGTTTGTAGCTTTTCTGTCAGTGCATGTCTACTACTAGTGTTGGCATGTGACTTGCACACTTGTATGTGTCTCTTGTGACTGATGGACCTCTGTCCTCTCCATGTCATCTGCAACTCGTGGTGCCCACCAATCTATGATCCTATGTTCATCAATGCCTACACCATGCGCCTTCCAGGATAGCTTTTCCCGGTAAAATTCAGAGGTGACCAGGAGCACATCCATGTTGTTGATCTTTCCAACAGAGTTATCAAGTGGATTAATGACACTAGTGCTCGTCACCAGACGATGTTTTCTGACCTCAACCCATCTTTTTTTGTATATTATAATTACTTGAGCATTTGACAATTTTGTGTTGCAATGCTACCTGTTTTGTGACACTACTGAGCTGGTTTGTAGCTTTTTAGACAGTGCATGCGTGCTACTAGTGTTGACATGTGTCTTGCACACTTGTATGGTATCTTTTGGATGAAGCATAATCTATGTGAAGGTGTGAGTCCTATGTGTGCTGAATACATTGGCTATGACGATAAAAGTTTTGAATTCTGCCAAAACACTCTTTTTGTCAAGGTCCGACTCTAGGTCCGAGCTCCTACAAGATCCGACGTAAGGTCCGACATGTGTTCATGTTTGGTTAGCTCCGGCGGTAGGTCCGACTAGCTTTGGTAAGTTCCGGTGCTAGGTTCTGCTAGCTTTGGTAAGCTCAAGGTCCGGTTAGCTTTGGCAAGGTCCGGAGCTTAATCACAATAGTTTTGTTTTTACCATGCAAATGTTTCGAACTTGCTTTACATCTATGGAAAGTTTGCTTAGTATTCTTTTACTAAGTTTTTGAAGTGTTGTGGCTGTTTACGGTGGTTAACATTTTGCTCTGGCTTGCAACATGCTTATGTGAGGTGTTCACGTAAGGTGTTGTGGTTTTTGGAACTAACGTGAGTCAAGTCGTGGACTTATGCTCGAAAGTATTGGTTGTTTATTCATGTGCAGGTGTTGCTTGAGTTCCAGATATGGCTGGTGACGGGATCCATTGAACTAGTCTTAGGGAGAAGATGAGGTTCAACAACCATGTTCGGGAGGAATTGTGGTTGAGTTGATCGGGAGGTCGCGCAACATGTTTGGATTAAGAACATTGCATATGAAGGTATCGTGGACGTTGTTGGAAGGTGTTTTCACGTGTGCAAGGAGTGTATGGATGTGGCAACATGGTTCCAAGGCGTGATGAAGAGATGTTGACGTAAAGAATTGGTAGGAAAGGTCCAACCGGCTGGATTATGGACTCAGGCTGCGGCTGAGTCGGTTATGGCTCAAATATGGAAAGATTTGAGTTGGTTATGATAGGATTTCGTGTGGGACACGAATTTGAGTTGTTTTAGAAATGTGGGATACATTCCTAAGGTGTATAGAATTCTTAAGATTGCTTCTATCTGCGTATAGAAGAGTCTTGAGCAGTTATGAAAAGTTTCGATTCAGAAACTGAGTAGGATTAGAGTCCTAGTTTGAATTGGGTTGGCCTCCGGGCTGGTTATATAAGCAAGGGAGGCTACAGCTCGTGGGTAGAAGACCTTGGGCTGTTCCTCTTATGTTTTATAAATAAAATTCGTAATTTAGAGTAGCTTTTGTGCCTTGTTCGTCCGACTTGTTTTTGTCAAGTCTTTCTCGTCGAGTTTCTGGACAGCACGAAAGTGCTTCAGTGTTTTGATTATAACTCGAGTTTTAAAGATCCTATTGACGTAATTCTTTTTTGGTTGTCTTCATAACTTGATTATATATCATCTATGAAAATTTCACGGTCATTGGATTTGTAGTTTCTGATCTACACGAGTTTCTTTGCAGTGTTGCAGATCTGGTTTTTACTCGAGTAGAACAGATTGACCCTCATTTGATCTTTCGATCATAACATTAGTTTTTCTTGACGGATTTCCGTGATTCTTGTTGTCGTGTCTTCGGCACTTGATTTTCTATAATATATACCACTTTTGGCATGGTTGAACATTTTTAGATCAGTCGCATACACGGTTTCTTCAACAGATTGATTTTCTGCCGAGGGTTTTTTTATTGCTTTCGCTAAAAAGTTTAAATCTACCATTCACCCTCCTCTGGTAGCCTTATGGCGTGCCACCAAACGATCAAGTCATGGCTATGGACATGATAGATATCGGCAACAACAACAAAGCATGGAACCTGATCATACAAGGATTAACTCAAAGTGACTTCGACCATGTTGCACACCTCCGATCTGCATACGATGTGTGGAAAGCACTTTGTGACTACCACGAAGGATCCAACATGATCAAGGAGGTAAGACAAGATATGTTCAAGAAAGAATACATGCGCTTCAAGATGCAACCCGGTGAGTCAATCGATGACCTCTTTGTTCGCTTTAATAAAATTCTCAGCAACTTGCGTAGTGTCAACGTTAATTTTTTAGATGCTGAAAATGCTAGGCAATTACTAAGTGCATTAGACATGTCAATTTGAGAGATGAAAGTTACATCTATTCGTGAATATACTGTCATGAGTACACTTACATTAGACGTGCTATATTCTAAGTTAAAAACCTCATGAAATTGACATAATATCACGTAAGAACCCCAACAAGTCTCTTGCATTTGTTTCACAACATGACATGCCTTGCTCTAGTCAATCTTCATCTTGTGATACACACTTTCTTTGTTGTCCTCTCTAACCCTTGAACAGGTTGAAGAGTTTCCAGGGGAAGAACATGCACCCATCTCTACTCGGTTCTCAAAAGCATTGCAAAATGTGAGAACTAGAAAGAGAGGAAGTGTCGGACCTCAACGATGCTTCGAATGTGGTAAGTCAAGACATTTTCATACGGATTGCCCTAAACTTTCAGGTCCTACTTCCCGTGATGAAAAGCAAATTAGGACGAAGCACTCCTCTGCAAATGATAATAAAAAGAAGATGGATTTTATAGGACGCCAATTGGTAAATAGTTTTATCTCCGCACTTCAAGAACTTGGCTCGAGCGATGTGGACATCGGAAGTGACGAAGATGAAGATGATTTGGCAAACTTATGCTTCATGGCAGGTAAGTCAAGTTCAAGTATGGAGGAGGTAGAACACAACAGCAACAATGAAGAGGTATGTCCTACTTACGAAGAAATGTGTGATGCTATTTCTCGTGCCACTGTTATAGTTAAGAAAAAGGACAAAAATCTTAGTGACAATGCTGTTAAAATTGAGTCACTAGAATCTGAAATTAATTGTTTGAAATTTTTTATTCCTAGTGATGATGCTTGTTCCTAATGTGATTTAATATATGAACAATTGTCCTATCTAAGAAGTGCACATACCTCCACACTTGATAAACTTGAGTTAGAGATCGAAAATAACAGAGAGCTTGCTGCACTTAATGATAAAAACTTGAAAGATGCTTGTTGTTCTACAATTGATTTGAATTGTTCTACTTGTGATGATCTTATTAAGAAACTACAAGATGCTGTGAATGAAATTTCTATATTGAACAATGCTTTACATTCTCATGAAGTTAAGTACTGTTCATGAGAACTAAAAGGAAAAACTTCTTGTCAAAACTGCCTAGACTTGTCTAAGAAACTTGATGACATGAATAGGACACTAGAGCAGTTTTATAATGGGAATAAGAATCTGAACTTGCTGTTGAATTCTTCTAAATCTTGCAGTCATAAATTGGTTTAGGTTTTGATTCCCATGCTCATGCTAAATCACATCCACCGAAAATTGTAAAGTCATTAGGAAGTGGTTTGATTAAAACAGTTCCTAAACAAAAAGAAGTGGTTTTTAAATCTGCAGGAGTGTTGTCTCATTCGGTTTCAAATAAACATGTTGTCTTATCATCTAGACATGAACATAAAGTTAAATTTAATTGCACCTACTGTGGTAGAGATGGTCATATCATAGATTTTTGTTATAGACTAGCTAAGCAACAGAAAAAGGAAAGAATGATTGCTAGATCACATAACAACTGTGCAAAACCTGTTGCGTGTGCTGAACCGAATGTTAGGAATATGCAACCTGCTGTAATGAGTCAAAAACATGCAAAGTTTGCTCCCGGACCTACTGTTTTTAGTGCTACTCATGTAACACCTCGTAGGTCAGTAGTTGGGTACAAAAATCTTCAAACTTTGGCTCATAAACCTGCTGTTTTATCTCAGCCTTTGCATGTTACTTCTGCTGGACGTCATGTGACTCAGTACTGGATTCCTAAATGCCTTTTGACTAACCCCAGTATTGAGTCATCGATGTATTGTACTTCTATGTAGGTTACACGCTTGAGGAAGGAGAACATTTGGATTGTGGATTCAGGATGCTCACGCCACATGACCGGTAACAAAGAATGGTTCTCCTCCCTCTCTTTTGTGTCACATGTAGAAAATGTTACTTTTGCCGATAATTCTTCAACTCCTATAATTGCTAAGGGTTCGGTTAGAGTAAATAGTCACTACATTAAAAGATGTGGCACTTGTTAAAAAATACAACTTGCTTTCTGTTTCACAATTGCTAGATGAAAATCTAGAAATTATTTTCACTAAAAATTGTTGCAAGGTTGTCGATTCAAATAGTGAGCTTATTTTTAATATGTCTCGGTTTGGAAGAGTTTTTAAAGCTGATTTTGATATGTCATCCTCTAAGCATAGATGTCGAGTTGCTAATGATTCAAAAGACTGATATTTTTTGTATCGTAGACTTGGTCACGTAGACTTTGATCATCTCACACGTGTTAGTACTCTTGATCGCATACGTGGGCTGCCTAAGCTTGAAGGGGACAAAGAAATTGTGTGCTCTTCTTGTAGACATGCTAAGATGGTTGCAGATTCACATGCTCCTCTCACAATGACCATGACAACTGAACCAGGTCAACTTTTGCACCTTGACACCGTAGGAGCTTCACGTGTTCAATCCTTCGGAGCTAAATGGTATGTTCTTGTGATTGTTGATGACTATTCTAGATACTCTTGAGTTTATTTTATGGCATCTAAGAATGAAACTTTTAGTCACTTTAGAACCTTATTTCTTAGATTATCAATTGATCACCCAGGACCTTTAAAAGCAATTAGAAGTGATAACGGAACCGAATTTAAAAATCAATCGTTTGATCATTTTTGTGCTTAAAATGGAATAGATCATCAATTTTCTTCACCATATGTACCTCAACAAAACGGTATTGTAGAGAGAAAGAACATAACCTTAGTTGAGATGGCTAGGACAGTGCTTGATGAATATCAAACTCCTAAAAAATTTCGGGCTGATGCAATTGCAACTGCTTGTTATGTCTCAAATCGTGTTTTCTTGCGTGCTAAGCTAGGTAAAACACCATATGAACTTCGGTTTGGACATAGGCCTAGTGTCACACACTTTCGGGTCTTTGGTTGCAAATGCTTTGTTAAGAAACATGGTAATATTGATAAATTTGAACCTAGATCCGTTGATTCCATGTTTCTTGGTTACCCATCTCATACTAGAGGCTACCGTGTGCTTTTACATGACACTAACAAAATTGTGGAGACTTGTGAGGTTTCTTTTGATGAAGGTAGCTTTAATATTGCAGGACCAGACCCATATCCGCAGGGGGCGAGTATTTTCATCGAAGAAGATGAAGAAGTGATGCTGCTGCCCGAAAATTCAGGAGCTAATGACATTATTCCAGCTCCTGATTTTGATTCACAACCAGCACCGACGACCACCATTGCTGGTCCAGGTCGTCCTCAAGTCACAAGTTCTTCAATTTGTGATGAAAATGAAGAAGAAGGAGCTTGTTAGTTGTCTACTCTCCTCCGGGTCCTCAAAAGTCATCCTCCACAACAAATGATTGGGAGCTTGCACAAACGAGTCACACGGTCCAGGTTTTGTGGTCCAGACTCTCACGCTCATTCTGCATTTGTTGCTTCTTTTGAACCCAAAGATATATCACACACACTAACTAATGAATCTTGGATTATTGCATGCAAGAAGAGTTAGAAAATTTTAAAAGAAATAATGTTTGGAAACTTGTACCTCCACCTCAAGGTCACACTCTGGTCGGAACTAAATGGGTGTTTAAAAATAAACAAAGTAAGGATGGGGTTGTGGTTAGGAATAAGGCTAGGTTGGTTGCTCAAGGTTTCAAACAAGTTAAAGGTCTAGATTTTGATGAAACTTTTGCTCCTGTTGCTAGATCAGAAGCCATAAGAATTTTGTTAGCTTTTGCTGCATCTAAAAGTTTTAAGCTATATCAAATGGATGTTAAAAGTGCTTTTCTTAATGGCTACATAGATGAGGAGGTTTATGTCAAACAACCACCTAGTTTTGAAAATCCAAATTTTCCTAATCATGTTTACAAACATTCCAAAGCCTTGTATGGTCTTAAACAATCCCCTAGAGCATGGTATGATAGGTTAAAAATATTCTTACTTGAAAAGGAGTTTACCATGAGCAAGGTTGATAAAACTCTTTTTGTGCTTAAGCATGGCAATGACTCATTATTCGTTCAAGTGTATGTGGATGATATTATCTTTGGTTGTGCTTCTCATGATCTTGTGTCCAAGTTTTCGGCTATGATGAGTTCAGAATTTGAGATGAGTATGATGGGAGAAGTCACATACATTTTGGGGCTGTAAATCAAGCAAACCAAGGAGGGTACTTTTGTGCATCAAACAAAGTATACAAGAGACCTTCTTAAGCGCTTCAACATGGACAAAAGCAAGTCTCTTCAGACACTAATGGGTACAGCAACGACACTTGAACTTGATGAATATGGTGAACCCGTGGATCAAAAAGAATATAGAAGTATGATTGGATCACTTTTGTATCTCACGGCATCAAGACCGGACATACAATTCAGCGTATGTCTTTGTACACGATTTCAAGCTTCCCCACGTGCTTCACATCGTCAAGCCATCAAAAGAATTCTCAGGTACTTACATGGAACTCAAGAATTTGGGATTTTTCTTCCTTCTTCCTCAACCGCTACTTTGAAAGCTTTTTCGGATGCTGATTTTGGGGGTTGTAGAATTGATAGGAAAAGTACTTCGGGTGCTTGTCATTTTCTTGGTAATTCACTTGTTGCTTGGTTCTCTAGAAAACAAAATTCAGTTGCACAATCCACAGCCGAATCTGAATATGTAGCTGCTGCTAGCGCTTGCTCACAAACTCTTTGGATTGTTCAAACACTTGACTATGGGGTTGATCTAGATAGTGTTCCATTATTTTGTGATAACACTAGTGCCATTTGCATTGCTAAAACCCCATGCAACATTCGAGAACAAAGCACATTGACATTAGGTATCACTTTATCTATGATAGTGTTGAAAAAGGAAACATTGTGCTTCACCATATAGATATTGAACAACAATTGGCTGACATTTTTTACAAAACCTTTGGATTTCACTCGTTTTTGTTTCATTCGTAGTGAAATAGGGGTTATGCATCCTCAAGGCTTAAATTGAGGGGGAGTTTTGAAACTTGGGAAGTCTATGTGTGAATCTGAATTTAAAATAATATGAGCATAGTATTTCATACATATATGACTTTGTGATTCCTTTTATATGCTGAAAGTTCTTACTACATTACTCATGTTATACATTTTGTAGTTTTTGCTATGACTAGTAATTGGAATAATTATTTACACTAAATATGGTCATGATCAAACTTTCTTGCTGTTTTAAACTTGTAGCATGCTCACAAGTGCTTTTAATAATGAAAAAAATAATCAATCAACTATTCACATGTTGAGCTTTTATGTTCAAATGAAAAATTGAGAAAAAGATCAAGAGAATATGCATGCATCGCACTTCTTTTTTTGAGATGGCTTATCATTGCACTTAGATATGAACTTGGAAGAAGTTGTGTATGACTAAAACCACGTCCCTAAGCTTCTGATTGTCAAATGACATATGCTTGGCTTGGTTGGTTAGAATAAGGCTGATGCGGCATATAATCTCTTGCAAATGTCATATGATCTTAATTTGTGCTTTGAAAAATAATTAAAATGCAGCAATAAGTGTCATGCTTTCAGGTCTCGTGAGATCATGACTTGCTTAAATTGAAAATTACACTTGATCTCTAGCATGTCTTACACTACTTTATATATCTCATTGATGTGATAGTGTAAGTTACTTGATAGTATGGCTTGGATGAGCTTCGTTTTATATGTATATGTTATAAATATGCTCATAATAATTAAAATTTCTCTTTTGAACCTTGCTGAATACATTATCAAAAGGGGAGAAATTGATCACACATTGCACAATTCACAAGTGTTTTGACACGATTCTTCTCAGGGGGAGAATTTTTGTTTTTTTTCTCATTTGATTGTTTTCAAAATTTTTCATGTGAATAGGCAAATGTTTGTATTTTAAGTGGTGTTGCCAATGCATTCATCAAGGGGGAGATTGTGACCTATGTGTGCTGAATACATTGGCTATGACGATAAAAGTTTTGAATTCTGCCAAAACACTCTTTGTCACACCCGGTTTCTCCGAAGAACAACCGAGTGAATATCACATGTATGCCAGGATCATTTTCTCATACATGTGACGACAAATAGTTGTCACACCCGGTTTCTCCGAAGAACAACCGAGTGAATACCACATGTATGCCAGGATCATTCTCTCATACATGTGATGACAAATAGTGAAGCATAATTTATTACAAGCCAGGTGTTGAATATAAATAAGTCTTACATAGCATACGTCTCGATGGACGATAATAAGTTCATGACATGTAAATAAAACAACAGCGGAATATAAATCTTGTGGGCTCCGTCACAGGCGTTGCCCAGGGGACTCCGTGAACCTAGAATCCTTCCTCGGGACCAAAGTCTTGGTCATTAAACACCACATCATTCTCTTGACCTGAGCAGCAATATAAACCAATAGAAAAGCAAGTTTGAGTACCGTTGGTACTCAGCAAGTGTGGGAAAGTTATGTCATGCACGGCAAGAGCAAGGAGAGGTTGACTCATGGTTAAAGCACTACGTAATTAATACCTAACACCTTAGCTTATTAAGCGCCTACATTACTACACAGGTGAAATGGTCCCAATCTCCCAACCCATCATCAAAATCAAGTAACCATAACATCATTTCCAATGTTAAGCTCCCCGCTTAACATCCTCAACTTCCGAATTCATCATCCTCTAATCATGAATAAGTCCAAGCCGCTCTTGACCGTGAGGATGACTGTCATGACAATTTTGACTCTGTAGAGTTTGCACCACTGTAGCCACATGTAGTGATTTCATCCCCCATTGCCGGGTGGACTAAAAGAACCTCCATTATGCCAGTGGCCGCGAACCACATTCACACTTCCCAGGTGTGTAGCCAGGAGATCACTACGAAGCCTTTACAAAGGGATTCCCGACGAGCATGGGCCCACTGAGGTTTCACCCCTAACAGCATACAAGAGGCTCCAACCCCGCTGCAGTGGCCCCCTCTTGAGCCTTGCGGTTCATATGGTAGCCCAGCTGACACCTATTCCCCGCACCATCCAAAACACCCATACTACGCCGGGGATACACCTAATTAATTGGCCAAGCTGCCCCATCTCAGCATGTGGTTGGCACTGTAAAGCCAGGTTACATGCTCCATGAACCGGTCCTTAGGATCCAGACAAGTACTAAATACAAACCCGAGTCTCGTGCACCCAGCACCAACCAAATCATCCAACTTGCCTCGATCCCTACCTCTACATAACTCATAATGTCTCATTCAAGAGTAAGGTAAACAAGTTGATGATCTCATATCCCACTTATCCCATTCTAAGCATGGCTAAGCATAAGTCATATGAATGAATGACATAATAAAACAAATCCCAACCCAAGCTACAAGGAAACAAGATAATGCAATTCTAGGGAAACTTCCTAGCATGGGTTTCATATTTCAATTGACAATGCAAATAATTCTATCTACACATCCTAGCATAGGATCAAAGTGGTCAAGGACACTTGCCTTCTTCCTGCTGCTCTGGGAATGGAAAGTCTTGGTCTTGGAAGGGGAGAACTTGCTCTGGGGCAGGTTCTACTCATGCCAATACACATAGCAAAAGAAAACAACAATCCATAAGCCATAGTCCACACTTTCACTCCATGCAAACCACGCATACAGACATATGAAAGTCACTCACCTTTCTAAGTGTTGTGGTTACCCTAGATGTGTTGATTTTAGGCCTACATGCACTTTTAAACATATATATATATATATATATATATATTATTTCTAACTTTTATATTCAGATTTCTATTTGCACACTATATATGAATTTCCTACTCCAAATAGGTTTTCAGATCTTCTACAAAATCCTAAACTGAAGTTTTTGGATTTGGAGACCTCATTTATCATTTCCTAATTATGCATACTTGTTTTCCTATATTTTCAGATTTATTTTCTATGCCTAAAAGGAAATTTTAATATTGAAATAGTAAGGCATATCATCTAAACAGAATAGGTTCTGATCTAAAATATTCAATAAAATATTTTTGAACTTCCTCTCTGATGTGAAACAATTTAAATTTATTTTACTAGTTTTTAGAATTATTTCCTAGCCTAAAATGTGTCTCTAGAGATAATAAAAATGAGCAACACTTAGGCAGATTTCATTTCAGCCTAAAATCTATTTTTAACTCATTCTACAGTTTTCCAAGTGCTAGGAGAGTTTAAATTTATATTTGTACATGTGTTTGCATCACCATTTAAATTTAAATCCTAGTCACATGTTCAAATTTCTAAATTTAATATCCTATAGGGTCCAAAAGGCAAATCCACCCTACTGCAGGGTTTAATTTACTATTTCCTAAATTTTCAGGGGCCTAATTACACATAACAGAGGGGTTTTCCTAATTTTTTATTAATCCAGAGGTTTAAAACTGAGTTTTAAATGAATTTACATAAATTTCTGAAGGTCCAGGGGCTAGATCAGAAGTTTCTGGGGCTAGCTCGTGTTTTCCGAGATCCCCAGGGGGTAGCGCGTAAGAATCCCAGCCTTTATAATGCGGGGCTGACGTGGGCTGTTGTATTTAAAACAGACGACTCAGATTAGATTGCCGAAGCGGTACGTGTCAATTTAATTTCTACCGTGCGATTTAAAATAGACGGCCCACAAGAGGCCACGTCGCTCCCGGCCGGAGTTCGCCCGTGCGCGTGGCGGCGCACGGCGGCAGAGGTGCGATCTCGCCGGCGAAATCTCGGTTTTTGCCGCTGTGCGTTAAAACTCGCATCTTTTTGCACAGATCGATCGCGGAGGGGTAGGGGAGGCTCACCGAGGGGTCTTCTTGGGCACGGGAGGGTTGGAGTAGGATCTGCGATGGCGACGGGCGGAGGAGCTCCTCGGTGCTCGATGGAGGAGTGGTTTGGCTCGGCGATACCTCGCGTTCTCCGGTCGTGGTGCTTCCTGCGGTTAGCAGATGGTGTACCGAGGGTCAGATAGGGTCGGGTCATGGAAATTCGACGGCTTCAAAGATGACCGGCGGCTAGACTTCATCGGAGCTCGACGGCGTCGGTTGTCTGGGCGGCAATTCGTTCCGGAGTGGGCGTCACCGGCTAGTGTCCGATGCTGCGATGATGTGAAACCGGTTAGGTGGACCAGAACGGCGTTATGCCGAGGGGAATTCGGAGGTTGGGCGGCGGTGCTCACCGGCGGCAGAAGTTCGCGAGCGAGGTGGTGAGCAGAGGGGGTTTGCGGGAGTTTAAATCGGCCCGGAGTCCCGGGGTGGATGTGTGCGTGCGGAATCGGCGCTCGTGGGGGCAGATCAGTTGGTTGCGATCGAGGAATTCAGCCGGCGGCTTGCGATCAGCGCGGAAAGGTCGGTGGCGGTTGGGTGCGCGCGCGAGGAGGGGGATGATGCGTGGGCCCCGCGTGTCAGTGAGAGGGTGAGGGGGGAGCGCGCGGGTTTGGGCTGACTGGCGTGCGCGGTCTTGGGCCGGCTGGTGGGTTTCGGCCCACTGGCCAGTTTTGGTTTTCTTTTTCTTTTTCTGGTTTGATTCAAATCTATATTCCAGTTTGAATTTGAATTTCTGCACCACATGCAATACGTCCAAAATTTTTTAAACTCCCCTCTTTAGCAGGTTTTGGGGTGTTACACTCTTTCTGTCATGGTCCGACTCTAGGTCCGAGCTCCGATAAGATCCGACGTAAGGTTCGACTTGCTATGGCTAGGTCCAACATGTGTTTGGTTAGCTCCGGCGGTAGGTCCGACTAGCTTTGGTAAGTTCCGGTGCTAGGTTCTGCTAGCTTTGGTAAGCTCTGGCTCAAGGTCCGGTTAGCTTTGGCAAGGTCCGGAGCTAAATCGCAATGGTTCTGTTTTTACCATGCAAATGTTTTGAACTTGCTTTACATCTATGGAAAGTTTGCTTAGTATTCTTTTACTAAGTTTTTGAAGTGTTATGGCTGTTTACGGTGGTTAACATTTTGCTATGGTTTGCAACATGCTTATGTGAGGTGTTCACGTAAGTTGTTGTGGTTTTCGGAACTAACGTGAGTCAAGTCGCGGACTTGTGCTTGAAAGCATTGGTTGTATATTTATGTGCAGGTGTTGCTTGAGTTCAAGATATGGCTGGTGACGGGATCCATTGAACTAGTCTTAGGGAGAAGATGAGGTTCAACAACCAAGTTTGGGAGGAACTGTGGTTGAGTTGATCGGGAGGTTGCGCAACATGTTTGGATCAAGAACAATGCATATGAAGGTATCGTGGACGTCATTGGAAGGTGTTTACATGTGTGCAAGGAGTGCATGGATGTGGCAACATGGTTCCAAGGCGTGATGAAGAGATGTGAACGTAAAGAATTGGTAGAAAAGGTCCAACCGGCTGGATTATGGACTCAGGCTGCGGCTGAGTCGGTTATGTCTCAAATATGGAAAGATTTGAGTTTGTTATGATAGGATTTCGTGTGGGACACAAAGTTGAGTTGTTTTAGGAATGTGGGATACGTTCATAAGGTGTTTGGAAGTTTTAAGATTGCTTCTATCTGCGTATAGAAGAGTCTTGAGCAGTTATGGAAAGTTTCGATTCAGAAACTGAGTAGGATTAGAGTACTAGTTTGAATTTGGTTGGCCTCCGGGCTGGTTATGTAAGCAAGGGAGGCCAGAGCTCGTGGGTGGAAGAACTTGGGCTGTTCCTCTTATGTTTTGATCAATAAAATTCGTAATTTAGAGGAGCTTTTGTGCCTTGTTCGTCCGACTTGTTTTTGTCAAGTCTTTCTCGTTGAGTTTCTGGACAGCACGACAGTGCTTTGGTGTTTTGATCATAACTCGAGTTTTACAGATCCAATTGACGTAATTCTTTTTGGGTTGTCTTCATAACTTGAGTATCTATCATCTATGAAAATTTAACGGTCATTAAATTTTTAGTTTCTGATCTACACAAGTTTCTTTTCTGTGTTCCAGATCTGGTTTTTACTCGAGTAGAACAGATTGACCCTCATTTGATCTTTCAATCATAACTTGAGTTTTTCTTGACGGATTTCTGTGATTCTTGTTGTAGTGTCTTCGTGACTTGATTCTCTATAATATATACCCCTTTTGTCACGGTTGAACACGTTTATATCAGTCGCATACACGGTTTCTTTAACAGATCGATTTTCTGCCGAGGGGTTTTTTATTGGTTCCGCTAAATAGTTTAAATCTATCATTCAGCCCCTCTGGTAGCTTTTCATGTGCTCTTCGATCCTACATAAGGACCTCTGTGTGTCGTCAGCAACTCGGGGTGCTCACCCATCTACGATTCTTTGTTCATCGGTACCCACACCATCTGCTGAGCAGATGGGATGCGATGACAGTGTGGCGTTGTACTCTGATGAGTATGACTCCTAGTCGCCAGCAAACCAAGGACACTGCCGGAGCTTCTCACTGAGCAACGCCGATGTGGATGCGTGGAGGCCGTGCCTGTACCTCGTGCCAACATTATGCAAGAGTGGCTCCTCCTACCGGTTCCTGCACGGCTTACCTGAGGACGACGCTCCCGCAATGGTGCTCATGCAACACAACGAGGCTGTGGACTCACGACCACTGCAGCTCAAGGAGTCTGCCTTCCCCTTTTCTTTGTAGCCCAAATGCATGCCTCAACTTATTGTTCCAACACCACCAGCAGAGTAGCTTGCGACCACTGCTGAGTGTGGAAGCGTTGCAGCAATGCGGGGCGCAGCAGGCTGTCGGCGGCATGATGCAAAGCGCGAAAGGAACAGGAAGCAACACTTCATAGAGCACACTCTATATAAAGGACCTCTATCGCCTCCATGTCATCTATGATCCTTTGTTCATCGGTGTCCAGGCCATGCACCATCCAGGACCGCTTTTTTTGGGTCAAATGTAGGGGCGGCCAGAAGCACATCCATGTCATTGCGCTTTCCCATAGAGTCCTCAAGAAGATTGACAACACTTGTGCTTGTCACTAGTTGATGTTTTCACACCTGAACTTAGCTTGTCTAGTTATAGAGTGAAACAGTTGTCATGTGCTCAACACGTCCATCAGAGTTGTTCATGTCCTCCGTGAGGGTCGACACGAGAGCATTTGAATTGTGTGAACTTAAGCAGTCGTTACACCTTTTTGCATCCACCAAGGTGTCATGTTCAACCGTCCTGGATTCATGGGCCTTTGTTAGCATCTCTTTGAGGTGTCTATCATCAATGGTTGCACCTCTCATGAGCATTAGACAGTTTCATGGTGCAATTCTACATATTTCGGTGATACCAATGATATGGTTTGTAGAATTCCACATGGTGGTGTGTGTCACAAGTGCTGACATGTAACTTGCACACTTGTATGTGTCTCTTGTGGTTGAAGCACACTGTATATGAAGGACCTCTACCACCTCTGTGTTGTCTGCAGCTCTTGGTGTTGACTCATCCACTGTCATCTGTTCATTACCATCCATGCCACGCGCCATACAGGATCACTTTCTTGGTAAAATTCAAGGGTAACCAGGAGCGCACCCATGTCATCAAGCAGATTGATGACACTAGTGCGCATCACTAAGTATTTTTTTCTTGCCTAAACATAGCTCGTCTAGCTAAGAGTGGCAGTGCAGGTTTTATTCTCTGGCCCGGTGTGACTGCTTTCTGAGTGACCCATTTTAAATGGGTGGGCCGAGGCGACTGTTGAAGGGGATTTCAATAGGAAAATAATTCCAGTTTGAGGGCAAACGTTGAAAATTTATAACTTTCAGTAGGATTGTCCAAATTTCATCAAGCAAATTTTGTTAGAATCCTTATAACCAGTACTTTCTGGCAATACCATTTAATTGGTATGTAAGTCTCTGAATTTTGTTTATAAATTTATTTAAGTTAAATCTTTAGGAATCAATTCCAGGAGATCCCATATTAGGAAAACCCCCAAATTTGGCCAGAACCTCCTTTGAATACAATTGATGTTCAGGCCAAATTTCAGCTTCAGTGGGCATTGAGTGGGGTAGATAATGGAAATTTATCCTACATCCTTGAAAATTCTCAAAAATCATAAAAACAAATTTAGAAATTGTTAGCAACTTGTAAAATCCATATCTTTTTTGAAGAAAGCTTAGGAAATCATGAAAGCAATTTTGTTGGACTCCTTATGACTTGTACTGTATGAATAACATATTTTGATGCATGTCAAAACCCCAAGTTGTCTCTGGAATTTCAGAGAAGATTAAAGCCTTAAGAATTTATTATAAACACATACCTAAGAATTTAATCATGAAACTTAGCTAACAGAGATGATCCATGTTAGCCACTATAGAAATTTGAGAGGCACTGGAATTCATTTGTAATACATTTAATTAAAAATATGAATCATGTTCATATAAGTAACAACTTTTGCATTTTGTTCATATTGTTTAGTTTTTGAACTCGAGGAAACTCCGGAGCCACTCGCAAGTCTTCCTCCGGAGAGTAACTAGGAACCAGAGCTCTCTCCCCACTACTGTCACTCCCTCTCTCTCCCTCCCCCGCACCCTCAGTTTCTCTCTCGCCCTCTTCCTCCCCTCTCTCTACGACTCCCTCTCTCTCTCACCCCCTATCTCTACCACTCCATCTCTCTCTCCCTCCCTCTTTCCCTTTTCACTCTCACTCTCACTCTCTCTCCCTCTCCCTACCCCTCCGTACAACTATCTCTTACTCTCACTCCCTCCCTCTCCCGCCTCTCACTCTCACTTTCTCCCTCGCCCTCTCCCTCCCCCTATCTCTACCACTCTGTCTCTCTCTCCCTCCCTCTTTCCCTTTTCACTCTCACTATCTCTACCTCTCCCTCCCCCTGGCCGTGACCTGACTGCACTCCCTAGGATGGGATGGGTCCTAATGACCCCGCAACCCATTATGGGGGGGAGGAACCCTAGTCCCCCACCTCTAGGACTCTTGGGTTAGTCCCCCACCTCTAGCACTCTTGGGTTAGTCCCCCACCTCTAGGACTTTTGGGTTAGTCCCCAACCTCTAGGACTCTTTGGTTAAGTCCCCCACCTCTAGGACTCTTTGTCCCCCATCTCTAGGACTCTTTGGTTAAGTCCCCCACCTCTAGGACTCTTTGTCCCCCACCTCTAGGACTCTTTGGTTAAGTCCCCCACCTCTAGGACTCTTTGTTCCCCACCCCTAGGACTCTTCCCCCCCCCCTTAAAATATAACTCCCCCCTGGCCGCACCCCTCTTTCTTTTTGCCCGCCACTCCCCCCTGCTGCAAGTTGCGCCCCCTTGCTGCTAAGTTGCCGAGTCCCCCCCCCCCTGCCGGAATTTGGCCGTCGTCGAGCCCCGTCACGCCTCACCGTCACTGGAAAAGAAGCCCCCGACGTTCTGCCCTAGCCGCAACCCCATTATTCTCTCTAAAAAACTCCCGCTGCTGCCATTGCAAGGAGGGAGTCCCTGCCGCAAGGACGAAGTGAGGTAGGTCTTCATTACCCCTCTGACGATGTCGCCGCTGTTTCTACGCACCCGTTTTCTTCGCCCCCTTCGAGCAGAAAATTCTGCGTGTGGACAGACCATGTTTTGGTCGATTTTTTGACGGTGGGATTGATCTACAAAGTG
This sequence comes from Neostapfia colusana, assembly GCA_030760725.1. NCBI lineage: Eukaryota > Viridiplantae > Streptophyta > Magnoliopsida > Poales > Poaceae > Neostapfia > Neostapfia colusana. The sequence continues at coordinate 109,070,748 of JASWHV010000009.1, read as the reverse complement.
GGTCAAGATCATCACCACGTCCACACTTGATCCCAGCAACCTTGATCATCATAAAACCCCATGAAAGCCTACTAAAACATGCAAGAACACATGCAAACTGGTTTTATAAAACTACATCATAGGAATTGCATCCATTCACCTCATTGCATCTTGAGTAAAGTTTGTGCATGATAATTACAACAACAACAACAACAACCAAGCCTTTATCCCAAGCCTGTTGGGGTCGGCTAGACATGAAACCCAATATCAATGAAGTAAAACAGAGGAAGAGATATGAGAACAAGGAAAAAAGAAAAAAAGAAAAAAAGGGAAAAAGAAAAAAAAGGAAAAAAGAAAAAGGAAAAAGAGAAAAGAAATAAGAAAAAAGGAAAAGAAAAAGAGAAAAGAAAAAAAAGAAAAAAAACAAGACTACGATTCTGGCACATGAATTGCTACTTTCCATGCGGTCCTATCATGAGCTAAGTCTCTAGATACATTCCAATCTCTCAAATCTCGTTTTACCGCCTCCTCCCAGGTCAACCTTGGTCGTCCTCTACCCCTCCTAATATTTTCTCTACCTCTTAAAATCCCACTGTTAACCGGTGCTTCTGGAGGTCTCCGTTGGATATGTCCAAACCACCTAAGCCGATGTTGGACTAACTTCTCTTCAATCGGCGCCACCCCTACCTTATCACGAATCGCCTCATTCCTTATTCGGTCTCTTCTCGTGTGCCCACACATCCACCGTAGCATGCGCATCTCTGCGACACTCATTTGTTGGACATGTTGCCGTTTAGTTGGCCTTTGTGCATGATAATTGATTGCTGTAAATTTTTTATGTGCATGGTCATGAGTAGAAGGACAAGCTCAAGACGTCGTCTACGAGGAGCTACATCACCAAGACTTCGAGAAGCTTGAGCAACACGAGACACGGGAGCAAGGCAAGTGCCCCTTGACCATATTGATCCCATGTTTTGAAACTGTTTTGCTTGCGAAAATTCATATGCTTGAGTCAACTTGATGGGACACCCTTTTATAGGAGTTTACTAGTTTTGTTAACCATCCTTGTCGCCGGGGAAATTGATGAGTCGGGTATGGTCGTTTTTCCTTTTTGCTCCGCTTAATTTACGGGATACGGGAAGCTAAAATTAATCTTGTTAGCTACTGCACTCATGAGAATAAAGAAAATGAGAACTTGATGATGTCAATGAGCATGGAATCGGGGAGATATTGGCGAGCTTGGTTCGTGAATGTTGCTGAATGAGATGGTGGTTTGCTTGCCGTAGATCTAAGGACCGGTTCATGCGAGCACATGCCAGGAAAACAGTGCCACCACAAGGCCAAATATGGGTGCGGCTTAGCTGACTAATTAGGTGTGTTGCTAGCTTGTTATGGACCGTTGGATGGTGCTGGGAATGGGAGTCGAGAGGGACTGCCCTAGGAACTGCATGGCACAAGAGGGGGCCCGTGGGTGGGAGAACGGAGATTCGAGCCTGCCGGTGAAACCTCAGTGGATCCATACATCCTAGTAGCCCCTTTGTAAAGGCTATTTTGTGATCTCTTGGCCATACACCAACGGTTGTGTACTGGTATAATGGAGGTTCTTTCTAGTCGCCGACGGGTGGGAAATCACGAACTTATGGGTAAAGTGGTGCCACCTCTGCAGAGTGTAAAACTATCATGATAGCCGTGCTTCCGGTTACAACCACCTGACCAACTTCCATGATTAGAGGCAAAACTTGGGATGTTTATTCGGGTATGGTATTGGGACTGGTTTTGGGTCATGCCAATGAATTTGGTTTCGTTTATATGAAAATGAGATGGTTATGAATATTTATGAGTATGAGATGAACTTGAGAAAGATTATTGGCTGGTTGAGACTTGATATATGGTGAAATATGATGAAGGAATGTTGATGATTAACTTGGTTATGATGGGATTTTAACTCACTTAGATTCAATTGCTATTTTTATCATGTTTGTGAAATAAAATTTGCTTGCTACAATGACCCTTTTTATTCTCTACCTTGTTGTAAGCTACATGTCATACTTTTTCCGCACTTGCTGAGTACGACATGTACTCACCCTTGCATTCCCACATATACATCAGCTACAGGAGAAGAATATTTCGAGGAACAAGTGGAGTAATAGGCGTGCGCACTACCATCAACATGCCTGTGGAGTTGAAGTTGGAGCCTTCTGTCTTAGCTATTTTTCGCTGTCGTTTAGAGTCATCCGCTGCTAAATAAGTTGGATATTCATGAGTGAGACATTGAGTCATTGTAATAAAGTACTTAAACACTTTTCGTATGTGGTTATATTTTGAATTCAGTTTGTGGAATACATGTGTATGTGTGATGAACATCCTGGGCACACATATGCATTCACTTGGTTCATTTTCGGAACCACATGTCACAATAAGAAAACAAAGACTGAAGAGATATGCATTAACGATTAAATCAAGTTGAATAATAATAGTTTACAAAATCTTATTAAGTAGACTCACAATAAAATCTGCCCACACAGCCTACTGAAGGTTGCTGTGCGCCTCGTGGGAGACATGAGCGTAGTCGTCCCACAACGTCGCAGAGACCCCGTCGATTACACCGGGATAGTGCAGATGTACTAAAGACCCAATGCAACCGGGTACCTGTCTGTGGTGCCACTGACCCGTGAACGAGAAGTCGTACCAGAAGCTGCAAGGATTTAGTGAACTTATTAATATACCCACAAACAAAAGAATCTAAAAGTTGAATATTATTTGATAGTTTGCTTAGGTCTTCGACCGGGCGAATAGAGACCTTCTCTATAGGAATTGGAGAAGGAGACACAAAGTGCGTCCTCCTCGTCCTCCGCATCTGCTCCGGGACCACGTCCGGTGACCCAGAAGGCTGCTCACCACTGGAGCCCGAAGGCTCCACGCTAGGTGGATCCATGCTAGGCGGCTCCGTGGCAGCCATAAACGACCCTGAAGGCTGTGGCGGCGCCCTAGCCTCTGACTCTGACTCAGATGACTCCGAGTCAGACTGCAAAATAGAAGGATTGATAAGAATAGTTAATTGCTAAGTGACATATATTATAACGTAATTTCTAATGAACATGTACCTCCGTGCGCTGTAAGGCCACAGGTACGCCCGCTAGATCCGGGACGTGTCTCAACAGCTGAGAGCATTGGCTCTCACCTGAGGAACTACCCCTAAAAAGGGTGTCCCGTGCCTCCCTGAGGAAGCCCCTAGCCCCCTCCCTCCCTTTTCCTTTGTCTGGCGACATCCTGTTGTAAGGAGTAATTAATAAATATGCTAGGAAAATATACAAAGTTATAATAATTTAGTGAAAAAAGTTACTTGGAGTCAGTTTTGGAATTCATCGACATCACGAACCCTACCCCTCAAACCATCAATCTTGTTCCGCAATTTGTTTCCGTTTTTGTTTGCGCATATTAGAAGTCTCTTCATCGTTAGCGTCGCCAACTAAGTGATCGAGTTCGACACCAGGCTCGACGAAAAACGAGTCTGTCAACTCTTGTTCTTGATAAAATTCGTCAACGTCATTGATATCATGGTAGTCATCATCTCTTGGAGTATATAACCACTCATGAGGATTCACCTTATGTACCCCCCACCAAACATTAAGCTTTTGACATGGATAAGGTAAATAATACACTTGCTCCACTTGGTGTGCAAGGACAAATGTATCGTAGCCTCGTAGTCGTTCATTGTGTTTGACTTCCACCGTGCCAAATACGTTTTATCTATGACACCCGGTTCCGAAAACAGAACCAAGTTAATGAATATGTGTGCCCAGGATGTTCATCACACATACACATATAATCCACAAACTGAATTCAGAATACAACCACGAATAAATAGTGTTTAAGTACTTTATTATATCGACTAATTGTCTTTGTTCTTGCAGCGAAAGTCTCTAAACGACAGCAGAAAATAACTAAGTAGCAGCGGCTCCATTTTCAACTCCACATGCATGTTGACGGTAGTTCGCACGCCTAGTACTCCACATGGTCCTCGAAGTACTCTTCTCCTGTTGCTGATGTTTATGTGATGATGCAAGGGTGAGTACATGTCGTACTCAGCAAGTGCGGGAAAAGTATGACATGTAGCTTACAACAAGGTATGGAATAAAAAGGCTCATTGCAGCAAGCAAATTTTATTTAACAAACATGATAAAAACAACAACTATTTCTAGGTGAAATTTATCCCAACATGACCAAATAAAACAGCATGGCGGTGGGATCATTAGCTTCTTCTCCATAGATTTCAACCAATCATCAGCCTCCATGGGATCATTAGCTTGTGCAAAAGTAGGCGGTAGAGTCCTCATGAACTCTCTCAATCTGTTGTGAGCCGGTGGTGGTGGCGGTGGTTTTGGTGGGGGTGCAGGAACGGGGTTAGGATTATAGTTGTTGTTGGCTTGCAGCTGTCCCAAGGTTTGTATCATAGTTTGCATGAGCTGGTTCTGCATAGCACTCAACCGTTCAAGGTTTTTTGCATCAGCCCCGGGGTTGGCATTTTCAGGAACTTCAACGTTGCCATCCTCTTGTGGTTCATGGTTGCCACGAACATTCCTCCTTTCACGGCTGGCGTTTTCCCTCACTATCTGGGAGAGAGAGTTGGGTAGAATAGAAAAGAGAAGTTTAGATTGATCCCTCCAATTATATGCATCAAGGATATGAACTAAATATCTTCTTTTATTAATTTCAGCCTATATAAGGATGTGAACACATGCCAAAGCATCTCACATCTCTCTACTATGTGTGGATTTGGACTTTCACAGAAGCGTCCCACAACTCACACTAGCACGCAAACACAAGCAATCATCACAAAAGTTCAACACACTACTCCTATTCACGCTACTATGATTTAAACTCCTATTACAGCTTATTCAATGGAATCCTAAATTAAGCATGTGAACTGGTGCTGTTCCCGCCGTGTGACGGGGGTGGTCCATCGGACACCTCAATAGGGTTAAGTGCACTCCCACGTAGTGGTGAACGAGTACTTATGCGTGTCGTGCTCCGGATCACCGGCATCTATAAATAGGATATGAGAAACTTTAGAGAAGGAAGAAAATACTTCAAAACTTCAGAAGCTATGAAGCAAGAAAGCAAAAGTGTTGTTGTCCAAAAGAAGAGAAAAGGAGGGGCTGAAAATAGCATTTTGCGGTGGCTGACTTGACAAGAAAAGTGCAGCAGCAAGCAATTTTCGAAAATAGCAGTTTATAGGGGTGTTCCTATGTGTTTTAGAGTGTCCATTCTACCTATGCTTGCGTCCTACTGTCAACGTGGCTCTGATACCAATCTGTGACACCCGGTTCCGAAAACAGAACCAAGTTAATGCATATGTGTGCCCAGAATGTTCATCACACATACACATGTAATCCACAAACTGAATTCAGAATATAACCACGAATAAATAGACATCGACTAATTGTCTTTATTCTTGCAGCGGAAATCTCTAAACGACAGCGGAAAATAACTAAATAGCAACGGCTCCATCTTCAACTCCACATGCATGTTGACGGTAGTTCGCACGCCTAGTACTCCACATGGTCCTCGAAGTACTCTTCTCCTGTTGCTGATGTTTATGTGATGATGCAAGGGTGAGTACATGTCGTAGTCAGCAAGTGCGGGAAAAGTATGACATGTAGCTTACAACAAGGTATGGAATAAAAAGGCTCATTGCAGCAAGCAAATTTTATTTCACAAACATGATAAAACAGCAACTATTTCTAGGTGAAATTTATCCCAACATGACCAAATAAAACAGCATCATTTTCTCCATCATAATTCACCATTTATCAAGTCTCAACCAACCATTAATCTTTCTCAAGTTCATCTCATGCTCATAAATATTCATTACCATCTCATACTAATATAATCGAAACGCACCTCATTGTCAAGACTTAAACAGTCCCGAAACCAATCCCAATGACCATACCATAACCATACCGACTAACCATCCCAAGTTCTCCCTCTAATCATGTGAGTTGGCCAGGTGCTTGTGACCGTAAGCACGACTATCATGATAGTTTTACACTCTGCAGAGGTGGCACCACTTTACCCACAAGTTTGTGATTTCGTCACCCGTCGGCGACTGCAGAACCTCCATTATACCAGTACACAACCGTCGGTGTATGGCCAAGAGATCACGCAATAGCCTTTACAAAGGGGCTACTAGATGTATGGACTCACTAAGGTTTCACCGGCAGGCTCGAATCACCATTCTCCCACCCACGGGCCCCCTCTTGTGCCATGTAGTTCCCAAGGAAGTCCTCTCTCGACTTCCATTCCCCGGCCATCCATGGTCCATAACAAGCTAGCAATACACCTAATTAGTCAGTTAAGCCGCACCCATATTTGGCCTTGTGGTGGCACTGTTTTCCAGGCATGTGCTGGCATGAACCGGTCCTTAGATCTACGACAAGTGAACCACCATCACATTCAGCAACATCCACGAACCAAGCTTGCCTAGATCTCCCCCGATTCATTGCTCATTATCATCATCAAGTTCTCATTATCATTATTCATATGAGTGCAGTAGCTAACCATGTTTTAATTCCGCTTCCCGTATCCCGTGGACTAAGCGAAGCAAAAAGGAAAAACGACCATACCCGACTCATAAACTTTCCCACCGACAAAGATGGTTAACAAAACAAGTAAACTCCTATAAAAGGGTGTCCCATCAAGTTGACTCAAGCATACAAGTTTTCGCAAACAAAACAATTTCAAAACATAGGATCAATATGGTCAAGGGGCACTTGCCTTTTTTCTGTGGCTTTTGTTGCTCAGGTGTCTTGAAGTCTTGGTGTTGTAGTCCTTCGTAGATAGCTTCCTATGCTTGTCCTTCTACTCACGACCATGCACATACATAATTTACCGCAACCAAACATCATGCACAAACTTTACTCAAGAAGCAATGGTGTAGATGAATGCAAATCCTATGGTGCTGTTTTATTAAACCAGTTTGTACGTGTTCTTGCATGTTTTAATGGATTTCATGGGGTTTTATGACGAACAAGGGTGTAGGGATCAAGTGTGGACGTGGTGATGATCTTGACTCAAGATCTAGATCAATTCCACCGTCAAAAACCCATCAAAACGTGATCTGTCCACACGAAAAAGTTTTGGTTCGAAGGGAGTGAAGAAAACGGATGCGTAGAAACAGCGACGACATCGTAAGATGGGTAAAGAAGACCTACCTCACTTCCCTTTGGTGGCAGAGTCTTCCTCCTAGCAATGGCAGCAGCGGGGGCTCACCGGCGACTGAACTCCGGCGAGGGGGGTTTAACTCATCGAGTTGGGGCTAGGGCCTCCAAGTCGTCGACTTGGGAGGAAGAAAAAGGAAAAGGGGTTACGGCCAAATGGGGTTTTGGGTTCTATTTATAAAGGGGAAAAAGAAGAGTCCTACTCCAGTTGGAGCTCAAATAAGAGTCCAACTAAACTTTGGATTTCAACAAACTTATCTTTTCAGTTTGGTGCGGCAGCAATGTGGGGAAAATTTGGGGAAATTGTGTCGGTACCCTTTGTACCGGGTACCCCCGCGAACAGTAGAAAAACCGCCTAAGGACCTCGCCCCTTCCGCAGGGGTGAGCTCCGAAAGCGCCACGTGTATGGCGGGGCCGGGCCTCCCCTCTCCTCAGAGGTGAGCACCGGGCCTGCCACGCGGCCAGTAGAGCCGGGCCTCGCCCCCTCCGCAGGGGCGAGCTCTGAAAGCGCCACGTTCCTAGCGGGGCCGAGCCACCCTCCTCCTCAGAGGCGAGCTCCGGGCCTGCCACGCGGCCAGCGGAGCCGGGCCTCACTTCTCCTCAGAGGCAAGCTACGAGGACGCCACACGTCCAGTGGGGTCGGGCCTCCCTTTTCCTCAGAGGCAAGCCCCGAGGGTGCCACATGTCCAGCGGGTGCTGGACCTCACCCCCTCCACGGAGGTGAGCTCCGAGAGTGACACGTGTCCAGCGGTGCCGGACCTCACCCCCTCCGCGGAGGTGAGCTCCGAGAGCGACATGTGTCCAGCGGTGCCGGACCTCACCCCCTCCGCGGAGGTGAGCTCCGAGGGTGACACATGTCCAGCGGTGCCAGACCTCACCCACTCCGTGGAGGTGAGCTCCGAGGGAGACACGTGTCCCGCGGTGCCGGACCTCACCCCCTCCGTGGAGGTGAGCTCCGCGGCGCTACGTGTCCCGCGGTGCCGGACCTCACCCCCTCCGCGGAGGTGAGCTCCAAGGGCGACACGTGTCCCGCGGTGCCGGACCTCACCCCCTCCGCGGAGGCGAGCTCCGCGGGCGCCACGTGCCCCGCGTCCCGGGGATGTGTCGACAGCGCACTTCGACAAATTGGAATTGGCTCATTTCAGCTATCTTTTTTCCAGTCCCCATTATTTTTATGATTCTTTCTCCATTTCTACTTCTTTTTTGATGTTTCTCGATATGAAAAATGTATGCATCCATCGAAATGAATTTGAGTGTGTCACAAACCTACCCCTTTAAACTGAATCTCGCCCTCGAGATTCGATAGAGTAGAGAATAGATGAGGGAATTCTGCCTTGAGGTCTTCCTCACGCTCCCATGTAGTTTCGGCTTCCGTGTGATGGCTTCACTGTACCTTGCACCAATGGATCACTTTGTTCCTCGTGACCCTTTCCTTCACGTCCAAAATTTGGACGGGGTGCTCCACATAGGTCAGATCTCTTGAAGCTCGAGCTCATCCATCGGTACTTGTTCTTCCGGTACTCTTAAGCACTTCTTGAGTTGGGATACGTGAAACACGTTGTGTACGTCGGAGAGGTGTGTTGGCAGCTCTAGTTTATAGGCTACTTCTCCTCGCTTGCCCAAAATCTTAAATGGCCCGATGTAGCGAGGTGCTAATTTGCCCTTGACGTTGAACCGTCGTTGGCCTCGGATAGGCGATAGCTTAAGGTACACGAAGTCTCCTACTTTGAAGGTCAATATTCTTCGCCTATTGTCCGCATAACCTTTTTGTCATGACTGAGCAGCCTTCAAATTTTCTCGTATCATTTGGACTTGCTTTTCGGCGTCTTGCAGCACTTTGGGTCCAAACACTTGGCTCACTCCGGTCTCATTCCTGAACAGTAGCGTTCTACACCGTCTATCATACAATGCTTCGAAAGGTGACATCTTCAAGATGGCTTGATAGCTGTTCTTGTATGAGAATTCAGCATACGGCAAGCTCCTATCCCAACTTTGCCCATGTTTCAAGGCGCAAGCTCTCAACATGTCTTCAAAAATTTGATTTGTCCTCTCAGTTTGCCCGTCAGTTTGCGGGTGATAAGCGGAGCTGAAATTCAGCCGTGTACCCATGGCTTCATGCAGCTTCTTCCAGAACCTAGAGGTAAATTGAGAACCCCGATCTGAAACTATCCTCTTCGGAACTCCATGGCAACACACGATTTGCTCCATATACAGCTTGGCTAATTCTGCGATGCGGTACGTGGTTCTAACCGGAAGGAAATGGGCTGTTTTCGTCAATCGGTCCACAATAACCCAAATGGAGTCGTAACCCGACCGAGTACGTGGCAATCCGACAATAAAATCCATTCTGATGTCTTCCCACTTCCACTCTGGTACTTTCAATGGCTGCAACAGTCCAGCGGGTCTTTGATGTTGGGCCTTCACCCGTTGGCACGTGTCGCATAAGGCAACATATTCAGCTATGTCCCTTTTCATACCATCCCACCAATAGCAAGTTTTCAGGTCCTTGTACATCTTTGTACAGCCGGGATGTATGGAATAAGGTTAGTCATGTGCCTCCTTTAATATCGTGTCACGGATATGCTTCACGTTAGGCACACAAATTCTTTTCCCTAACCAAAGTGTGCCTTTCTCGTCTTCCTTGAAATCCTTTTCTATACCTTGTCGGATTCTTTCCTTGATTTCCTCATCCGTTGCTTGGCCATCTCATATCTCTTGTTCCAGCGAAGAGTTGAGTTCTATCACTTCCATCTCGTTCAAGAACCCAAGATGTAACCGTTCGAACTCCTTGCGCAGCTCGGGCGGTAGCTCCCGAAACGTGAGTTGGTGACATGCTCCCTTTCGGCTCAATGCATCAGCTACTACATTAGCCTTTCCGGTGTGATAATTGATTCCAACATCATAATCCTTGATGAGTTCCAACCATCGACGTTGCCTCAAATTCAGATCCGTTTGCGTGAATATATACTTGAGGCTTTTGTGATCCGTATAGATCTCACATCGATGGCCAAGGATATAATGCCTCCAAATCTTCAAGGCATGTACCACGGCTGCAAGTTCCAAGTCATGTGTGGGGTAATTCAGCTCGTGTTTCTTTAGTTGTCTCGATGCATAGGCTACCACTTGTCCTTCTTGCATGAGCACACATCCAAGCCCTTGTCTTGATGCGTCACAATATATATCGAAACTCTTGCTTACATCTGGCAATACCAAAACTGACGCTGTGATTAGTCTTTTCTTGAGCTCCTCAAAGCTTTCTTGACACACTGGTGTCCACTAAAATTCTTTTCCCTTCATTAGCAATTCAGTCATAGGCTTCGCTATTTTGGAGAAATCCTTGATGAACCGTCGGTAGTATCTAGCCATCCCAAGGAAACTCTGAATATCTCTCACATTCTGCGGTTGGTTCCACTTAAGAACATCTCCCACATTTCCGGGATCAACCGATACTCCTCTCTCGGAGATGATGTGGCCTAGCAACGATATCTCCTTTATCCAAAATTGACACTTGCTGAACTTGGCATACAATTGATGCTCTCGCAGTTTCTGCAATGTCAATCTCAAATGTTCTTCATGTTCTTCCTCGCTTTTTGAATACACCATGATATCGTCGATGAAAACCACGATGAACTTGTCCAAGTACTCCATGAAGACCTTATTCATGAGGTACATAAAATATGCGGGTGCATTCGTTAACCCAAAAGACATAATGGTATATTCATACGAACCATACCGTGTTCGAAATGCAGTCTTTATGTCGGAGGGCTTAATCTTCAGCTGGAAGTATCCCGACCGAAGATCAATCTTGGAGAAAATTCGGGCACCTTTCATTTGGTCGAATAGGTCCTCTATACGGGGCAGCAGGTATTTATTCTTGATCGTCACCTCATTGAGAGATCTATAATTTACACACATCCTTTGGGTCCCATCCTTCTTGTCCATGAAGAGCACGGGGGCTCTCCCCACAGTGACGAGCTTGGGCGTATAAAACCCTTTTCTAGCTGCTCCTGAATTTGCTTCTTAAGTTCCACTAGTTCATTAACGGGCATCCTATATGGCCTTTTTGCTATAGGTGCAGTTCCAGGTACTAAATCAATGGCAAATTCAATGTCCCGGTCAGGTGGCATACCAGGAAGTTCTTCCGGGAACACATCTGAAAATTCTTGAACCACCGGAATGCTTTCCAATGTTGCTTCTTCGATGTGGTTCAACGCTGCCTTCTCGGTTGCCGGTTGGGCTGACTCAAACTCAATACGAGTACCGTGCTCATTTGTCAACTGCACGCTCCTCTCAACACATTGAATTACTCTGTTGTGCTTGCTTAACCAATCCATCCCAAGTATTATATCAATCCCTTGGGAATCTAAGACAATAAGGTTGGCAAGAAAGTATAATCCCTTATTTCAAGGTTTACTTTCAGACATACTATATTAGTCCTCATCTCTCCACTGGGAGAATTAACCAACATAGTTTGTTTCATGTGTGATATGGGCAGATTATACTTGGCAATATACTTGGATGATATGAATGAATGCGATGCTCCGGAATCAAATAAAACCATGGCTGGGTTGGAGTTGGCAAGGAACATACCAATCACGACGTCCTCAGCTTGTTGTGCTTCCTAAGCGGAGACATGATTCACGTTGCAACGAGCGTAGTTCTGCTGCCCACGGTTACCTTGATTAGCTCCTCCGTTCGGCTGTGGGTTCTGCTTGGGCGCGTTGCTTGGCTGTCCAAGGCCTTTCTTTGGGCATTGACTTGCAAAGTGTCCTGCCTCTCCGCATGAAAAGCATGCTTTGTTGCCCAAAACAGCAGGAACGTTGGGGAGAGGCTGGTTTTGAGCATAGGCGCCTAGGTTGGGACGGGGTGCAGTAGGCAAAGGCATATGAGGTGCTTGCATAACAGGATGTTGCTGTGGTGGTTGATTAGGGCGATGTGGGTTTGCAGGGTGGAAAGTAGAAGCGGACGAGCCATACTCTGGTGCAGCCGGGGGCATGAAACGGGGACGTACATTGCTCCCTTGTGGCTGGTATGGCATCTTCCTCTTGCCCTCCTGCTCGATCTCACGGATCTTGCTCTGAACCACTATAGCTTTGTCAACGAGCTTCTGGAAGCTCGCATAATCATTGTTGAGCAGTTGTACTTGAATCTCATTGTTCAATCCTCTCATGAACAAGTATTGTTTCCTTTGGTCCGAGTTGACGTCTTCGGGAGCATACCTTGATAGATGCATGAACTTGTTGAGGTACTCATTCACGCTCTTCTTTCCTTGGCGGAGACCTTCGAACTCTTGCCTTTTAAGCATCATGACCCCAATAGAGACGTAATGAGAGGGAAAACTGTCCTTGAATTCAGATCAAGTGATCGTCTCCTGGTTGTCATGAGCATTACAGGGAGTGTCCCACCAGTCAGCGGCTGCTCCCATGAGTTGGTGCGATGCGAAGAGAACTTTCTCCCGATCATCGCACTGAACAATAGCAAGCTTATTCTCCATGGATTTCAACCAATCATCAGCCTCCATGGGGTCATTAGCTTGTGCAAAAGTAGGCGGTCGAGTCCTCATGAACTCTCCCAATCTGTTGTGAGCCGGCGGTGGTGGCGGTGGTGGTGGTGGTGGTGGGGGTGAAGGAACGGGGTTAGGATTATAGTTGTTGTTGGCTTGCAGCTGTCCCAAGGTTTGTATCATAGTTTGCATGAGCTGGTTCTGCATAGCCATCAACCGTTCAAGATTGTTTGCATCAGCCCCGGGGTCGGCATTTTCAGGAACTTCAACGTTGCCATCCTCTTGTGGTTCATGGTTGCCACGAATGTTCCTCCTTTGACGGCTAGCGTTTTCCCTCACCATCTGGGAGAGAGAGTTGGGTAGAATAGAAAAGAGAAGTTTAGATTGATCCCTCCAACTATATGCATCAAGGGTATGAACTAAATATCTTTTTTTATTAATTTCAGCCTATATGAGGATGTGAACACATGCTGAAGCATCTCACATCTCTCTACTATGTGTGGATGTGGACTTTCATAGAAGCGTCCCACAACTCACATGTGACACCCCTATCCCGAAAAGAAAAACCCCTCGGAACCGAGACTGATGCATATGTGTGCCCAGAATGTTCATCACACATACACATATAATATACAAACTGAATTCAGAATATATATAACCACAAATGAATAGATTCAAGTACTTTATTACATCAATCTTTATTGCAGCGGAAGTCTTATCTTAGCAGCGCAAGTCTTATTCTAGCAGCGGAAGTCTTCTAAACTATAGCAAAAGCAAACTAAGCAGCAGCAACGCTTCCATCTCTACTCCACAGGCAAGGTTGAGGGTAGATTACACGCCTAATACTCCACGTGGTCTTCATAGTACTCCTCTCCTGTTGCTGATGATGTATGATAATGCAAGGGTGAGTACATGACGTACTCAGCAAGTGCGGAAAGTATGACATGTAGCTTACAACAAGGTAGGTATAAAAGGCTCATTGCATAAAAGTAAAGTTTATTTCACAAATCATGATAAAAACAACAACTAGCTTTAAGTGAATGTTATCCCAACATGTATTTAAACATCAACATACCTCCATCATGATTCACCACTTTTCATATCTCACCCGAACATTTATCTTTCTCAACTTTTCACATGCTCATGAATACCATCTCGTATTCACTACCATCTCATCTCATATTCAATTCCATCTCATAACCGAGATCAAATCTCATTGCCATGACTCAACAGCCATGCAACCAATCTCATTACTCGGACTCAACAGTCCCGAAAACCAAATCCAAAGACCAAACCATAACCAAACCAATAACCAAACCAAATACCATCCCAATAACCATCCCATCTAATCATGTGGGTTGTCCAGACGCTTGTGACCGTAAGCTTGGCTATCATGATAGTTTTACACTCTGTAGAGGTGGCACCACTTTACCCACAAGTTTGTGATTTCATCACCCGTCAGCGACTGTAGAACCTCCATTATACACAGTACACAACCGTCGGTGTATGGCCAAGAGATCACAAAATAGCCTTTACAAAGGGGCTACTAGATGTATGGACTCACTAAGGTTTCACCAGCAGGCTAGAATTTCCAATTCTCCCACCTACAGGCCCCCTCTTGTGCCATGCAGTTCCCAGGGCAGTCCTCTCTCGACTCCCATTCCCCGCGCCTTCCACGGCCCATAACAATCTAGCAACTTACCTAATTCTTCAGCTAAGCCGCACCCATATTTGGCCTTGTGGTGGCAATGTATTCCTGGCATGGCTTGCATGAACTGGTATTTAGATCTACGGCAAGTAAACAACCATCTCATTCTACCACTTCCACGAAACCAAGCTTGCCTAGATCTCCCTCCAATTCATGTTCATTAACATCAAGTTCTCATTATCATTACTCATATGAGTGCAGTTAGCTAGACACATTCTATCGCTTCCCATATCCCGTAGATTAGCGAAGTAAAAAGCAAAAACGACCATACCTGACTCATCAATTGTCCTGGCGACAAGGGTAGTTAACAAAACTAGTAAACTCCTATGAAAGGGTTTCCCATCAAGTTGACTCAAGCACACACACCTTTTCGCAAACAAAACAGTTTCAAAAATATGAGATCAATATGGTCAAGGGGCACTTACCTTGTTTTTGTGGTTTCTGTTGCTCTTGGATCTCGAAGTCTTGTTGTTGTAGCTCGGTGTAGATAGCTCCCTGAGCTTGTCCTTCTACTCACGATCACGCATATACAAGATTTACAGAGATCAATCATCATGCACAAACTTTACTCAAGATGCAAGGGTGCATATGCATGCTAATCCTATGGTACTGTTTTATTAGATCGATTTGTACTTGCTCTTGCATGTTTGCATGGGTTTGCATGGGGTTTTACGATGAACAGAGGTGTAAGGATCAAATGTAGATGTGGCGATGATCTCCTCAGAAGATCTAGATCAAACCGATCAACACGTGATCTGTCCACACGGAAAAGCTTCCGTTCAAAAGGATCAAAGAGAACAGATGCAAAGAAAACACGATGACGTCGTAAGGTGGTAATGGAGACCTACCTTAATTCCTTTGGGTCCTTCCTCCTAGCAAAAACAAATCTTCGGCTCTCCTCTGGCGATGGCGATCGTGTCTGGGCTCGTCAGCGGTCTTTCCGATGGTCAAACTCCGGCGAAAGGGTTTAACTCGGCGAGTTGGGCGCTAGGGCTCCAAGTCGTCGACTCGGGAGGTGGAAAAGAAGTACGTGGTTGCGGCCAAAGGTTCTGGGTTCTATTTATAAGAGGGAAACGAAGAGTCCTACTCTAATCGTAATTCAAATAAGAGTCCTATTCAAATTGTTTTTGAATCTTAACAACTTATCTTGAATTGATTTGGTGCGGTAGCAACGTGGAATTCGTGTCGGTTTCCTTCCGTGTCGGTATTCCTGTGCGTACAGAAGCAAAAACCACATCAGATCTCGTCACCTTCGCGGTAATGAGCTCCGGAGGCTCCACGTGTCCTGCGGGGGCCGGGCCTCCCTTTTCCGCAGAGGCGGGCTCCGGTTGTGCCGCGTTTCAGGCGGGTGAGACCTCCCTCTCCCTCAGAGGTGCGCTCCGCGTGCGCCACGTGTCTGTTGGGTCGGGACCTCCCCTCTCTCCAGAGGCGAGTTCTGCGTACACCACGTGTCAGTACCGGACCTCCCCTCTCTTCGGAGGTGAGCTCCGATAGTGCCACGTGTCAGAGCCGGACCTTCCCTCTCTTCGGAGGTGGCTCCGAGATTGCCACGTGTCAAGCAGCGCCGAATCTTCCTTTCTCCTCAAAGACGAGCTCCGAGGTCGACACGTGTCCAATAGCGTCGGACCTCCCGGAGGTGAGCTCCGGAGGTGACACGTGTCCAACAATGTCGGACCTCCCGGAGGTGAGCTCCGGAGGTGACACGTGTCCGGTAGTGTCGGATCTCCCGGAGGCGAGCTCCGAAGGTGACACGTGTCCATTAGGACCGGACCTTTCGGAGGTTAGCTCCGAGAGCGACATGTGTCCCGTAGGACCGGACCTCTTCGGAGGTTAGCTCCGAGAGCGACACGTGTCCAGCGGGTTGGGCCTTACTTCCCTGCAGCGACTAGCTCCAGTGGCGACATGTGTCCTGTGGGGCTGGACTTTGCTTCTCTACAGAGGCAAGCCCCGGAGGCGACACGCGTACAGCGGGTCGGACCTCGCCCCTTTCGCAGAGGCAAGCTCTGAGCCTGCCACGTGTCTGGCGGTGCCGGACCTCTCCCCACTATGCAGGGATGAGCTCCAAACACGCCATGTGGCCAGCGGGCCGCGGGAAATGTCTTCGGCTCTTGTCGGTGAACTGGAATTATCCCTTTTCGGCTAATCCTTTTGATTCTTTTTCTGTTTCTTCTTTTAAAATGTTTTCTCTATATAAAATATGAATGCATGCAGAAATTGAAATTGAGGGTGTCACAAATCTACCCCCCTTAAATTGAATCTCACTCTCGAGATTCGATAGAGTGGAGAATAGATGAGGGAATTCTGCCATCTCGGTTGTTGGTTGGGCTGACTCGAACTCGATATGAGTACCGTGCTCGTTTGTCAACTGCACGCTCCTCTTAGCACATTGGATTACTCCGTTGTGCTTTCTTAACCAATCCATTCTGAGTACTATGTCAAGCCCTTGGGAATCCAAGACAATGAGGTTGGCAAGGATGTCTACCCCCCTTATTTTAAGGTTTACTTTCGGATATACTATATTAGTCCTCATCTCTCCACCGGGAGAATTCACCAACATAGTATATTTCAAGTGTGATATGGATAGATTATACTTGGCAACATACTTGGATGATATAAATGAATGCGATGCTCCGGAATCAAATGGAATGGTGGCTGGGTTGGAGTTGATAAGGAACATACCAATCACGACGTCCTCAGCCTGTTGCGCTTCCTCAGCAGAGACATGGTTCACGTTGCCGTGAGCATAGTACTGCTGTCCACAGTTTCCTTGATTGGCTCCTCCATTCGGCCGTGGGTTCTGCTTGGGCACGTTGCTTGGTTGTCCAGGATCTCTCTTCGGGCACTGGCTTGCAAAGTGTCCCGTCTCCCCGCATGCAAAGCACGCCCTGTTGCCCACGACAGCAGGTACATTGGGGCGGGGGTTCTGAACAGGAGCGCCCATGTTGGGTCGGGGCGCAGGAGGCAAAGGCACACGAGGTGCTTGCATGACAGGACATTGCTGTGGTGGTTGGTTAGGGCGAAAAGTAGGAGCGGACGATCCATACTGTGGTGCAGCTGGGGGCATGTGCTGGGGACGTACGTTGCTCCCTTGTGGCTGGTATGGCATCTTTCTTTTGCCCTCTTGCTCGATCTCTCGGATCTTGCTTTCAACCACTATAGCCTTGTCAACCAGCTTCTGGAAGCTTGCATAGTCATTGTTGAGGAGCTAAACCTGGATCTCATTATTCAACCCCCTCATGAACAGGTACTGCTTCCGTTGATCTGAGTTGACATCTTCGGGGACATATCTTGACAGTTGCGTGAACTTGTTGAGATACTCGTTCACGCTCTTCTTTCCTTGGCGGAGACCTTCAAACTCTTGCCTTTTGAGCATCATGACACCAGCAGGAATGTAATGAGAGCGGAAACTCTCCTTGAACTCAGTCCAAGTGATAGTCTCCGGGTTGTCATGAGCGTTGCATAGAGCGTCCCACCAGTCAGCGGCTGCTCCCATGAGTTGGTGCGATGCGAAGAGAACCTTCTCTCGGTCATTGCACTGTACTATGGCAAGCTTCTTTTCCATGGACTTCAACCAATCCTCGGCCTCCATGGGATCATTAGCTTGTGCAAAAGTAGGTGGTCGAGTCCTCATGAACTCTCCCAGTTGGTTGTGAGCCGGCGGTGGTGGTGGTGGTGGCGGCGGTGGTGGTGCAGGAACAGGGTTATTGTTGTTGTTGGCTTGCAGCTGACCCAAAGTTTGGATCATAGTTTGCATAAGCTGATTCTGCATAGCCATCAACCTTTCAAGGTTGTCTCCACCAGCCTCGGGGTTGACATTCTCAGGAACGTTGATGTGGTCATCCTCTTGGTTGCCACGAATGTTCCTCCTTTGTTGGCTGGCGTTTTCTCTCACCATCTTTGAGAGAGTGTCGGATAGAATAGAGGTTAGAAGTTTAGATGGATTCCCCCCAACTATATGCATCAAGGTGGATGGACTATATATCATCCTATACGAGGATGTGAACAAGTGCCGAAGCATGTCACATCTCTCTACTATGTGTGGATATGGACAATGCTGAAACGTCCCACAACTCACAATAAGCACTCAAGCACAAGAATCATCACAAAAGTTCAGCACACAACTCCTATTCAAGGCTTGCTCAATGGGGGTCCTATGTAGTTTGGGGTGATACCAATCTGTGACTTTGTCCTATGGTCAACGGGGTTCTAATGCTAATCTATGCATTTTACCTAGTCTTGCATCCTATGTTCAGCGTGGCTCCTAATACCAATCTGCGACTAGGCTTACGTCCTATAGTCAACCGTGGTTCAGCTACCAATCTGTGATCAATCTAGGCTTGTGACCTACAGTCAACCATGGTAGCTTGATACCAATCTATGACTTCTATCTAGGCTTGCGATCATGTCTGGGCTCGTCGGCGTTCTTTCCGGTGGTCAAACTCCAGCGAAAGGGTTTGGCTCGGCGAGTTGGGGGCTAGGGCTCCAAGTCGTCGACTCGGGAGGTGGAAAAAAAGTACGTGGTTGCGGCCAAAGGTTCTGGGTTCTATTTATAAGAGGGAAATGAAGAGTCCTACTCTGATCGGAATTCAAATAAGAGTCCTATTCAAATTTTTTTTGAATCTTAACAACTTATCTTCGATTGATTTGGTACAGTAGCAACGTGGAATTCGTGTCGGTTTCCTTCCGTGTCGGCATTCCCGCGCGTACAGAAGCTAAAACCGCTTCAGATCTCGTCACCTTCGCGGTAATGAGCTCCGGAGGCTCCACGTGTCCTGCGGGGGCCGGGCCTCCCTTTTCCGCAGAGGTGGGCTCCGGTTGTGCCGCGTGTCAGGCAGGCGAGACCTCCCTCTCCCTCAGAGTTGAGCTCCGCGTGCGCCACATGTCTGGTGGGTCGGGACCTTCCCTCTCTCCAGAGGCGAGTTCCGCGTACGCCACGTGTCAGTGCCCCCCCTCTCTTCGGAGGTGAGCTCCGATAGTGCCACGTGTCAGAGCCGGACCACCCCTCTCTTCGGAGGTGGCTCCGAGATTGCCACGTGTCAAGCAGCGACGAATCTTCCTTTCTCCTCAGAGACGAGCTCCGAGGTCGACACGTGTCCAATAGCGTCGGACCTCCCGGAGGTGACACGTGTCCGATAGTGTCGGACCTCCCGGAGGTGACACTTGTCCTGTAGTGTTAGACCTCCCGGAGGTGAGCTCCGAAGGTGACACGTGTCTAGTAGGACCGGACCTCTCGGAGATTAGCTCCGAGAGCGACATGTGTCCCGTAGGACCGGACCTCTTCGGAGGTTAGCTCCAAGAGCGACACGTGTCCAGCGGGTTGGTCCTTACCCGCAGCGACTAGCTCCGGTGTCGACACGTGTCCTGCGGGGCTGGACCTCGTTTCTCCGCAGAGGCAAGCCCCGGAGGCGACACACGTCCAGCGAGTCAGACCTCGCCCCTTCCGCAGAGGCAAGCTCCGAGCCTGCCACGTGTCTGGCGGTGCTGGACCCCTCCCCACTACGCAGGGATGAGCTCCAAACATGCCATGTGGCCAGCGGGCCACGGGAAACGTCTTCGGCGCTTCTCGGTGAACTGGAATTAGCTTTTTTCGGCTATCCTTTTGATTCTTTTTCTGTTTCCACTTCTTTTAAAATGTTTTCTCTATATAAAATATGAATGCATGCAGAAATCAAAATTGAGGGTGTCACATCACACTAGCACGCAAACACAAGCAATCATCACAAAAGTTCAACACACCACTCCTATTCATGCTACTATTATTTAAACATTCTTATTACAGCTTATTCAATGGGAATCCTAAACTTAAGCATGTGAACTGGTGCTGTTCCCGCCATGTGACGGGGGTGGTCCATCGGACACCTCAATGGGGTTAAGTGCACTCCCACGTAGTGGTGAACGAGTACTTATGCGTGTCGTGCTACGGATCACCGGCATCTATAAATAGGACATGAGAAACTTTAGAGAAGGAAGAAAATACTTCAAAACTTCAGAAGCTATGAAGCAAGAAAGCAAAAGTGTTGTTGTCCAAAAGAAGAGAAAAGGAGGGGCTGAAAATAGCATTTTGCAGTGGCTGACTTGACAAGAAAAGTGCAGCATCAAGCAATTTCGAAAATAGCAGTTTGTGCGGGGGTGTTCCTATGTGTTTCAGAGTGTCCATTCTACCTAGGCCTGTGTCCTATGGTCAACGTGGCTCTGATACCAATCTGTGACACCCGGTTCCGAAAACAGAACCAAGTTAATGCATATGTGTGCCCATGATGTTCATCACACATACACATGTAATCCACAAACTGAATTCAGAATATAACCATGAATAAATAGTGTTTAAGTACTTTATTACATCGACTAATTGTCTTTATTCTTGCAGCGGAAGTCTCTAAACGACAGTGGAAAATAACTAAGCAGCAGCGGCTCCATCTTCAACTCCACAGACATGTTGACGGTAGTTCGCACTCCTAGTACTCCACATGGTCCTCGAAGTACTCTTCTCCTGTTGCTGATGTTTATGTGATGATGCAAGGGTGAGTACATGTCGTACTAGCAAGTGCAGGAAAAGTATGACATGTAGCTTACAAAAAGGTATCGAATAAAAAGGCTCATTGCAGCAAGCAAATTTTATTTCACAAACATGATAAAAACAACAACTATTTCTAGGTGAAATTTATCCCAACATGACCAAATAAAACAACATCATTTTCTCCATCATAATTCACCATTTATCAAGTCTCAACCAACCATTAATCTTTCTCAAGTTCATCTCATGCTCATAAATATTCATTACCATCTCATACTCATATAACTGAAACCAAACTCATTGTCAAGACTTAAACAGTCCCGAAACCAATCCCAATGACCATACCATAACCATACCGAATAACCATCCCAAGTTCTCCCTCTAATCATGTGAGTTGGCCCGGTGCTTGTGACCGTAAGCACGGCTATCATGATAGTTTTACACTCTGCAGAGGTGGCACCACTTTACCCACAAGTTTGTGATTTCGTCACCCGTCGGCGACTGCAGAACCTCCATTATACCAGTACACAACCGTCGGTGTATGGCCAAGAGATCACAAAATAGCCTTTACAGAGGGGCTACTAGATGTAAGGACTCACTAAGGTTTCACCGGTAGGCTCGAATCACCATTCTTCCACCCACGGCCCCCTCTTGTGCCATGCAGTTCCCAGGGCAGTCCTCTCTCGACTCCCATTCCCCGCGCCATCCACGGTCCATAACAATCTAGCAACACACCTAATTAGTCAGCTAAGCCTCACCCATATTTTGCCTTGTGGTGGCACTGTTTTCCTGTCATGTGCTGGCATGAACCGGTCCTTAGATCTACGGCAAGTAAACCATCATCTCATTAAGCAACATCCACGAACTAATCTTGCCTAGATCTCCCCTGATTCATTGCTCATTATCATCATCAAGTTCTCATTATCATTATTCATATGAGTGCAGTAGCTAACCATGTTTTAATTCCGCTTCCCGTATCCCGTGGATTAAGCGTAGCAAAAAGGAAAAATGACCATACCCAACTCATCAACTTTCCCAGCGACAAGGATGGTTAACAAAACTAGTAAATTCCTATAAAAGGGTGTCCCATCAAGTTGACTCAAGCGTACAAGTTTTTGCAAACAAAACAGTTTCAAAACATGGGATCAATATGGTTAAGGGGCACTTGCCTTGCTCCCGTGGTTCTTGTTGTCCGAGCGTCTCGAAGTATTGGTGATGTAGTTCTTCGTAGATGGCTTTCTGAGCTTGTCCTTCTACTCATGACCATGCACTTACAAAATTTACCGCAATCAAACATCATGCACAAAATTTACTCAAGAAGCAATGGTGTAGATGAATGCAAATCCTATGGTGCCGTTTTATTAAACCAGTTTATACGTGTTCTTGCATGTTTTAATGGCTTTCATCGGGTTTTATGACGAACAAGGGTGTAGGGATCAAGTGTGGACGTGGTGATGATCTTGACTCAAGATGTAGATCAATTCCACCGTCAAAAACCGATCAAAACGTGATCTGTCCACACGAAAAAGTTTTAGTTCGAAGGGAGTAAAGAAAACGGATGCGTAGAAACATCAACGACGTCATAAGATGGGTAACGAAGACCTACCTCACTTCCCTTTGGTGGCAGGGTCTTCCTCCTAGCAATGGCAGCAGCGGGGGCTCACCGGCGACTGAACTCCGGCGAGGGGGGTTTAACTCGACGAGTTGGGGCTAGGGCCCCCAAGTCGTCAACTTGGGAGGAAGAAAAAGAAAAAGGGGTTACGGCCAAAGGGAGTTTTGGGTTCTATTTATAAGGGGAAAAAGAAGAGTCCTACTCCAATTGGAGCTCAAATAAGAGTCCAACCCAACTTTGGATTTCAACAAACTTATCTTTTCAGTTTGGTGCGGCAGCAATGTGGGGAAAATTTAGGGAAATTGTGTCGGTACCCTCTGTATCGGGTACCCCCGCGAACAGTAGAAAAACCGCCTAAGGACCTCGCCCCTTCCGCAGGGGTGAGCTCCGAAAGCGCCACGTGTCTGGCAGGACCAGGCCTCCCCTCTTCTCAGAGGTGAGCTCCGAGCCTGCCACGCGGCCAGTAGAGCCGGGCCTCGCCCCCTCCGCAGGGGCGAGCTCCGAAAGTGCCACGTGCCCAGCAGGGCCGAGCCACCCTCCTCCTCAGAGCGAGCTCCGGGCCTGCCACACGGCCAGCGGAGTTGGGCTTCGCTTCTCCTCAGAGGCGAGCTCCGAGGACGCCACGCGTACAGCGGGGTCGGGCCTCCCTTTTCCTCAGAGGCGAGCCCCGAAGGCGCCACGTGTTCAGAGGGTGCTGGACCTCACCCCCCCCCCCCGCGGAGGTGAGCTCCGAGAGCGACACATGTCCAGCGGTGCCGGACCTCACCCCCTCCGCGGAGGTGAGCTCCGAGAGCGACACGTGTCCAGCGGTGCCGGACCTCACCCCCTCCGCGGAGGTAAGCTCCGAGAGCGACACGTGTCCGGCGGTGCCGGACCTCACCCCCTCCGCGGAGGTGAGCTCCGAGGGCGACACGTGTCCAGCGGTGCCGGACCTTACCCCCTCTGCGGAGGTGAGCTCCGAGGGTGACACGTGTCCCGCGGTGCCGGACCTCACCCCCTCCGCGGAGGTGAGCTCCACGGGCGCCACGTGTCCCGCGGTGCCGGACCTCACCCCCTCCGCGGAGGTGAGCTCTGAGGGTGACACGTGTCTCGCGGTGTCGGACCTCACTCCCTCCGCGGAGGTGAGCTCCGCGGGCGCCACGTGTCCCGCGGCCCGGGGATGTGTCGACAGCACACTTAGACAAATTGGAATTGGCTCATTTCAGCTATCTTTTTTCCAGTCCCCATTATTTTTATGATTCTTTCTCCATTTCTACTTGTTTTTTAATGTTTCTCTATATCAAAAATGTATGCATGCACGGAAATGAATTTGAGGGTGTCACAGTCTTGTTCCATGTTTGTTGTCAAATCAATCACAATCAAAGAAGACGACTTGAAGTTCCTTATTTCCGACAAAACTAAATTCAAGGATTTTGTTAATGATCCCATAATAATTAGTTTCGCGCCCTTGAGAGTCGATTGCCCTCGCCAGAACTCTAATATTATATGTTGCTGGGGAGCGGACGAAAAGCTTCAAATTCAGTTTTACGAAATCAAAACCCGTTGATGTCATATCGGCCATAGCTTCTAACTTTAACCAGTCCATAAGATAATTGTCGCAGGTCTTCATGGACGTCAGGTTCTTTTACGCACTGTCCAAATTATGAAATTATAAGAATACTTTATAATACTTAAAAGTTATAATAATACTTTATAAATAGTCATAAGTTAACCAGAAAACGTTACATCTTCTCGGAACAAGGAAAGAAAATTAGGTCATCCATTTATTTCATCCGGTCGCATCGCTTCTACTTGTTTGCTTGTAGGTTGATGCCTATGTGTCCAATTTTGCTTGTGGAACTCACTGGACGGAAATTTTTTTTATTAATATAAATGCTGCATTATATGCCGATAAGCATCAATGTTAAAACAAAAACATACTCGAAATATTTGTCCATCCCATCTATATTAGCATACATGTAGAGTAAAGTAGTTGTTCTTTCATTTGTGGTACAATTGTAGCTCCGACTACCACCAACAGTAGTGCCCTTCGTTGCAAAAATAGAGAGATCACTGCAAGGTGTATGTTCATTCATATTGTATCGCATCGCCGAAGTATTTATATTGTGTTGCTCTACAAAATAAACACTTGAAAAGTATCCCACTTCCTTAAGGGTAAAAGCTTCAGCAATGCATCCTTCCACCCTTGCTCGGTTGCCAACCATTGGCTTCAGATATCTAAGTGCTCTTTTAATGTGATACATCCATCTATATTGCATAGGATCACCCACTTTAGCCTAAAATGGAAGATGGATAAGGGGATGTTGCATTGGATTGAAGAAGTCTGGAGGAAAAAAATTCCATCTTACATAATAGTACTGGTATCTCCTTCTCTAACATTTTCATCATCTCTACCGTGATTTCTTTAGCACATAGCTGTCTATAGAAGTAGCTAAGCTCGGCTAGCACCTTCCACATCACATCGTCAAAATAGCCGTGAAACATAACAGGTAGGAGTCTTTCCATAATTATGTGATAATCATGAATTTTCAATCCAATGAGTTTTCCCGTCTTCACATTTACGGCTCGTTTCAGATTAGCTGCGTAACCATCTGGAAGTTTCAAACTTTTCAACCATTTCATGACTTCTTTATTTTCTTTAGATCGAAGACAGAAAGAAGCACGTGGCTTACCACCATTTTCGGGGAGCTCAAGAGTTGGGCGGTTACAAAGCTCTGCCAAATCCTTTCGAGCCTTTATATTGTCTTTCGTTTTGCCCGTCATATCCATGCATGTGCTTATTATACATTGCCATGTTACGCTCTTGATTCATAACATCAATGTTGTGCATTAAAATCAAGGATTTCACATATGGGAGCTCCCAAATTCCACATATATGAGTCTAATTATGTTCCTCCCCGTAACCTACACAATATCCAGGATGACTTTCATCTGCCACGAGTTTGTTCAACATATAAAAAATTTCTGACCCATTTTGACATTTCGGTGGTCCTTTTGTTAAAACTGTGTCCTTTCTGAAGACATTTTTCTGTTGTTGAAACACGTGATTCTGAGGCAACCAACGTCTATGACAATCGAAGTAGCATATCTCGCCTCCATGAGCAAGTTGAAAGCAATCCGTGTCCGAAGCACATATCGGGCACGTCAAACGACCATGAGTGCTCCATCCAGAAAACATACCGTATGCTGTAAAATCATGGACGGAATATAAGTAAGCAGCCCACAGGTTGAATTTCTGCTTCTTGTAATAGTCGTAAGCTTCAACTCCTGTCCACAAAGTTTTCAGTTCTTCAATCAACGGTTTCAACACCACGTTTAGACGTGGCCCAGGATGATCCCGTCCAGGTATGATGAGACAAAGAAACATGAATTCATACTTCATACAAAGAGATGGTGGCAGGTTGTATGGAATAACCAAAACGGGTCAACACGAGTATGGCGTGGCGTTTGTACTAAATGGTGAGAAGCCATCTGTCGCCAAACTCATGCGAACATTTCTCGCATCAATGGCAAATTCTAGATCGAAGCGGTACAATGTCTTCCATGCCTCACCATCGGACAGGTGCGTCATGACTCCATTGTTCTCACGTACACCTTCTTTGTGCAATCTCATGTGTCTAGCTATACTTTTTTAAATAAACAACCGCTGCAATCGAGTTGTTAGTGGTAAGTAACAAAGTTGCTTATGTGCGACTTCTGTCATCACATTATCACCATCGTCGTTAACAACTTCGACAAACCTCGATTTACCACATTTTAAGCACTTGTTCTCTTTCGCATGCTCTTTCCAAAAAGCATACAATTGTCTGGACACACATCAATCTTCTCATATTTCATACCGAGACCAGAAAACAATTTCTTCGACTGATACATATCTTTAGGCAATTTGTTGTGTTGTGGAAGGATATCACCGATCAATTTGATTAGGTCATTGTAACAGTTGTTGGAAAAGAAGTATTTGGACTTAATTGCCATAAATCTGGTGACGTAAGGAGGGTCACTTCTGTGTGTTCATGAAGCAGATCTTCTGAATCTTTAAGAAGCTTGAAGAACGCTTCTACCTCCGTTGTTGAAGGATCCTCCGTAGCCTCTGGTTCAATAGCTTGTAGCATCTCATCCATCCGATCAACCCCCGTGTTGTCATCATCCTCTTGCACTTCTTGTACAGCTTTAGAGGTTGTCTCACCGTGAAAACTCCACACCTCATAACGTGACGTGTAACCGTTCCAACACAAGTGTATCGAAAGAGTCATATTAACAAGCGACTTTGTGTTTCGACATTTCATACATGGGCATCACACCTTATCAATCGTTTACAACAAAAAAGGATTGATCGATAAAAGCATCTGTCTTTGCGAACCATTCATCTGAGTGACCACCTTTATTTTTCCATCCAGTGTACATCCAACTACGGTCTTCACCCATGTTGGAGGCTACAGATTAAAGAGGGAGGAAACATCGTTGATTTATACTTCTTTTAGGACAGATAGGTACTAAACCCACCCAAGAGTGACCGAGATGAACGTGCTTCTGATGAGACGCCAGGTCCAAATTCAGACAAAATTTTGGCAGAATAACCCTGCTATTCTCCGACTGCACGCCCGATAATGGTGTAGCAGAGAACATCGGGGTTACCTGTCGAAATCTCGTCCGGATTCAGGTCCACGTCTCGTCGTAGGCACGCCCCCTCAGTCACTCTCAGGCTGTCAAAAAAGGGACAATTCTGAACCTACTCGGCTCTCATGCGTAACGCATGTGAGACGGGCCGGTTCAAAACAGGTGATGCATATTCTAAAGGTTTATGTTACAGGAAAGAACAAAAGAGAGAGAGAGGGGGGGAAAGAATAGGGGCGACCATCAATGCGCGGGTCTACGTCCATATGACCTAATTCTTCGGCATGTCCGAGATCTTAAGAACAACGGGAGAAGGACAAAGTCAAAGCCCACCGGCCTTTCGGAGGCTCGGGCACCGGACACGGGTCGTTGGGTGGTCTTAAAACCCTTTTGCGACGGGTCACGGTGGATGAGCGGTCGGGCGTTGGATGGATGCCAGTCGGGCGCCAAGCCTGGACCGACGACTTTTGTCGAGCGTCTCTCCGCGTCCTTGGGTTCTCGAAGCTTGGAGGTTCGAGGCCTTCTGGCCTCCGCTGCCGTCACGACGTGACAACCCGGCCTGGAACCTTCGTAATTAACATGTCTTTTACATTCTCTCACAACGGTGTATATATATACCTGACCGTCATGAGAGCATATCATAAACACTCAATTTTATACACAATATTCAACTAAATAATGAAATGAAGCAAATATATAAATGGTGGGTGAACGGAGGGCTGGCGTAGGAGGCCGGGGCCAGCTGGGCGGCGACGCGGGGAGGCAAAGGTGCGGGGCTGGTGGCAGGTGGCATGGAGGAGGCCGGGTGCGGCGGGGCGGCCGACGACGCAGCGGGGGCGGGCAAGGGCGGCCAGGCGGAGGAGGCCGGGGGTAGTCGGGCGGTGACACGGGGCGGTAGAGGCGTGGGGTGCTAGGGTGGCGGCAGGCGACGTGGAGGCAAGGCCTGGGGGGCGGCGCGGCCGGTCGGCTGGCGACGCGGCGGGGATGGGCGGGAGGGAAGCTAAATTCAATCTAAAACTAAATGAATTACAACTAAATTAAACAAAATTTGTAAACTAAACAATTTACAACTAAATAAAATTAAATCTATAACTAATACAAACAAATTATGGCTATATTAAACAAAATTCATAAAATAAACAATTAATAACTAAACCAAATTCAATCTAAAACTAATAAAATGATTTGCATAAATTAAACAATAACAATTAATAACTAAATTATCTAAACTAAATCCAATTATCAACTAGATTAAAAAAAACTAACTTCTCGACGGCTGCGATGTGCTCGATGGCGCGGGAGCTCGGGGCCGGGGCTGGGGCAGCGGGACGCCGGGTCGGGGAGGAGCGCCGGGGGCTGCCGGTGTCGGGGAGGGCGCCGGAACCGCCATGGTCGGAGGTGGCGGTGACCGAGGGAGTGTTGGTGCCGGGGCGGCGGGCTGGGGCAGCGGCGGGGGCCGGGGCGGCGGTGCTGGCCGAGGCTCCGGCGGCTCGGGTGTGGAGGCGGCGGCTGCGCCTGTGGGGACAACGGGGCCGGTGGCGGCGGAGCTTCGGGCGGCGGCGGCACTACGGGCTTGGGGTCGGTGCGGGCGTGAATGCCCGCGCCGACCACAGGCCCGCGGGTATATATCAGCCTATTTACGACGGCCAGGGTCTGGCCGTCGTAAATAAGCTTTTGTTTACGATGGTTGTAGGGTTAGTCGTTGTAAACTAATTTGGCCGTTGTAGATTTGCTAGATATTCTGTAGTGATAGATGGCGGAGCGCTGCCTGTTCCTCCTCTCCCGCAGCAGCCGAGAGGTGGACAGCCCGTTATGCACACTGCACTCTCCTCAGTGGTCTCTACGGCAAGCCCATCGTCCCCACCGGCGTCCTTGCGCCGTACGACGCCGCGCGTAGGGCCCCCACCTTCAGCGAGTCTCGTGCGCTGGCTCGACTCCCAGCTGGAGAGGTCTGTTCTCAATGTCGTGTTCGAGAGAGAGGCACCGGTGACACCGGCAGTCCAGCGCACGTCCGCGAGATCGTGCTCAGGCTGGATTTCGCTGGCCTGCGCTTCCTCTGGGAAATACGGAACACAAGCGGCAGTGATCCACGGCTCCGGGACGGGTTCATGGCTCGCGCGGTTTGATAAAGCGTCTTTGCCCACAATCGCTTTTACGGTCTAAATCAACCTTTATTACATATTAGATAAAAATAAATACAAATTTAATCTAGTTATAATCTGATCTGACTCTCTAAATACCTAGTTTATTTTTTTTCCCATTACCAAGCCTATGTGAAAAACAGTTGGGGCGCTGCAGGTGCGTGTGCTCGAGGACATGCCCAGGGTGCCTTGACCCACGCCAGGCTGAGTTCGCTAGTGGAGTGCATTCTGTTTGGCCAACCGTTTGTGATGCTGCCGTTTTTTGGCTTGATCGGTTGGAGGACGTTGCCGTCACGGTGTGACAAGTGATAGGAATGAGGAAGGGATGGTGTTTGCGCGCAGTGCCATAGGGTTGCAAGAGGTTATCGAAAAAGCATGAGGGCTATGTTGATTAGCTGGTGGATCACTTGCTGCATCACAGTGATGATTGCAACGTGAAATGTCAGTCGGACTGATTTCACTTTCCTTTTGTGGCTTGATGCATTTTCCTTGTTTATTTGAGCTCGTGGTTCAGATACTTTCCTTTTACTTGTTGTGCATAGTTTCTCCTTATTAGCTCCTTGTTTAAGGCTAGAAATAAAAATGTCAAGGATCGCGGCTTGCCTGCGTGCCCATGGGTAAACAACCCACTTGGCTTGGATGCAGACATGTTGGGCTCGAATGCGGACATGATATGAAACCCAAATGGACATAGCTTAACGGTCTGAAAAAGATATGTTGGTGCCTGCAACACCTGCATACCTACTTCATAGTCCGACATGTGGACCCAGAGTGATACTATTCATATATCATTCTATATATACTCAGTGTAGGGTTTCTTTCATCCCAACCCAGAGCTCCCGGTTCTGCAGCCACCATCAACACTCAACCTTCTTAGCTTCAGATCTCGTTGGCAGACCCATTCTAGCAGCCACCGTGCAACATCTCTCCTCCCATGCGTGGAGGATAACGGCGGCGATGACCCCCTTTCTCGTCCATGGAAAAGGATATCATCCGCTCGATGAGGCCCCTCTAACCTGTCACATGAAGGACGCCGGCGGCCCTCCTCCTTACCTATGCGAAGAATACAGGAAGGGCCCTCCTCCTCCCCTACTTGAATAAAATTGACAAATTCTTGATGCATACTAAAAGGCAAAAGGCAAACAAGAGAAAATTTCATATAGATGCAGCCAAAGTTTGTTATTTCTATATCAACAAATAGAATCAGGTTTAGATCTGAAATTTTTGTGTGGAAATATAACATATCTTAACCTACTGATATGAAACTTTTCATAATTTCTTAAAACTCTTTGGTGTGTCTTTTAAGAAAAGTTTTAAGATACATGTCCCAATTGTATTAGATCAAAAGGCTAAAGTTACCAAAACCCCTGGGCCGAGCTCCCACTAAAACTTGCACCTGCCATTCTCGATCCGGGCCGAATGGCACCTGCGCAGCCATCCATTTTTGCTTCCCCAAGTGGCCGCTCGATTGATGCAATTCTCCACGCCAGTGGATTATCTCCTACAGTTTGTCTAGGGACATAGCGGCACGCAGATCACGACCTCGGGATGCCTAAATCGACCTGGTAAGATCTCCAGAGACCTCCCTTGTTTCTTTATTGCGGCCTCATACCATCTCCTCGGCTCCGTAAATTTTGATGTTCTTGTATTGTAGGCTTCGTTGCTGGCATCCCGACAGCCATACTCCCTGCTGACCAAGCGAGCTCTCACTGTGTCCAGCTGTCACGGATATTTTATGGCAAGTAAAATTTATATACAAGATTATGGGACTCGTCCAGTTAATTGCACGTTGCTGATTTTAACGGTAATAAGGAGAAGAATTATATAGTTTCAGGCCTTCGTGGTGAGGTAAACCCTACGCTTACTTGGATGTTTTTTCTCAATAGTAGGCTTAATATGATGGTTGTGTATGTCTATTGTTATATCCCCTTATCGCCTCTCCTCACCCTTCTATACGAGTTAGAGGTCTCAGGCCTGAGCCGAGTCGGTTACAAGTTAGACATGTCCATTATGAACTCTATATATATATATATATATATATATATATATATATATATATATATATATATATATATATATATATATATATATATATCTTCCTATATTCAACCTTATCTGGCCAAAGTTTTGATGGTAATTTTCTACTGGGCTTCATCCTCCATGTAGAGACATAGTTCGGATGTTATACTCGTTGATGTTGCTCTATATATAACCCTAGGTTGTGTGAGCCTTCATGGGCTTGGACTTATTCAATTCTATGAGTTTGGACTATCAGGTAGCCATACCCCGTCAGCAACCCTCGGGTCCATCATGAGTTGTATGCAGGTGTCGAGTCATCCATGGTGAGTCAGCGATATCGAGTCGGTTGCAGAAGGTATTGATGGACTCTAAAGATCATACTAGAAAATCTTGAGGAATTGAGTATTGAACTTACTCGGCTCTGCTCGAGTCAGCATGTTTCTTGAATCGATATCATAAGGTCTAAGCCTTCAAACTCAAACTTGACTTTTGTTGAAGAACTTGACTCACATCACAATGATTTGTTTAGGAGCAGGTTAAGTCGAGTGCTTTTGTAGTTTTGATCAACTTCACATAATCCCAAGTGGAAGATCTGTAGCGACGCGACTGGCTGCTGTCATTTAATTCTATTAGATCCCATGATCTCGTCACATTGAATGGGGGACGTGACGACAGTGTCACCTGCATGCAGAGGTTTAATTTTTGCTAGGGAATATCTATGACGCTATTGCCTCTTGAAAACCGGCACCTAATGATCACGCTCGCTTGATTCGCATATGCACTCGTGGCATATATAGCAACCACGATCGCCTTCACACCACAAATCTTCTGGGATGAGCAACCACGACCTGACTGTGTCGCACAACCTCCATACTGAATATGAATGATATTTGCTTCTTCGCTCATTCCCAAGATGCCCTGCCATAATCTCCATTATGCCACATGTTTTATGAAGCGATCAATCCACATAGAATTCACTATAGAAAGGGAATGATATCCATCTTCTTCTTCTCCTAGACAGTAGTAAAGTACAAAGAGGATATAAGGCAAATTTGTAACTTTTTGGGGCTATGACATTAATAAAGTTACAAGTTTTAAGTTTTTTCCCGACCCTTCTTTTTTGACTCGTGTGCTCTCGTGCTTCTTGCCTCGTACTACGGATCTAGCCAACTAGTCAGTCGTGTGGCAACCTGGCTAGAGTCATAGAGCTAGTATGAGGCGATTACATAATATTTAGACATATCATTTAAATAAATAGAGTTGGGAACTTACAGGTTTGACATTTTCTAAAGTTCAATTCGTGTGACTTAGGTTCTTGCGAAGTTCTTTTGTTAGCCTGATAGATCTTAGCCCTTACTCTTGCGAACCCAACAGTCATGTTGCAACCGGGTTTGGGATGAAGAGTTCCTACTCTGACCAATTACTCGAATGCACTCATGAAGAATATAAGTGAACAAAATCGATTTCATGTTGAGTGGCCATAAATTTTAGAATGGAGCCCCCGGATAGTGATTTCAAGATATGGTAATTTAAAATATTTATAGAAATTTAAATGGCTCACAGATGAGTGAACATGGTCTGTCAGCCAGCTCTGAGGGCACGTGTTTCAACAAATTGAACCGTCTGCTCTCTCTTGAGGATCTACTCTGAAAAAGGGTATCCGCTACATACCTTGGGCGAGCAATCCCGCTCGCACTGCTGAGAAACTTCTTCAAGGCCTTTTTGATCCCCTTACCCTTATCCAACGACATCCCATGGCAACGATTTATTGCTAAGTAGGATTATTAAAAAATATACAACATGAAACAATAAATGAACAAAACATTACGTGTATTCATTTCTAAAATTCACCTGGCTCATTTACTCTACTCTTTAAACCATACCATCAAATTGTTTTATGATTGGTTTCAGTTTCCACTTCTCACGAGTTTGTACATCATTGACGTCTCCAACTAAGTCACCGAGTCCTTGACTAGGCTCAACAACAAATGATCGTGGCAGGTCTTCTTCTTGGTAAACATCATCAATGTCACCATCCAACGTCGGAGTATCATGGTATCCAACATCGCCTAGGGTATATAACTGTTCACGAGGATTGACCATGTGTACAACCACCAAGCACTCAACTTCTTGCGTGGATAAGTTAGATAATACACTTGCTAACTGCAGTGAAGCAAATAATTAACAATCAATTTTCTAATAAAATAGCTACTCAATCAATTAAACTAATGCAACAATTTAATTAATCAGATAATTATACCAACTAATCAATAATTTTAACTAATTACAGTAATTTAATTAACGGTATAGGTAAATAAATAATAAACTAAATACAAAACTAACTAAAAATTCAAATAAAATAAATAAGCACATTTTACCTAACTAAATAATAAACTAAGTAATTAAACTACTAAATAATCACCTAAATAAGCAAATAAAG
Source organism: Neostapfia colusana (assembly GCA_030760725.1). Classification (NCBI taxonomy): domain Eukaryota; kingdom Viridiplantae; phylum Streptophyta; class Magnoliopsida; order Poales; family Poaceae; genus Neostapfia; species Neostapfia colusana. Next base: position 109,036,998 of record JASWHV010000009.1, on the reverse strand, counting down.
TAAATAATTAACAATTACTCTAACTAAATCATAACTAAGTAATTAAACAACTGAACAATCAACTAAATTAATTAAATAACTTAATAATAAATTAAATACTAAACTTACTAAATGATTAACTAAATAATCAAATAAAATTATTAATTAACAATTTAACTAACTAAATAATAAACTAGCTAACAACTAAATAGTAACCTAAGTTAATACTAATTAATAAACTAAATACATCTTTCAGCTAAATAAACTAAACTACTGATTAATCAAATAAAATAAAAAACTTACTCAACCGGGGCGGCCGGCTGGCGCGAGGGGCTGCGGGAGCGGCGGCGGCGTGGAGTGGTCTGATGGCGGTGCGTAGAATGGCTGCGGGGGCCTTGGGCTCGGGGTATAGGGACCTTATCTACTATGGAAGGAACTAGGCCGTCGTTCATAAGGCGTATTTACGATGGCTAGAGCTTGGCGGTCGTAAATAATAGTCTATTTACGATGGCCGAATCCTGCTCGTCGTAACTAAGGCTTTATTTATGACGGCCCGGGCTAGCCCTTATAAATAAAATTATTTACGATGGCCAACCCTAGAACCATTATAAATACTATTGGCCGGCGTAATTGTTGCTCTTTCCTGTAGTGATTCTTCAGAAGTGAAGTTGGATCCATTATCAGTGACTATACCATGGGGAACTCCAAATCAAAATATGACCCCCTCCAGATCATTGGGGAGGGGGGGCGATTATGTCGGGTTCACATTGAGCGAAAGTTCATACGAGGGGGGGGGGTGGTTGTTGTCTTTAACTCGGTGGCTGGCACATGTTCATGATGGGTGAACCTCTAGCAACCGTCACACCGGCAAACAATATCATCGACTTCTTTATGAGCAGAGAGCCAATAGAATCCAACTGGGAAGGCTTTGGCGATTAATGCTCTACATGAGGCATAATGGCCGCAAGTTACTACATGAATGTCCTGTAAGATACTTTTTCCTTCTTCTGCTGCTATGCATTTCTAGTATACTTCTAAGACACTTTGCTTGTACAAAATGCTCCCGATGACTGTAAAAGCTTTGGCATGGTAAAAGATACATCTTAGGCATAACTAGATCTAAGGTGATGCGGATCGCATCAACAAAGTGAGAATTCTCGATGTAGGTTGATGAGATACTACTGACTCCTTAGCGCTAGGAGTCGATCATGGGTGGCGGACGATGCCAACTTGGTTGACTGTCACACCCGGTTTTTCAGAAGAACAACCAAGTGAATATCACATGTATGCCAGGATCATTTTCTCATACATGTGATGACAAATAGTGAAGCATCATTTATTACAAGCCAGGTGTCGAATATAAATAAGTCTTACATAGCAAATGTCTCGATGGACAATAATAAGTTTATCACAAGTAAATAAACTAGCAGCGGAATATTATTCTTGAGGGCTCCGTCACAGGCGTTGCCCGGGGGACTCCATGAACCTAGAAACCTTCTTCAGGTCCAAAGTCTTGATCATTATATACCACCTCATTATCTTGACCTGAGCAGCAATATAAACCAACAAATATGCAAGGTTGAGTACCGATGGTACTCGGCAAGTGTGGGAAAGTTATGTCATGCATGGCTAGAACAAGGGGAGGTTGAACTCACGGTTAAAGCACTATGCCACTAATACCTATTACCTTAGCTTATTAAGCACCTACATTACTACACAGGTGAAATGGTCCCAATCTCCCATCCCATCATCATAATCAAATAACCATAACATCATTTCTAATGTTAAGCTCCCCGCTTAACATCCACAACTTCCAAAACCATCAATCCTCTAATCATGAATAAGTCCAAGCCGCTCTTGACCGTGAGCACGACTGTCATGACAGTTTTGACTCTGCAGAGTTTGTACCACTGTACCCACATGTAGTGATTTCATCCCCCGTTGCCGGGTGGACTAAAAGAACCTCCATTATGCCAGTGGCCACGAACCACATTCACACTTCCCAGGTGTGTAGCCAGGAGATAACTACGAAGCCTTTACAAAGGGATTCCCGACGAGCGTGGGCCCACTGAGGTTTCACCCCTAACAGCATACAAGAGGCTCCAATCCCGCTGCAGTGGCCCCCTCTTGAGCCTTGCGGTTCATATGGTAGTCCAGCTGACACCTATTCCCCGCATCATCCAACACACCCATACTACGCCGGGGATACACCTAATTAATTGGCCAAGATGCCCCATCTTAGCATGTGGTTGGCACGGTAAAGCCAGGTTACATGCTCCATGAACCGGTCCTTAGGATCCAGGCAAGTACTAAACACAAACCCGAGTCTCGTGCACCCAGCACACAACCAAAACATCCAACTTGCCTTGATCCCTACTCTACATAACTCACAATATCTCATTCAAGAGTATGGTAAAATAAACTGATGATCTTATATCCCAAATATCCCATTCTAAGCATGGCTAAGCATATGCATAATAATAAATGACATGATAAAATATATCCCAACCCAAGCTACAAGGAAACAAGGTAATGCAATTCTAGGGAAACTTCCTAACATGGGTTTCATATTTAATTTGATAATGCAAATAGTTCTATCTACACATTCTAGCATAGGATCAAAGTGGTCAAGGACACTTGCCTCCTTCCTGCTGCTCTTGGAATGGGTAGTCCTGATCTTGGAGAGGAAGAACTTGCTCTGGAGCAGGTTCTACATCATATCATCACACATAACAAAAGAAAAACAACAATCCATAAGCCATAGTTCACACTTCCACTTCATACAAACCACACATTCACATGTATAAAAGCCATTCACAAATTCTATGTGTTATGGTTACTCTATGTGTGTTGATCTTTGGCTTACATGCACTTTTAATCATGTGTATATGATTCCTACTTTTGTATTCACATTTATACTTGCATACTATATATACGAGTTTCCAATTTAAATAAATTCTTTATATTCAATTACTACACCTTTTAGCTACCAAGTATGCATGAAAGGGATTTTTCTACTTCATATGTGTCTTCAGTCCTTCTACCAACCCTAAACTGAATTCTTTGGATTTTGGAAACTTCATTTATCATTTTCTAGTTATTCATACCTAGGTTGCTATATTTTCAGATTTATTTCCTATGCCTAAATGTGAACTTTATTATAAAAATAGTAAGACACCTCATCTAAACAGAATAGGTTTTGGGTCTAGAATATATAATAATATATTTTTAAACTTCTCCTCTGATGTAAACTATTTTACATTTGTTTTACTAATTTTCAGAATTATTCTTTACTTAAAAATGTGCCCCTATAACTAATAAATGTGAATAATCAATTAAACAGATTCATTTCAGCCAAAAATCTATTTTTATCTCACTCCAAGGTTTTCTAAGTACTGGAAAAGTTTTTAATTTGAATTTGACAATATGTTTGTCCCACCTTTTAAATTTTAAATACTAACCACATATTCAGTTTCCAAATTTTAACATCAAATAGGGTTAAAAAGGTAAACTCACCCCACTACAGGGTCTATAATATTATTTTAAAAATTTTCAGGGGTCTAGCTACACATAACAGAGGGGTTTTTCCTACTTTTTATTAAGTCCAGGGGCTAAAACTGATTTTTAAATGAATTTACATGATTTTCTGAAGTTCCAGGGGCTAGATCAGAAGTTTCCGGGGCTAGCTCTTATTTCCCGAGAACCCCAGGGGGTAGCGCGTAAGAATTCCAGTCTTTATAATGCGGGGCTGACGTGGACCGTCCGATTTAAAACAGACGGCTGAGATTATAACATAGAACCGGTACGCGGGGATTTAAACTCTACCGTGCGATTTAAAATAAACGGCGCACAAGCACCCACGTCGCTCTGATCGAGCGCGGGCGGCGCTGCCCGGCGGCGCACGGCGACGGGAGGCGGCGATCTCGCCGGAGAGTTTCGGATCTTCGTAAATTCTTCCTAGAACTGTGATTTTATGGCATAGATCGGTAGAGGGGAGGTCGGGGATCTCACCTCGGGGGTTTTCTTGAGCTCGGAGGTCCTGGAAGGCGGTCGGCGACGAGGTACGAGGTGAATTCACGGCGAGGCTCGTCGGCGCTGTGTTTGAACCACAGACCACCGCGTTTTCTGCACCTGCGGGGTTCCCCGGGGGCGGTGGATCAAGATCAGCGAGTTAGATCGGAATTCCCGAGCGTAGATCGGGCAGAATTCGCCGGAGGGGCTCGGGTTCTCACCGGAGAGAAAATCGGCAGATCGTGGGGAAAACGGGACGATGCCGGGGTTTTTATAGACGGGGGAAGGGCGGCGGGTTGATTGAGATCGAGTTTGCGTCGCCCACGAACGAAATTCGGCTAGGATTCGCAGGAATCCGGGTCGGTTTTGATTCGGGGTGAGAGAGTCCAGCCGAGCGCGGGCGCGAGTGCGAGGAAGAAGAAAGACTAGCGGGCCCCGCATGTCAGTGGGAAGAAGGGGGCGCGCGCGGCTGCGGGCTGGCGCAGGATCAGTGGGCCGGCTGGTGGGTTTTGGCCACTGGGCGGTTTTTTTTCTGTTTTCCTTTTTCTTTTTCTATTTCTTTTCTGTTTTGAGTTTAATTTGAATTCTAGTTTGAATTTGAATTTTTGCAGTACATGCAACACGTCCAAAAAATTTTAAATTCCCCTTTTAACAGGATTTTAGGGTGTTACAGCTCTACCCCCCATAAAAGAAATCTCGTCCTCGAGATTGGTGGTTCTAAGAAAACAATTCCGGAAATTGTGCCTTAAGCTCATCTTCTCGCTCCCAGGTGGCTTCCTCTTCTGAGTGATGCTTCCACTGCACCTTGCACATCCGGATTCTTTTATTTCTGGTGAGGCGTTCCATTGTCTCCAAAATCTTGGATGGTTGCTCGGCATAAGACAAATCCTCAGCTACATCCACTTCATTCATGGTTAACACCTCTTCAGGCGTCCTGAGGCATTTCTTGAGTTGTGACACATGGAATACATCGTGCACATCCGATAGACGAGCCGGCAATTCCAGTTGATACGCCACTTCGCCTTTCCTCTCCAGAACTTGAAAGGGTCCGATGTATCGGGGTGACAACTTCCCTTTCACCTTGAACCGACGAAGTCCTCGGATAGGGGACACCTTGAGATAGACACAGTCTCCCACGTTGAAAATGAGCTCTCTTCTTCATACATCGGCATAGCTCTTTTGGCGTGTCTGTGCTATCCTCAAGTTGTTGCGAATTTCCCTCACCTTCGCCTCGGCTTCTTGTAGTACTTCGGGTCCAAACACCTTACTTTCCCCTGTTTGGTTCCAAAATAATGGAGTTCTACACTTCCTCCCATACAAAGCTTCGAACGGTGACATCTTCATACTAGCCTGATAGCTGTTGTTATAGGAGAATTCTGCATACGGTAAGTTCTTGTCCCAACTCCGATTGTTTTTGAGTGCACATGCCCTCAGCATATCCTCAAGAATCTGATTAGTTCTTTCCGTTTGCTCGTCAGTTTGGGGATGATAGGCAGAGCTAAAATTCAGATGGGTTCCCATGGTTTCATGCAGCTTCTGCCAGAACCTTGAGGTGAACTGTGTCCCTCGATCCGACACTATCTTCTTTGGCACTCCATGGTAACACACGATCCTTGACATGTACAAATCTGCCAACTTGGATCCGCTGTAGCTTCCTTTCACGGGGATGAAATGAGCTACCTTGGTTAGCCTATCAATGACGACCCATATTGAATCATATCCTGATTGGGTCCTAGGCAATCCCACTATGAAATCCATACCAATTTCTTCCCATTTCCATTCAGGCACTTTGAGTGGTTGCAATAATCCCGCGGGTCGTTGATGTTCCGCTTTCACCAACTGACATGTGTCACATAGGGCAACATGTTCCGCGACATCTCGCTTCATGCCATACCACCAATACCTGCTCTTGAGGTCCTGGTACATCTTCGTACTCCCAGGATGAATGGAATAGTCGGAATCGTGAGCCTCCTTCAAAATTAATTCACGGATCTCTTTTACTTCAGGCACACAGATTCTTTTCCCGTGCCACACCGTTCCTTGTTCATCCTCTCTGAAACCAGGGGCTTTATTTTCCTTGATGAGTTGCCTGATTTCTTGTATCTTCTCGTCGTTCTTTTGACCATCGCGTATGTCTTGCTCTAGTGTGGAGTCCACTTCCATAGCGATGGCTTCACCACTATTCACAAGGCATAGATTGAGACTTATAACCTCGTCCTTCAATTCTACAGGCATGTCCTTCAAGCTCAACTTATTGACCTGCACTTTCCAACTTAGAGCATCGGCCACGACGTTTGCTTTCCCAGGATGATAGTTGATGCCCACATCGAAGTCATTGATTAGCTCTAACCATCTCCTTTGTCTGAGGTTGAGATCTGGCTGTGTGAAAATGTACTTCAAACTCTTATGATCTGTATATATCTCTGTCCTCTTCCCCATCAAGTAGTGTCGCCAAATTTTCAACGCGTGTACCACTGCGGCTAGTTCTAGGTCATGTGTAGGATAATTCTTCTCATGCTTCCGGAGCTGCCGAGATGCATAAGCCACGACATGCCCTTCTTGCATGAGAACACATCCCAACCCATTTCCAGAGGCATCGCAGTACACCGTGAAGTTCTTCTGCATATCTGGCATAACCAACACTGGGGCTGTTGTCAATCTTTTCTTTAGCTCCTAAAAACTCGTCTCGCACTGTGGCGTCCATGTGAATGTGATTCCCTTCTCCAACAGTTTGGTGAGGGGTCTCGAGATCTTAGAGAATCCCTCAATAAACCGTCGATAGTATCCAGCCAATCCCAAGAAGCTTCGAACTTCCCCGACATTTTCAGGGGGCTTCCACTTTTGTATATTGTAAGGGCCTCAGTTTTTGACACCCATTTGTAGTGTTCATCACCACACCACACACCTCATTTGAGGAAGAATGATGAACACAAAGGAAGAGCAAGTAACAATTATCAACATGCTCATTAGAGAACAAACTCACACATTGCAAAAGTGGTATTTCTCACATGTGATATAGATGGGCTGGACATATGAAAACTCCTACACTTTGCTAAGGATGTCCATGCCAAGTTTCACCCAAATTCAAAACCTTTTTGAGGTCAGTTTGGGTATAGTTAGGAAGAGGGCAGTTTGAAACCATATTCAAATTCAAACTGTTTTTATCCAATGAATTTAAAAGTGGGGGGCATATTCTTACTCAGCACATTTTTGTGAGCTCACACACCAATTTTCACTCCATTTGGAGTTGATCTTGACATGAGCTAAGTGGGAGAAATTCAAACTTTATTTGAATTTCAAACTGAACTTGTGCTGAAATTCATTCAAACCAAACCTCATTTGAACTTTGATCAATTAAAATGGTTCATGGGTGAATAATTTGAATTGCCAAGGGTAGTATGGGGTTCACTGTTTACAACAGTGATTAGGAGTAAATTTCAGAGGTTAAAACTGGAGGTGGGACCCACATGTCAGCCACTGCTCAGATCAAACCGACTGAGACTTTTTCACTCGGGTCGCCGAGCCACAGCGGTGATCGCCACCGAGGCCAGCCGCCGCACCACCAGCTGCTTGCCCACGCGCGGGCATGAGGCGGTGCAGAGCCTTCTTAAGGCGCCTGCCCCCTCCTCGGCCGAGGCACCGTCGTTCTTCCCCGCAAGAACTCAGCGCCGGCCGAAAACTTCCGCAGCTCGGACTTGATCGGAGAACGCCGATCGCAGCTCCCTCCTTCCACTCCAGAGCCCCAGCAAGGTACTAGAGACCTTCCTCCATCCTCCCCGTTGCTAGGATTCGGTTGAAACCGAGTGATATCGGCTGTGCCGAAAGATCAAAATCGGAACTTGGAACCGCCGCACCTCGGGCTCTCGTGGACAGCCCAACCAGGGCGTTGTCACGCCCGAGCCAAGGCACCCTTGGACGCGCGAGTGACCGGTGCTGCTCATCCCCGAGCCACAGCTCGAGTGGTTGCTCACCGGCGGCGAATTTCCACTTTTCCCCTTTCTGTGTGCAGAACGACCTTCGGGTACGATTCTGTTTAATTCGTGCTCTAGAAAGGATTAGGGGGCCTCAAGCCGCTCTCACACGAGCTAGACACGGTAACGCACAAGTTGCCTTCACAACTCTGGGCCGGAGAACCTCTGTGCCCGGCGTAATTTGAGGTCTACTAATGGCGGAACGAACGGGGGGTATCGGGCGCACGGTGAGGACCTATTTCGGGCTTTCCCCGAGCTGCCTCGAGCTCATGACGACCTTCTCTGAGGTCCACTGATGCTCCCCGACCGATTTCCCAAGTAGCTGAGGTGCTAGAGAAGTCAGCCGACATGGCCGAAGTCATTCCGAGGTGGCGGCTCGTCGCCGACCATGCTCCGGCCATTGTCATGAGCAGCTGACCCTAGAATCCTATTCCCCGAGTAAAAGTAGGCAGGGGCGGCCATAATCGAGAAGTTTGGAGCTGTACAAAAGCCGGCGGCGAGCTCTCCGGCGAGACCCCTCGGCGGCGGAGCCCGGGCGTCGCGAGGTTGAAGAAGGGGGTGGACCCCAGCTGTCAGCGGCCGATATTTTGAATCGGGATCCGACTGCGGCCAGGATCGGGTGTGCTGGCGCGCAAAATCCTTGTGGGCCACGGTGTGCCATCGCCTAGGCGTGCGACGTGTGTCCCCTGGGCCCACGCGCGAGTTTAAACTTTTCCCCGATTTTCAGATTTCCTTCAAACTTCAAATCCTTATAACTTTGGCTAGAAAGCTCCAAATTGAGTGAACCAAATTTTGCTGGATTCAGATCTCTGAGTACTTTCCAGAAAATCAAGTTTCACTTCATGAAATTTTTTATCTCTCCAGAATTAATTCCTCAAAGTTTAAACTGTTAGGAATTTTAACTGGAGAATCCTTTGGAGCAAAATCCTGAAATTTTGCTGAGATGTTCACCAAAATATCCTTGAACTACCATAAAAATGTCAGATCCATTTGAGCTCATTTAGTCCACCTAATGGTGTGATTAGTGAAACTGTTCCAGAGAAAATAGAAAATGTTCAGAAACATTTTCAGAATTTTCTCTGAAATTGTTTAGCTCATATCTTTAGTTAGAGACTTCCAAATTAAGTGAGACCAACTCCATTAGAACCCTCTGAAAATCTAGTTTTCAGAAAGTCATAGTTTGTTTCATGAAAATCCTTAGAACACCCTAAAAGCCTTTAATTAAGGTCAAGGACATAATTAATTGTGGAGGGCTCAATTGAGCTTTGCTGCAACTAAAACTTGACCAAGTCTCTGTTTATGTTGTAACCAAGCCACAGTAAAAGTTTCACAGTCATTAGGTCTGTCTAGCAAGGGTTATAGACTTCACAACTTCAAAGTTAATACAAATGCATTTAAATTGATACATATGTTTCTTATATTATGTAGTCGCTAAGGTCGAGGAGGAACCCGAAGTCCTAGACTTCGTTACTCCGGAGAAACAGCTAGCCTACGACCAAGAGCAGCAAGGCAAGCTCCGGTTTGCATTAACCTTTTTACAAATTTTTATTGTTTTGAGCACATACTTGTTTCCTTTATTCTGTGCATTAGAGTCTTGTTTGGAAGCCCCACTGCATAGCCAAGAGAACCATGGGTTGGGTTTAGGATTGCAAACCCCGTTAGCCACTGCATTGCTAGGATAGAGTAGGATTCGGTACAAGTCGAGTAGTTGGAACTACTCGCGAGAATAGGCTAGAGGCACATTGCTCGGGTAGAGATAGCACATGATACACATGGCAAGAAAATGAGACCGAGCGGAGAGTAAGGGCAGCAGGACTTTGGGGCCTGTGTGCTGTAGCTCCGCTTGTGTCGATTGAGGACCGAGCCGTGTGCGGGCCTGTTGAACAAGCTAGAACAGTACCGAAGACCTACCGGCTATATGGGAACCGGGAAACTGACGTAACTCGGGTAGCTGGGTATTGAGGCATTGCCCGTCGTTCAGAGGGTAGGTTGAGAGCTCGAGGTGTAAATCGGCTGGCGGCACGGAGATGCGCGTGCAGAGACCTCTTGCTCGGGACGATGGGACCGGTTCAATATTTGGCTGACGGGTGAAAGGTAGTCGCGTACGGCATCCGTGATGGTTGTTGGAGGCAACATCGAGTACGGGCATACGTGACGGATTGTTCGGGTAACCCTGCAGGTGTAAATCGATTATAATCACCGTCCCTCGCGGTCAGTGAGTACCACTTGTTCACTGTACCGTGACGTAGAAAGAACAGGCTAGTTACATGTTAAAATGTTGCTGATTGAAAGCTGGACATTGATTGTTAATGATATGCTGTAGCTTAGAGCTAATTAAAGTTCTTTTCAACTTTGGGCAAAGTACATGAGAGAAATGCGTTTCTTGTTTGATTGCGGCTCTCTCATGTGCCTTAGCGTAAGGTTCTCCACAACCTGCTGCTAAAACTTGAAAGTAAGGTTCTACTAATTAGGCGAGTCCTTGCAAATGATTTTTACCTCATGCAACCCATTACCCTCATGTAGAAGTTCCATGTTTAGGTGAGACGGGTCAGACTTGCTGAGCCTTCGTGCTCACTGCTTGTGTTTGAAGCTTTTGCAGGGTTCTATGAGGAAGGGACTCCCGAAGAGGAGACGGAACCCCAGGAGGGGAACCCCGTCGAGTGGGAGTCGTGCACGCCGCAGAGTTAGTGTGCGTGTGTGCTAGCAAGGACACGTTCGAGGGCTGAACGTGCACTTGATGCTTAGTCTACGCCCGCGAGTGTAGACTGAACTTATTTTGATGTAAACATGTTCATAAACTTGTTTATGTAATAAAACTTCCGCTTCCGCTTTGCACCTTTGACGTGTGTTATACGGTGCTGTGCAACGCAGCACCCCTCAGCGTAATCCTGGCTCGACAGGACCAATGGGGTCGTGTCAGCGTGGTATCAGATCTCGCTTGAGGTTTAACACAGTACAAAGGTCTTCTTTTTCAAAAATCCAGTGAGGAACGAGTTCGTAGCCCGTATAAGGATGTTATTAGTATATAGAAAGTGGCTTATTAACCTATTTGTTATGTTGGAAAATCGTGCATCTCGGGACGTTCATGTCTTGGGGGGTGCACGTAAGCGCTGTCCACCAGTGCGCACAAGCTGAAGGGTGGAGCCCCACGGGTGGCAGGTAACCCGACCCGCTTTAGTATCCTCTACGACTCTTCATGTCGTTTGGGGTATTCGAGCAACGTCTGTCCCTGGCGTGCGTGGTGCAACATGGGAGACCCCGTCACGTGGTCTGAAACGTGAACACGTAACTCAAGGCGTGTTTGGCTTGAGAACATCCGGGCGAGTGATGACGGCCGGATGTATGAACTGTATGGATTCCGGGCTCGGTGTGCAGCCGAGTCTGATGATTGTTTGAGTTTCTGCAGGTAGCCTTACCACGAAACGGTAGACGTGTAGCATCCGTGTGCGAGTGACGAGTAGTGCCACTAAACTAACGAAGCCGGCTAAGTCCGGTATAGGTTTTTCCTTTGTGAGGACGTAGTACCGACATAATCTGGTGACGCATCGACGTCACACCCAACTAAATGAACAACTTCATTTAAAAACTTGAAGGTTTTGATCCAAAGTAGTAAAACTTGATGTAACTCCTTCCCTTGAACAGGATATTCAAAGTTAACAAGCTTTCAACTTATAGGATGTTAAGGACAGAGCACTCTGTTTTCAGCTGAATCAAGGCTGAAGATAATCAGAGGTTAGAGGTTGAGTTCTTTCGAGGTTGGGGTCGTATGATACATTTCTGGAAAGCGTTGGAAGAGCTTTACAACTCTTCTGTTGAGGTCCAGAGGTGTTCCATCCCTTAACCACTCGAAAAATGCAGTAGAGTTGAAACTGTCCAGAAAACAGGACAGAGCAAAGACTCTCTGTAAACTCTCTGTAAATTAAGCATAACTTCCTGCTTAAAAAATCCAAAAATAGGAAATGAGGTACTTATGGAAAGCTTATGAGATGGGTTACGACTTTGTAACAGAAAGTTTTGTCAGATTGGGAACAGAATTAACTGGGATTCTTGGATCAATTCAGTACCTAAAGCAGGGAGGTGCTGTCCAATGGATTCCAGAAATTCTGTTAACTTTGACATCTCATAACTTTTGAACCAGGACAGATATTAGGCCAACCAAATACTTTCTGGAAAGCTATTGAAGTTAACTTTAACTTTGATGTTGAGCTCCAGAATTGGTTTGCCTTTAACATGGCCTAAATCAGGTTGATATGGAAACTGGTCAAGGCTGTCATGGGAACAGCAGACCAGCAGTCAAATTTGTTTAAAGTTTGAACTATGTTTCCAAGTTTTATGGGTTCAATGACATGTTTTATGTTATAACTCAGAAGTTTACTGTTCAAATAAATATTTGACATTTCTCAAATATATTTTTACAGATGACAGCAGATAAACAGTTGGAGAACGGGTGGGTGGCTTCCCACTGTTCTGACCGTAGCGGCTACCCGGAAGCATTGTGGCAAATGCTCCAATATTTCGGGTACAACCAGATGCCGCAATACTTCGCCAAGGAAGAAGGCGAAGAGGGGAACAAGACGTGGACGATCCATGTCGAAGTTCCTGCAGGACCTACGCCACCCGGTTGGGTGCCATTCACCGTCACGGTGAGAGGAAGACAACCGGAAGGGATGTGGCAAGTGGCAGCCCGCGACACTATGTCACGTTTCTGCCAACTGCACGTGCAGGCTATGGAGGGCACACCATACGCACTCATTCCGGTGGAGGGACGAGCTCAGCATGTCTGGGAAGAGAGGTACCTGGAGGCAACAGACCCGAGTTGCCCAAGGTACAACCCCACGGAGGCAAATCTCAGCCTCCAAATGAGGGCGGGAAACGCTGTGATGGACAGCCAAGCTGTTCATACGGAGCATCTCGCCACCAAGCTCAAGGAGAGCACAAGCCGTGGAGATCATTTCGAGAGTGCTCACAGCGCACTCCGCAATGTGCTCCTTCCGACGATCAAGCGACTGAATGAACAACACAATCAGTTGCGTCGTCTGAAGAAGGCAAAGAAGAAGAGCCGTGTTGACATCGCGGCGTTGCAAGAGCTGGTGCAGACCCTAACCCAGCAGAATGAGGACCTTGCTCAGGAGCGGGACGATGCTATCGAGGAAGGCCAAGGCTGGGAAGAGGACTACAACCAAGCTATGGACGAGGTGCATGCCTTGCAGGACCTCGTGCCCCCGGTATTGGGCGTACCGGTAGTCTTGGGTCTTCCAGCCATGGGAGAACCTGGAATGGGAGAAGAGGTGGTAGACCCCGAGCCACCAGCAGAGGTACCGGAGGAGGACGACCCACAGGAGGTCAAGTTCTACTCCGAGTAGGGGGTTACGGTTGCCAAGTAGGGCAGCTAGGGTAGCGTAACCCAACTTTTGTAATCGGTGACATGTCGTGTAGACAGTAGCGTATGTATAGGTAGTGACGACATGAGCACGACTTCTCGGAGATCCGAGAATAATGTATCTTGTATAAAGTTTATGCTTTATCAATATATGTGAATGTTGTGCAAATTAATCATGTGTCACTTCAATACCTACTGTTGCGTATGGAATTTTAAGTAAGACATGTGCTAGTTGCTGCTGTTTTGAATTTCAGAATGACGCGTACTCGTGCCAACCCTGACGTTGGGGGTACCAGTCAAGGGGGAGAGACCTCCCAACCACCTCCCGAGGACTCCTCGGGACAGCAGCAGCAACAGCAACAGCAAACACCGCCACCGCCACTACCAACGGTTACATTGGCCGACATTGTCGCGGCAATGGCGGGCTCGCATCAGCAGCACACAGAGTTGCTGCAGACTCTCATCGCCAATACGTCTCGCCCAGAGAGACGTCAAGATCATGAGGAGCGCCAACAGAGCTCCTACTCCGACTTCCTGGCGACTCATCCCCCTGTATTCTCAAGGGCGGATGAACCACTTGACGCGGACAACTGGCTCCGCGCCATAGAGATGAAGTTCGGGCTGCTCCAAATCAGCGAGCAGCGCAAGACTCAGTTCGCGATCCAGCAGCTCCAAGGATCCGCGAGTGCGTGGTGGGCCAACTTCTGTGCTTCACAACCCACCGACCGAGTGATGACCTGGGCGGAGTTCCGGACGGCCTTCAGGGCCTATCATATACCGCCAGGTCTGATGAAGAGGAAGACGCAGGAGTTCTTACACCTGCAACAAGGGAGCCGAAACGCGCTGGAATATTCCAGGGCGTTCAACGATCTCGCGCTCTACGCGTCGTATCACGCAGATACGGACGAGAAGCGGCGGGACCACTTTTACCAGGGTCTTAACCCGCTCCTGAAGGACAAGTTGGCGATGTTCAATCGCGGCAGCCTCAACGACATCATTGATGCTGCGATTGTTCAGGAGGACTCCGGCAAGGAGTTGGCGGCGGCAGAGCGAAAGCGAAGCGCGCCGCAGAGCAGCGGAGAAGGAGGCGGTCCTTCTCAGAAGTTTCGGATGGTGAATCGCCCACCATCACGCCCACGCTGGCAGCCACCACAGCGGTCGATGCCGTTCCGCAGTCGGCCGTACTCTTCACCGGCATTCCGGCCGGCACTGCCAGTACCACCGCAACAACAACAGCAGCAGCGGGCGATGCCGCGTGCGTTTGCACCTCCGCAACGCATGCCGGGCTTTCGTCCACCGAGTACTCCACCAGCAGCGGCCACATGTTACAAGTGTGGTCGTCCAGGACACTTCGCGAGCAGTTGCCCGGAGAGGCAAGGCGGCGGAGTGGCACCACAGTTTCTGGGGAGGAATCAACCCCGGAACCCTACTAATGCGCGGCGGGCAAACCCTAGGCCCGGCACTGTCCACCAACTTGCCATTGAGGACATGCCGGAGGGCGAGCCAATCCTTGCGGGTATGTTCCAACTCCACCAGCATCCCTCTATAGTACTGTTTGATTTAGGCGCCACGCATAATTTTATTAGCCAAGCTTTCATTGCTAAACACAGTTTGCCAATACTACCCACCGATAGTCCATATTTAATTTGTTCACCGGGTGGGAAGATTTCATCCAGCGTAATGGTCTCCAAAGCACCATTATGCTTAGCGGGTAGAGTGTACCCCACGTCTCTCATTATCTTAGAGGGACAGAAGGTCGATGTCATCCTAGGGATGTCGTGGTTAACCCGCCACGGCGCTGTTTTAGACACCGTCCTTCGAGTCGTACACTTAAACTCAGAGGTGCATGATTCTCACTCATTATTTCTGGACAGTCCAGAAATAAAACTTTCAAGTGTCTATCAGTCCACAACTATCAGATTGGAAGACATTCCAGTGGTCCGAGAGTTCCCTGATGTATTCCCGGATGATTTACCGGGAATGCCACCCGATAGAGAGGTGGAGTTCAAGATTGAACTCGCACCAGGAACCATGCCAATATCCCGAAGGCCGTACAAGATGGCGCCCAAGGAGTTGGCTGAACTGAAGACTCAGCTCACGGACCTTCTGGAGAAGGGTTTTATTAGGCCGAGCTCCTCCCCATGGGGCTGTTCGACATTATTTGTCAAAAAGAAGGATGAGACATTGCGGCTTTGCGTGGACTACCGTCCATTAAATGCCGTAACCATCAAGAACAAGTACCCGTTGCCACGGATCGACATGTTGTTTGATCAGTTGGTCGAAGCAAAGATCTTTTCCAAGATGGATTTAAGATCCGGGTACCATCAGATTAAGATAAGGGCGGAGGACATTCCAAAGACAGCTTTCTCGACAAGGTACGGACTTTATGAGTACCTGGTCATGTCCTTCGGCCTCACCAATGCTCCAGCTCACTTCATGTACTTAATGAACTCGGTGTTCATGCCGGAGCTGGACAAGTTTGTCGTGGTCTTCATCGACGACATCCTGGTATAATTCAAGTCGGAGGAAGATCACAAGAAACATCTGCGTATAGTCTTGCAACGGCTGCGGGATCACAAGTTATACGCAAAATTCAGCAAATGCGAGTTTTGGATATCGCAAGTGCCTTTCCTCGGGCATATCATCTCAGCGGAGGGTATCGCTGTGGACCCGAGCAAGATCACGCAAGTGCTGAATTGGAAATCCCCGAGAACTGTTCATGAGGTACGGAGTTTCCTCGGACTCGCGGGATATTATCGGAGGTTCATTCCGAACTTCTCGAAGATTGCCAAGCCAATGATAGAGCTGCTGAAGAAGGCTACCAAATATGTTTGGAGTCCAGCATGTGAAGCAGCATTCAAGGCTTTAGTCAAGCACCTGACATCAGCACCGGTTTTGGCGCAGCCAGACACAACAAAACCGTTCGATGTGTACTGTGATGCATCCGGCATTGGGCTTGGGTGTGTGCTGATGCAAGACCGAAGGGTGGTCGCGTATGGATCACGGCAGCTTAGGAACCATGAGAAAAATTATCCAACTCACGACTTGGAGCTCGCTGCCGTGGTACTTGCACTAAAAATGTGGAGGCACTACCTACTCGGTAACCTCGTTTATTTATATACCGACCACAAAAGCCTCAAGTACATATTCACTCAGAAGGAGCTGAACATGAGGCAACGAAGATGGTTAGAACTGATAAAGGATTACGAGATAGAGATCCATTATCATCCGGGCAAGGCAAACGTTGTGGCAGATGCGCTGAGCCGCAAGTCACACGTCAATAATCTAACCATCACACCGTTGGAAGAGAGCGAACCACCACTCCATGTGATTCCACACGGAGCTCTCTACAACCTAGCTTTGATCCCCACCATCCGTGAAGAGATAGCGGCAGCCCAGAAGAATAACAAGGGCATGTCACATTTGCGGAGACATATAGACAGTGGGGAGTTGAAATGTTTCCGGAAGGACGGAGACGGCGTCCTATGGTTCAAAGACCGGATTGTCGTACCCCGAAACCCGGAACTACGGAAGAAGATCTTTGATGAGGCTCACTTATCAAAGTTTTCTATTCACCCCGGCAGCAACAAGATGTATCAAGAACTCAGAAGCAAGTTTTGGTGGACACGGATGAAGCGAGAGACTGCAAAATACGTGTCCGAGTGTGATACATGTCGAAGGGTGAAGGCAGACCACATGCGGAAACCGGGACTGCTACAACCACTGGGCGTTCCTGCCTGGAAGTGGGAGGACGTGAGCATGGATTTCATCGTCGGTTTACCCACCACCTTGCAGAAACATGATTCTGTGTGGGTGATCGTCGATCGGCTCACCAAAGTTTCCCATTTCATCCCGGTCAACACCAACTACAACACCAAGAAGTACGCTGAACTGTACATCTCACGGATCCTATGCTTATAGGCGTACCCCGTACTATCATTTCGGATCGGGGCACTTTATTTGTGTCCCGTTTTTGGGAGGAGCTGCACGCTGCCTTGGGGACGAAGCTGATCCGTAGTTCAGCCTACCACCCGCAGACGGATGGGCAAACCGAGCGGGTAAATCAAATTCTAGAAGACATGCTACGAGCTTGCGCTATCGACCACGGCAAGAATTGGGATGATCACTTGCCGTTAGCCGAGTTCTCGTACAACAATGGGTACCAAGCCAGCATCAATATGGCGCCCTACGAGGCGCTATACGGAAGAAAATGCCGCACACCATTGAACTGGTGTGAGTCTGGCGAAAGGGTTACCTTCGGGATTGACCTTGTCAACAACGCGGAAGAAAAGGTTCGACTAATTCAAGCGAACCTAAAAGCTGCTCAATCCCGTCAGAAACAGTATGCGGACCGGAGAAGGCGCCCATTACAATTCGAAGTTGGAGATCACGTATATCTACGGGTGTCCCCAATGAAGGGCGTAAACAGATTTGGGGTGAAAGGAAAGTTGGCACCCCGATTCATCGGTCCATTCCAGATTACCGAAAGATGTGGATCGGTGGCATACCGGCTGAAATTACCAGAAGCACTTTCCGGTGTGCACGACGTCTTTCATATTTCCCAGCTGAGGAAGTGTCTCAAGCTATCAACTACCGTTCAGCTGGAAGACATTGAAGAACTGCAACCGGATCTCACCTATCGGGAGGAACCGGTGCAGATTATTGATGAAAAGGCCCGAACCACACGCAACCGTACGTTGTGGTTCTACAAAGTTCTATGGAGTAATCACTCCATGGACGAAGCGACATGGGAGAGCGAAGAATTCCTTCACGCTAACTACCCCGACTTTTTCACGTCGCATATCCGGTAATTTTCCACCGTCCTCTCTCTCATTTTCACCTTATAATCTCGGGACGAGATTCTTTTAAGGGGGGAGGAATGTAAGGGCCTCAGTTTTTGACACCCATTTGCAGTGTTCATCACCACACCACACACCTCATTTGAGGAAGAATGATGAACACAAATGAAGAGCAAGTAACAATTATCAACATGCTCATTAGAGAACAAACTCACACATTGCAAAAGTGGTATTTCCCACATGTGATATAGATGGGCTGGACATATGAAAACTCCTACACTTTGCTAAGGATGTCCATGCCAAGTTTCACCCAAATTCAAAACCTTTTTGAGGTCAGTTTGGGTATAGTTAGGAAGAGGGCAGTTTGAAACCATATTCAAATTCAAACTGTTTTTATCCAATGAATTTAAAAGTGGGGGGCATATTCTTACTCAGCACATTTTTGTGAGCTCACACGCCAATTTTCACTCCATTTGGAGTTGATCTTGACATGAGCTAAGTGGGAGAAATTCAAAGTTTATTTGAATTTCAAACTGAACTTGTGCTGAAATTCATTCAAACCAAACCTCATTTGAACTTTGATCAATTCAAATGGCTCATGGGTGAATAATTTGAATTTCCAAGGGTAGTATGGGGTTCACTGTTTACAACAGTGATTAGGAGTAAATTTCAGAGGTTAAAACTGGAGGTGGGACCCACATGTCAGCCACTGCTCAGATCAAACCGACTGAGACTTTTTCACTCGGGTCGCCGAGCCGCAGCGGTGATCACCACCGAGGCCAGCCGCCGCGCCACCAGCTGCTTGCCCACGCGCGGGCATGAGGCGGTGCAGAGCCTTCTTAAGGCGCCTGCCCCCTCCTCGGCCGAGGCACCGTCGTTCTTCCCCGCAAGAACTCAGCGCCGGCCGAAAACTTCCGCAGCTCGGACTTGATCGGAGAACGCCGATCGCAGCTCCCTCCTTCCACTCCAGAGCCCCAGCAAGGTACTAGAGACCTTCCTCCATCCTCCCCGTTGCTAGGATTCGGTTGAAACCGAGTGATATCGGCTGTGCCGAAAGATCAAAATCGGAACTTGGAACCGCCGCACCTCGGGCTCTCGTGGACAGCCCAACCAGGGCGTTGTCACGCACGAGCCAAGGCACCCTTGGACGCGCGGGTGACCGGTGCTGCTCATCCCTGAGCCACAGCTCGAGTGGTTGCTCACCGGCGGCGAATTTCCACTTTTCCCCTTTCTGTGTGCAGAACGACCTTCGGGTACGATTCTGTTTAATTCGTGCTCTAGAAAGGATTAGGGGGCCTCAAGCCGCTCTCACACGAGCTAGACACGGTAACGCACAATTTGAGGTCTACTAATGGCGGAACGAACGGGGGGTATCGGGCGCACGGTGAGGACCTATTTCGGGCTTTCCCCAAGCTGCCTCGAGCTCATGACGACCTTCTCTGAGGTCCACTGATGCTCCCCGACCGATTTCCCAAGTAGCTGAAGTGCTAGAGAAGTCAGCCGACATGGCCGAAGTCATTCCGAGGTGGCGGCTCGTCGCCGACCATGCTCCGGCCATTGTCATGAGCAGCTGACCCTAGAATCCTATTCCCCGAGTAAAAGTAGGCAGGGGCGTCCATAATCGAGAAGTTTGGAGCTGTACAAAAGCCAGCGGCGAGCTCTCCGGCGAGGCCCCTCGGCGGAGGAGCCCGGGCGTCGCGAGGTTGAAGAAGGGGGTGGACCCCAGCTGTCAGCGGCCGATATTTTGAATCGGGATCCGACTGCGGCCAGGATCGGGTGTGCTGGCGTGCAAAATCCTTGTGGGCCACGGTGTGCCATCGCCTAGGCGTGCAACGTGTGTCCCCTGGGCCCACGGGCGAGTTTAAACTTTTCCCCGATTTTCAGATTTCCTTCAAACTTCAAATCCTTATAACTTTGGCTAGAAAGCTCCAAATTGAGTGAACCAAATTTTGCTGGATTCAGCTCTCTCAGTACTTTCCAGAAAATCAAGTTTCACTTCATGAAATTCCTTATTTCTCCAGAATTAATTCCTCAAAGTTTAAACTGTTAGGAATTTTAACTGGAGAATCCTTTGGAGCAAAATCCTGAAATTTTGCTGAGATGTTCACCAAAATATCCTTGAACTACCATAAAAATTTCAGATCCATTTGAGCTTATTTAATCCACCTAATGGTGTGATTAGTGAAACTGTTCCAGAGAAAATAGAAAATGTTCAGAAATATTTTCAGAATTTTCTCTGAAATTGTTTAGCTCATATCTTTAGTTAGAGACTTCCAAATTAAGTGAGACCAACTCCATTAGAACCCTCTGAAAATCTAGTTTTCAGAAAGTCATAGTTTGTTTCATGAAAATCCTTAGAACACCCTAAAAGCCTTTAATTAAGGTCAAGGACATAATTAATTGTGGAGGGCTCAATTGAGCTTTGCTGCAACTAAAACTTGACCAAGTCTCTGTTTATGTTGTAACCAAGCCACAGTAAAAGTTTCACAGTCATTAGGTCTGTCTAGCAAGGGTTATAGACTTCACAACTTCAAAGTTAATACAAATGCATTTAAATTGATACATATGTTTCTTATATTATGTAGTCGCTAAGGTCGAGGAGGAACCCGAAGTCCTAGACTTCGTTACTCCGGAGGAACAGCTAGCCTACGACCAAGAGCAGCAAGGCAAGCTCCGGTTTGCATTAACCTTTTTACAAATTTTTATTGTTTTGAGCACATACTTGTTTCCTTTATTCTGTGCATTAGAGTCTTGTTTGGAAGCCCCACTGCATAGCCAAGAGAACCATGGGTTGGGTTTAGGATTGCAAACCCCGTTAGCCACTGCATTGCTAGGATAGAGTAGGATTCGGTACAAGTCGAGTAGTTGGAACTACTCGCGAGAATAGGCTAGAGGCACATTGCTCGGGTAGAGATAGCACATGATACACATGGCAAGAAAATGAGACCGAGCGGAGAGTAAGGGCAGCAGGACTTTGGGGCCTGTGTGCTGTAGCTCCGCTTGTGTCGATTGAGGACCGAGCCGTGTGCGGGCCTGTTGAACAAGCTAGAACAGTACCGAAGACCTACCGGCTATATGGGAACCGGGAAACTGATGTAACTCGGGTAGCTGGGTATTGAGGCATTGCCCGTCGTTCAGAGGGTAGGTTGAGAGCTCGAGGTGTAAATCGGCTGGCGGCACAGAGATGCGCGTGCAGAGACCTCTTGCTCGGGACGATGGGACCGGTTCAATATTTGGCTGACGGGTGAAAGGTAGTCGCGTACGGCGTCCGTGATGGTTGTTGGAGGCAACATCGAGTACGGGCGTACGTGACGGGTTGTTCGGGTAACCCTGCAGGTGTAAATCGATTATAATCGCCGTCCCTCACGGTCAGTGAGTACAACTTGTTCACTGTACCGTGACGTAGAAAGAACAGGCTAGTTACATGTTAAAATGTTGCTGATTGAAAGCTGGACATTGATTGTTAATGATATGCTGTAGCTTAGAGCTAATTAAAGTTCTTTTCAACTTTGGGCAAAGTACATGAGAGAAATGCGTTTCTTGTTTGATTGCGGCTCTCTCATGTGCCTTAGCGTAAGGTTCTCCACAACCTGCTTCTAAAACTTGAAAGTAAGGTTCTACTAATTAGGCGAGTCTTTGCAAATGATTTTTACCTCATGCAACCCATTACCCTCATGTAGAAGTTCCATGTTTAGGTGAGACGGGTCAGACTTGCTGAGCCTTCGTGCTCACTGCTTGTGTTTGAAGCTTTTGCAGGGTTCTATGAGGAAGGGACTCCCAAAGAGGAGACGGAACCCCAGGAGGGGAACCCCGTCGAGTGGGAGTCGTGCATGCCGCAGAGTTAGTGTGCGTGTGTGCTAGCAAGGACACGTTCGAGGGCTGAACGTGCACTTGATGCTTAGTCTACGCCCGCGAGTGTAGACTGAACTTATTTTGATGTAAACATGTTCATAAACTTGTTTATGTAATAAAACTTCCGCTTCCGCTTTGCACCTTTGACGTGTGTTATACGGTGCTGTGCAACGCAGCACCCCTCAGCGTGATCCTGGCTCGACATGACCAATGGGGTCGTGTCATATATCCTCGATTTTGGCAGGATCTACGGAGATTCCTCCCTTCGAGATTATATGTCCTAAGAAGGGAACTCTCTTCAGCCAAAACTCACACTTGCTCAACTTGGCATATAGTTGGTGTTCTCTCAGCTTCTGCAACACCAACCTTAGATGTTTCTCATGTTCTTCTTCATCTTTGGAGAAGACGAGAATATCATCTATGAAAACCACCACAAATTTGTCCAGATATTCCATGAATACCTTGTTCATGAGATACATGAAGTATGCCGGGGCATTAGTTAGCCCGAAAGACATGATAGTGTATTCATACAGTCCGTACCGAGATACGAAAGCTGTCTTTGGAATATCGGCTTCCCTTATCTTAAGTTAGTGGTATCCCGACCTGAGATCAATTTTCGAGAACACACAAGCTCCCCTCAACTGATCAAACAAGTCTTCAATGCAGGGTAATGGGTACTTGTTCTTGATGGTTACCTCATTCAAGGCACGGTAATCCACGCATAACCTTCTGGTTCCGTCCTTCTTGGGCACAAATATGACCGGAGCTCCCCAAGGTGAGGAACTAGGACGAATATACCCCTTCTCCGACAATTCTCGCAAATGATCCTTGAGTTCTCCCAGCTTCTTGGAATCCATCCGATAAGGTCTCTTGTATATCGGGGCTGTCCCAGGCACTAGCTCCATCGCGAATTCCACTTCACGATCTGGAGGCATACCTGGCAACTCCTTTGGAAAAACATCTGGATATTCTCTGATAATCCTGATCTCTTCCACTTTCACCTCAATTTGATTTAATTTAATGTCCCTCCTAGGCTCTTGTATTGTTATAAACTTTACTTTTGTGCCACTAGGGTGCGTTAGTTCCACCGTCCTGGTCAAACAATGGATGATTCCCTTATGTTTGGTCAACCAGTCCATGCCCAAAATAATATCAATCCCCTGGGAGTCTATCACTATGAGGTTGGCAGTAAATACTACCCCATTAATGTCTAGATTCACCTTGGGACACACTTGTCTTGTCCTTATTTCTCCACCTGGAGAGTTTACTGCTAGCATATGGTTCATTTGTGTTGTTGCTAGATCATGCTTCTTAACAAACCCTTGAGCAATGAACGAGTGGGTAGCACCAGAATCAAACAGCAAGGTTGCAATGTGTAAATTGGCAGGAAACTTACTAACTACCACGTCAGGTGCCTCTTGCGCTTCCTCCATGGTGACGTGGTTCACCCGTCCTCTCATTACATTCTGCTGTTGTGGCTGCGCGGGCTTCTTCTTTGGGCACTTATGGGCGTAGTGCCCCACTTCACCACAGTTAAAACATTGCACCCCAACCTTAGGTGCCTAGCCTTTGTTGTCTTGGGGTTGGTTTGGGGGTCCTTGCACTGCTGGTCGAGTTTGATATGTAGGGTGAGGCTGCTGTACGAACTGACGTTGTGGCTGTATTGGTGCTGCCGGGGGCCTGAAGTTCGGGTTGTACCCTCTTGGTGCTGAGTAGGGTACCGCAGCACGGTTGCTCCCTGAGGCTTGATGAGACCACCCGGCCTTCCTCTTGTTCTCATTTTCCAAGGCCTTCAGCTTCCTTTCTACCATAAACGCTCTGTCCACCATCTTTTGGAAGCTTTCGTACTCATTGAAGGACATTGCACACTACATTTATGCGGTAAGTCCTTCCACGAAACAATCCTGTTTCTGCTCATCAGTCTCTATGTCCCGTGGGGCATAACGGGAGAGTTGAGTGAATTTAGTGAGGTACTCCCTCACAGTCATGTTACCTTGCTGCAACCCCAAGAACTCCTTCCTCTTGTTTTTTAGTTCACCCCTTGGTATGTAATGGTTGCGGAAGCTACGCTTGAACTCTTCCCAAGTGATGTTCTCAGGGTCATGATGGGCGGCCACGTAGGCGGTCCACCAATCAGCAGCAGGTCCATGCAATTGATGAGAGGCAAACAGCACCCTCTCATACCCTTGGCACTGTATGATCCTCATCTTGCTCTCAATGGTCTTTAGCCAATCGTCTGCCTCCAGAGGTTCAGCAGCACTTGCAAACTTTGGAGGTTGAGTTCCTAGAAACTCACTCAACCTTGGTTGGCGTGGTGCAGCTTGTGGAGGTGGGACTTGATGCAAGTTGGCCACCACTTGAGTCAAGTTCTGGATGAGCTGATTTTGATTCTCAAGCATTTGGTGGAGGGGATCCACTCCTTCACGGCGTCCACCCCTGTCTTGGCCTCCAGAAAGATGAGGGTTGCAGGCCTCATCGTTGTTGTTGGCGGGGTTGGCAGCACGACCCTTTCCTCTTCCGGCCATCTGGCATGATCAACCAATGTTAATTTAAACCATTACGTATCATCTTACTACTTTCACTTGTTTGTACTTTGAAGTGTTGAGGCTTTGTTATACTTTTCTGAGGGTTCATATCTCACACAAAAATAAATGCACTATTATTTCATGTGGGTTCCCACACCAAAGCAAAACAATCTGAAGACGAGGCTGTGGACAATTGCTCATGGCTTCCACAACTCACGTCACACACCAAGCATTAACACACCATTAACTAAGATAACGACTCGACTATTAGACATCCTGCTAAACTAAGGGAAGGACTCTACACTACTCGTATCACTGAGCTGGCTCCTCGGGATCTTCCTCATTATTGCGGCTGCCCTCTGACTCCGCTTTGGGTGGGGAGGCTGCTGGTGGAGAAGTGTGACGACGCCTGATCGCCCGGCGATCTGGGGAGTCAGGAGTCCATGTATCATTCATGGTGACACACAGTTCAGTCCCATCTCCTCTTTCTCTCGCCCTCAAGCAGGCTCGCAGCAACGCCTCCGTTTCCTTCAGGGTGTCCCAAACATCCTGAAGCTCTTGCTGACACTCCTGCAGTCGAGTGCTGAGCATAGCAGCATCCTCCAGGCACAAGTCCATGTGCTCATGGGAAGTCCCTTGCTGCACGGGTGGGTACTTGTACTCAGTGGTACCACTCTCACGCTGGAGGACATACATGTACTCAGTCCTGTCCAGGTGGCGACGATAGATGTGACTCTGGCAGGTGATGGCCTCCTAGGTGACATCCTTCTCCGCATCGACCTGTGTCGCTCGACAAGCTGGAGAGCGGTGGATCTTGAGCAGATGATTTTCATGGATAATCCTCATCTCTGAACTCCATTCTTCCCTCTTCTCACGGATGGTCCTGGTGGAGCTATAGTGGATGATTAGCTTGCCCGTATTGCCGGCGGCTTGGAGCATACGTCGAAGACGGCGCAACAAGCCTCCTACTGCCAATGCGTAGGAAAGGTACGTCACCGGACGGCTCTCCTCTCTTTGGGCAAGGGCAACTACGGGAACTCTCCCTCCTGTGGACTTGCGAGTGGTGCGAATCATGCGAACCATCTAAAACAAAAAGCATTTAAACTTAGGTTAGATAAACTTTTAAACAAAAATCCTATTTTGAATGAAAGTTGAGGTAAGATGAAGAAAGTGACTCCATTGAATAACACTTTTCAACACACACCTTGTAAAATAGTTTTTAAGAAAATAGGGCTCTTAAATACGTCCATTTCTACCTAGGTCCACGTTCCTACGGGCAACCTTGGCTCTGATACCGCTTCTGTCACACCCGGTTTTTCCGAAGAACAACCAAGTGAATATCACATGTATGCCAGGATCATTTTCTCATACATGTGATGACAAATAGTGAAGCATCATTTATTACAAGCCAGGTGTCGAATATAAATAAGTCTTACATAGCAAATGTCTCGATGGACAATAATAAGTTCATCACAAGTAAATAAACTAGCAGCGGAATATTATTCTTGAGGGCTCCGTCACAGGCGTTGCCCGGGGGACTCCATGAACCTAGAAACCTTCTTCGGGTCCAAAGTCTTGATCATTATACACCACCTCATTATCTTGACCTGAGCAGCAATATAAAACAACAAATATGCAAGGTTGAGTACCGACGGTACTCAGCAAGTGTGAGAAAGTTATGCCATGCATGGCTAGAACAAGGGGAGGTTGAACTCACGGTTAAAGCACTATGCCACTAATACCTATTACCTTAGCTTATTAAGCACCTACATTACTACACAGGTGAAATGGTCCCAATCTCCCATCCCATCATCATAATCAAATAACCATAACATCATTTCCAATGTTAAGCTCCCCGCTTAACATCCACAACTTCCAAAACCATCAATCCTCTAATCATGAATAAGTCCAAAGCGCTCTTGACCGTGAGCACGGCTGTCATGACAGTTTTGACTCTGCAGAGTTTGTACCACTGTACCCACATGTAGTGATTTCATCCCCCGTTGCCGGGTGGACTAAAAGAACCTCCATTATGCCAGTGGCCACGAACCACATTCACACTTCCCAGGTGTGTAACCAGGAGATCACTACGAAGCCTTTACAAAGAGATTCCCGATGAGCGTGGGCCCACTGAGATTTCACCCCTAACAGCATACAAGAGGCTCCAACCCCGCTGCAGTGGCCCCCTCTTGAGCCTTGCGGTTCATATGGTAGTCCAGCTGACACCTATTCCCCGCACCATCCAACACACCCATACTACGCCGGGGATACACCTAATTAATTGGCCAAGCTGCCCCATCTCAGCATGTGGTTGGCACGGTAAAGCCAGGTTACATGCTCCATGAACCTGTCCTTAGGATCCAGGCAAGTACTAAACACAAACCCGAGTCTCGTGCACCCAGCACACAACCAAAACATCCAACTTGCCTTGATCCCTACCTCTACATAACTCACAATATCTCATTCAAGAGTATGGTAAAATAAACTGATGATCTTATATCCCAAATATCCCATTCTAAGCATGGCTAAGCATATGCATAATAATAAATGACATGATAAAATATATCCCAACCCAAGCTACAAGGAAACAAGGTAATGCAATTCTAGGGAAACTTCCTAACATGGGTTTCATATTTCATTTGACAATGCAAATAGTTCTATCTACACATCCTAGCATAGGATCAAAGTGGTCAAGGACACTTGCCCCCTTCTTGCTGCTCTTGGAATGGGTAGTCCTGATCTTGGAGAGGAAGAACTTGCTCTGGAGCAGGTTCTACATCATATCATCACACATAGCAAAAGAAAAACAACAATCCATAAGCCATAGTTCACACTTCCACTTCATACAAACCACACATTCACATGTATAAAAGCCATTCACAAATTCTATGTGTTGTTGTTACTCTATGTGTGTTGATCTTTGGCTTACATGCACTTTTAATCATGTGTATATGATTCCTACTTTTGTATTCACATTTATACTTGCATACTATATATATGAGTTTCCAATTTAAATAAATTCCTTATATTCAATTACTACACCTTTTAGCTACCAAGTATGCATGAAAGGGATTTTCCTACTCCATATGTGTCTTCAGTCCTTCTACCAACCCTAAACTGAATTCTTTGGATTTTGGAAACTTCATTTATCATTTTCTAGTTATTCATACCTAGGTTGCTATATTTTCAGATTTATTTCCTATGCCTAAATGTGAACTTTATTATAAAAATAGTAAGACACCTCATCTAAACAGAATAGGTTTTGGGTCTAGAATATATAATAATATATTTTTAAACTTCTCCTCTGATGTAAACTATTTTACATTTATTTTACTAATTTTCAGAATTATTCTTTACTTAAAAATGTGTCCCTACAACTAATAAATGTGAATAATCAATTAAACAGATTCATTTCAGCCAAAAATCTATTTTTATCTCACTCCAAGGTTTTCTAAGTACTGGAAAAGTTTTTAATTTGAATTTGACAATATGTTTGTCCCACCTTTTAAATTTTAAATACTACTCACATATTCAATTTCCAAATTTTAACATCAAATAGGGTTAAAAAGGTAAACTCACCCCACTACAGGGTCTATAATATTATTTTAAAAATTTTCAGGGGTCTAGCTACACATAACAGAGGGGTTTTTCCTAATTTTTATTAAGTCCAGGGGCTAAAACTGATTTTTAAATGAATTTACATGATTTTCTGAAGTTCCAGGGGCTAGATCAGAAGTTTCCGGGGCTAGCTCTTATTTCTCGAGAACCCCAGGGGGTAGCGCGTAAGAATTCCAGTCTTTATAACGCGGGGCTGACGTGGACCGTCCGATTTAAAACAGACGGCTGAGATTATAACGTCGAACCGGTACGCGGGGATTTAAACTCTACCGTGCGATTTAAAATAAACGGCGCACAAGCAGCCACGTCGCTCTGATCGAGCGCGGGCGGCGCTGCCCGTCGGCGCACGGCGGCGGGAGGCGGCGATCTCGCCGGAGAGTTTCGGATCTTCGTAAATTCTTCCTAGAACTGTGATTTTATGGCATAGATCGGTAGAGGGGAGGTCGGGGATCTCACCTCGGGGGTTTTCTTGAGCTTGGAGGTCCTGGAAGGCGGTCGGCGACGAGGTCCGAGGTGAATTCACGGCGAGGCTCGTCGGCGCTGTGTTTGAACCGCAGACCACCGCGTTTTCTGCACCTGCGGGGTTCCCCGGGGGCGGTGGATCAAGATCAGCGAGTTAGATCGGAATTCCCGAGCGTAGATCGGGCAGAATTCGCCGGAGGGGCTCGGGTTCTCACCGGAGAGAAAATCAGCAGATCGTGGGGAAAACGGGACGATGCCGGGGTTTTTATAGACGGGGGAAGGGCGGCGGGTTGGTTGAGATCGAGTTTGCGTCGCCCACGAACGAAATTCGCTGGGATTCACAGGAATCCGGGTCGGTTTTGATTCGGGGTGAGAGAGTCCGGCCGAGCGCGGGCGCGAGCGCGAGGAAGAAGAAAGACTGGCGGGCCCCGCATGTCAGTGGGAAGAAGGGGGCGCGCGCGGCTGCGGGCTGGCACGGGATCAGTGGGCCGGCTGGTGGGTTTCGGCCCACTGGCCGGTTTTTTTTCTGTTTTCCTTTTTCTTTTTCTATTTCTTTTCTGTTTTGAGTTTAATTTGAATTCCAGTTTGAATTTGAATTTTTGCAGTACATGCAACACGTCCAAAAAATTTTAAATTCCCCTCTTAACAGGATTTTGGGGTGTTACATTGACATAGAGGTCTGAACCTCCAATCTTCAAATCCGTGGCTTCGGGAAGTTGAATGCCGAGCTAGGAACCGCCTAGTAGGCGATGAAGTCAAGTGTGCCAAAGCCAACGAACCACTCAGGAGTTGGCAAGTTGAGCATCACCATGATTGGATTCTTTGAAACCATAAATACAACATGCAAAATCCACCTACCTATCATACTAACTGAGCGTGTGTATTTCATGGCAAATAAATTTTATATACAGGATCAGGGGACTCATAGAGTTTCATGCATGTTGGTGATCTAAGCTCTAACAAGAAAACAAGGATTACCCAAGTTTAAGACCTCATGGTGAGGTAATACCCTACTATTGCTTGGATGATTTCTTCTCTACATGAGGCTTACAATGATGGTTGTGTATGTCTATTCTTAGATCCTCGACTAGTATCCCCTTCCCATCTTTTTATAGGGGTTAGAGGTCTTGGAATATAAGTCTTGTTGGTTACAAGTTGGACATGTCCAGAATGAAATCTATCTATATTTTTGCTATATTCAACCTTGAGGTGGTTGCTTCTTTTCTTATCTGTCCAAAGTTCTGAACATAATCTTGTACGAAGGCACAACTTCCATGTTGAGATAGAGTCCAGGCCTTATATATATACCATTGATGTTGCCTTGCTAGTAACCCTATGTTGTGTGGGCCCTCATGAGCTTGGACTTATTCAATTCCATGGGCTTATCCTACCAGGTGACCATACCCCCATCATCATTTGCTTTCGATGTTCTACTACTTCTTTCAAACAAGGACCTCTGCTGCCTCCATGCTGTCTACCACTCGTGGTGCTCACTCATTAAGGATACACTTCTTTATTGGCTCTCATGCTACACACAATCCAGGACCGATTTTCTTGGTCAAATTCAGGGGTAACCAAGAGCAAGCACATCCATGTTATTGATTGTTCGAACAATATTTGTGTTAGATGATGGAAGGTTGGTCTTTTATCGAGCAGCACTCAGACAACTGCTAATATGTCATCTAGGAACCAACATGTGTCATCTGTTCACCCTGGCTATAGGATTTGTTCTCGTCCTCCTAGGGGTCCAACACGAGAGCATGTGAATTGTGTGAAATTAAGCAACCCTAACACTTTCTTCACACTACGATGGGTTGCATCCACCAGGGTGTACAATGTGCTCTTAATATTCACATCCGGTCTCGATTTATGGCCTTTGGTCAGCAGCTATTTGAGGTGTTCACCATCAATGGAGGTACTTCCCTTATACAAAATTATTTGAGCATTTAACATGTCATGGTGCAATGCTACATGTTTCTGTGACACCAATGAGCTGGTCTGTAGATTCCAACTCGATGTATGTGTGCCACTGGTGTTGGAATGTGACTTACACACTTGTATATGTCTCTTGTGGCTGAAGGACCTCTACCGTGTCCGTGTCGTCTACAAATCATGGTGTCCACCCATATACGATCCTCTGTTCATCAACGGTCACACCGTGTGCCTTCCTGGATTTCCTTTCTCAAAAAAATCCATAAGTGAGCAGGAGCACATCCATGTTGTCGATCTTTCCAACAGAGTTATTAAGAGGATTGATGACACTAGTGATCATCACCAGGCGACGTTTTCTTGCCCCAACCCAGCTTGTTTGTATATTTATAATTAATTGAATGTATGATAATGTTGTGCTGCAATGCTACATATTTCTCTGACACCAGTTTTCTGGTTTGTAGCTTTTTAGTCAGTGCATGTGTGCTACTAGTGTTGACATGTGTTTTGCACACTTGTATTGTCTCTTTTAGATGAGGCATACTCGATGTGAAGGACCTCTGTGGGTCAATAACAACTCGTGGCGCTCACTCATCTACGATCCTCTGTTCGCCGATACCCACACCATCTGGTGATCAGACGGGACGCGAAGATAATGAGGCGTTGTACTCTAATGAGTACGACTGCTAGTCGCCAGCAAACCGATGGCACTGTCGGAGCTCCTTACTGAACGAAGCTGATGTGGACGCATGGAGGCTGTGCCTGTACCTCCTGCTAGGGTTCTGAAAGATCGGCTCCTCCTACCGGTTCCTGCACGGCTTACCTGAATACGACGCTCCCGCAATGGAGCTCATGCAGCACATCAAGGTCATGGACGCACGACCACCCCAGCTCATGGAGTCTGCTTTCCCCTTCTCTTTGTAGCTCAAAGGCCTCAACTTCTTGTTCCAACCGCTCCAGCAGAGTAGCTATTAGTGGCTGCTGAGTGCGGCGGCTTCGCAGCGATGCGGCGGGCTGTCGGCGGCACAATGAAAAGCGTGTCGGAACCATGCGGCAACGTGCGGCAGGACAGGGCGGTAGCATGGGGCGGAATCAAATGGCGCACGACACCACTTGATGCTCGTGGAGTGGAGTCGTGTGTCGAAGTGGAATTGTGGCTAGGTTTTACCATGGTGGACCTGTAGGCATGGGGCGTTAGGCCTAGAGCCATTGTGGGCTTTTGGTATGTCGGGTTGGGCTAGGCTGAATCCTGATTAACATATAACGGGAAAAAGACGGGATGTACCGAATAAAAAATGGGAACCACAAATACAATAAAAAATGCATCAACCATTTTTTGATCTTATTCCGCCCCCTGTAACACCCTCAATTTTACTACCATGCATTGGATACATTTTTCATGTAGAGAAGCATTTAAAATGAAGAAGAAAATAAATAGAGGAATATAGAAGCAAATAAAATAATAGGAAATTAAAATAGAAAATAATAAAAATAAATATAAAATAAAAATAAATAAAAAGGAAAAGGAAAAAAAATAAAATAGCCAAATCTGGCCACCCCTAGTTTTTTCTTAAAATTCCCTAGATTTCCCACAAATTCCCCTCTCCCCTAATTTCCCTAATTTTTGCTAATTTTCCCCAATTTCCCAAAATTGCCCTAGGGAAATTTTCCCCACATTTGGGGGGGGGGTTTCCCCCCAAATTGGTCGTACCACTTAGGGGGGACCCTAGTGGGCCCTCTCCCCCTTGGCCGCAGCCCATTAGGTGTGGGGAGGGGGGAAACCCTAGCCGCCACCCTTTTGTTTTTTTGGTGGGCTTTTTCCTGAATAATATCAGCCATTGGTGGAAATAAATAATAAAATCACAGCCCCCTAGCTCCCACCTCTTTTAAAATTAAATCTCAGCCCTTGGATAATTGAGTTGCTAAAATCCTAGCCTTCCTAGCTCTTCCCCCTCCTTATAAATAAAACCCTCTCCCTAGACGCCACCCCCAGCCCTATTTTTGGCCGCCGCCCTCTCTCCCCCTGCTGCCAAGCTCAAGTCGCAACCCCTTGCTGGATTTTGGCCGCCATCGAAGCTCCGTCACGCCTCGCCGTCGCCAGAGAAGAAGCTCCCGACGTTCTGCCCAAGCCGCAGCATCACCAATCTCTAGAAAATCTCCAGTTGCTGCCATTGCAAGGAGGAGGCCCTGCCGCAAGGAAGAAAGGAGGAAGAAGTGAGGTAGGTTTTCGTTACCCCTTTTACCACGTCGCCGCTGTTTCTACGCACCCGTATTCTCCACCCCCTGCAAGCAGAAAATTCTGCGTGTGGACAGACCATGTTTTGGTCAACTTTTGACAGTGGGATTGATCTACAAACTGTGGCAAGATCATAACCACGTCCACACTTGATCCCAGCCGCCTTGTTCATCATAAAACCCCATGGAAGCCTACTAAAACTTGCAAGAACACATGCAAACTGATTTTTATAAACTGCACCATAGGAATTGCATTCATCCACCTCATTGCATCTTGAATAAAGTTTGTGCATGATAACTGATTGCTGTAAATTTTGTATGTGCATGGTTGTGAGTAGAAGGACATGCTCAAGAGGTCGTCTACGAGGAACTACAGCACTAAGACTTCGAGACGCTTGAGCAATACGAACCACGGGAGCAAGGCAAGTGCCCCTTGACCATATTGATCCTATGTTTTGAAACTGTTTTGCTTGCGAAAACTTGTATGCTTGTGTCAACTTAATGGGACACCCTTTTATAGGAGTTTACTAGTTTTGTTAACCATCCTTGTCGCCTGGAAAGTTGAAGAGTCAGGTATGGTCGTTTTTCCTTTCTTTTGCTTCGCTTAATTTACGGGATACGAGAAGCTAAATAAAACTTGTTTCGCTACTGCACTCATGAGAATAAAGATAATGAGAACTTGATGATGTTAATGAGCATGGAATCAGGGAGATCTAGGCGAGCTTGGTTCGTGGATGTTTCTGAATGAGATGGTGGTTTGCTTACCGTAGATCTAAGGACCGGTCCATGGGAGCACATGCCAGGAAAACAGTGCCACCACAAGGCCAAATATGGGTGCGGCTTAGCTGACTAATTAGGCATGTTGCTAGCTTTTTATAGACCATTGGATGGCGCGGGGAATGGGAGTTGAGAAGGACATCCCTGGGAACTGCATGGCACAAGAGGGGGCCCGTGGGTGGGAGAATGGAGATTCGAGCCTTCCGGTGAAACCTTAGTGGGTCCGTACATCATAGTAGCCCCTTTTGTAAAGGTTATTTTGTGATCTCTTGGCCATACACCTATGGTTGTGTACTAGTATAATGGAGGTTCTTTCTAGTCGCCGACGGGTGATGAAATCACAATTTTGTAGGTAAAGTGGTGTCACCTCTACAGAGTATAAAACTATCATGATAGCCATGCTTCGGGTTACAAGCAGCTGTCCAACTTCCATGATTAGAGGCAAAACATGGGATGGTTATTCAGGTATGGTCATTGGGATTGGTTTTAGGACTGGTTGTGGTCATGAATATGAGATTGGATTCGATTATATGAGTATGTGCTGATCATGAGTACTTATGAGTATGAGATGAACTTGAAAAAGATTATTGGCTGGTTGAAGCTTGATAAATGGTGAATTATGATGAAAGAATGTTTCTGAATTACTTGGCTATGTTGGGATTAAACTCACCTAGAAATAGTTGCTGTTTTTAACATGTTTGTGGAATAAAATTTGCTTGCTGCAATGAACCTTTTTATTCTCTACCTTGTTGTAAGCTACATGTCATACTTTTCCCGCACTTTCTGAGTACGACATGTACTCACCCTTGAATTCCCACATATACATCAGCTACATGATAATAATACTTCGAGGAACATGCGGAGTACTAGGCGTGCCCACTACCGTCAACATGCCTGTGGAGTTGAAGTTGGAGCCTGCTGTCTTAGTCATTTTACGCTGTCGTTTAGAGTCTTCTGCTGCAAGAATAAGTTAGATATTCGTGAGTAAGATAATGAGTCAATGTAATAAAGTACTTCAACATTATTTGTACGTGGTTATATTCTGAATTCAGTTTGTGATAAAGCTGTGTATGTGTGATAAACATTCTGGGCACACATATGCATTCACTTGGTTTATTTTTTGGACCCGGGTGTCACACCGAACACGAAAACAGTATAAAGAACGGTACGGGACGGGACAGGAAGGGATTTTCCTGTCCTGTTTTCAACCCTACTTACACATTCCTCACGCTACGAGGGTCATATCCACTGATGAGTATGACTGCTAGTTGCATGTAAACTGAGGACACATCCGGATCTTCTCACTGAGCGACACCGATGTGGACGCGTGGAGGCCATGCCTGTACCTCGTTCCATGGTTCTGCAAGAATGGCTCCTCGTACCGGTTCCTGCACGGCTTACCTGAAGACCAGGCTGCTGCAATGGAGCTCATGCAGCACATCGAGGCCATGGACACACGACCACCACAGCTCAAGAGTCCGCCTTCCCCTTCTCGTTGTAGCCCAATGGCCTCAACTTCTTGTTCCAACAGCACAAGCAGAGTAGCTCGCGGCATGCTGTCGGCGGCACGATGCAAAGAGCAATGGAACCGGGCGGCAGCTTGTGGCAGAACAGAGCGGCAGCACGCTGCGGAATCAGGCAGCAGCGCGCGGCGCCACTCAATGCTCGTGGGGTGGAGTCGTGTGTCGAAATGGAATTGTGGCTAGGCTTTACCGTGGTGGATCTGGAGGCATGAGGCGGTTGGCCTGGAGCCGTTGTGGCCTTTTGGTATGTCAGCTTGGCCAGGCTGAATCCGGTAAACATAAAATGGGAAAAGACGGGGTGTACCCAATAAAAAATGGGAACTGCAAATACACTTGAAAAAATGCACAACCATTTTTTGATCTTGTTCCCGATGACCTCTAAGCCGATTCATCCAGATTCTGAATAATTCCCAAATATTTCCTGTCCCGTTTTCAGCTCTACTTACACCTTCGTCAGGCTAGGACGGGTCACATCCACTAGACTGTACAAGGTGCTCTTAATGTTCAACCAATCTGGATTCAAGTGCCTTGGTCATAATCTATTGAGGTGTTTACCATGAATGCGGGTACCACTCTTATGCATAATCACGTGAGAATTTGACAATGTCATGGTGTTATGCTACATGTTTGTATGCACCAATGAGCTGGTTTGTAGATTTTTTTGTCAATGCATGTGTACTTCTAGTGTTGGCATGTGACTTGCACACTTGTATGTGTCTCTTGTGGCTGAAGGACCTCTGTCGCCTCCGTGTCGTCTGCAACTTGTGGTGCCCACCCATCTACGATCCTCTCTTCACCAACGCCCGCATAGTGTGCCTTCTTGGATTGCTTTTCTCTATAAAATTCATAGGTTGCCTAGAGCACATCCATGTTGTTGTCGATCTTTCCAACAGAGTTATCAAGCAGATTGATGACACTAGTGCTCATCACCAGGCAATGTTTTCTCGCCTCAAGTCATCTTGTTTCTATATTTATAATTACTTGAGTATTTGGCAATGTTGTGTTGCAATGCTACATGTTTCTGTGACACCAGTTTGCTGGATTTTAGCTTTTTAGTCAGTGCATGTGTGCTACTAGTGTTGACATGTGTCTTGCACACTTGTATTGTCTCTTTTGGATGAAGCATATTCTATGTGGGCTATTCATCGACACCCATACCATCTGGTGAGCAGATGGGATGCGATGACAGTGAGGTGTGGTACTCTGATGAGTACGACTGCTAGTCGCCAGCAAACCAAGGACACTGCCAGAGCTTCTCGCTGAGCGACGCCGATGGGGATGCGTGGAGGTCGTGCCTGTACCTCGTGCCAGGGTTCTGCAAGAGCGGCTCCTTCTAACGGTTCATTCACGACTTACCATAAGACGACACTCCTGCAATGGAGCTCATGCAGCATACTGAGGTCATGGACTCACGACCATTACAGCTCAAGGATCCACCTTCCCCTTATCATTGTATCCCAAAGATCTCGACTTATGGTTCCAGCAGCACCAGTAGAGTAGCTCGTGGCGGCTGCTGAGTGTGGCGCCGTTGCAGCAATGCAGCACGTGGCGGGCTGTCGGCGGCATGATGCAAAGTGTGGCAAAACCAGGCGGCAGCATGTGGCAGAATGTGGGAACCACCCCGTGATTCACCCACTCCAGGATCGCATAGGGTGGTGCCGTACGATGCGGCACCCAACAGCACACATGAAAAGAATAAAGAACAACATACAAACTTTTATTTGATATAAAACAGCGGAAGTCTTTTTACAAAACCTATTCATACAGCGGAAGTAATATACATATACGGCCTCTCATCCTAGCTATGCAAAAGTGCAGCCGTCCAGCCCGGGGACGCTACACGCTAGCAGCAAGGAACCGGAGAATCACGGTGGCGTGCAGGGCTCCAGCTCGGCCGTGTACCCTGACGGGGGCAGCGCCTCGTCCTCGGAACCTTCCTTATAACTCTCACCTGCACACAGCTCAAATATTGCAACTGTGAGCACGAAGGCTCAGCAAGTCTTAACCGTCAACCTTAGGCATGAAACTCTACGTGCAAGGATGTGTAAGGTAGGAAAGGACTTTGCAATAAAGACACGCCTATAAGTTGATCCTTACTTTCAGTTTTTATAGCAGAAGATTCATGTGCCTTAGGCAGCCCTCACATCGGAAGTACACAATCAAACAAGAAACACTTTCCTCCGATGTGGTGATGCCCAAAGCGGAAAGTAAACTTAATTAGCTCTACATCTACAGCAAACATGGTTTCCAAAACATTAATATATCATCAAAGCATATTATCATTCCACTGGCTTACTTTATTTCTTACTACGTCACGAAACAGTGAACAAGCGGTACTCAAATAACCGCGAGGGTCGGTGATTGCAATCAAGAGACACCCGGACAACACGTTGCATACACCCACTTTCAGAAGCATGATTCCACACCCCTTCCTACTCTGTTGTATGCAACAACCTTTCAAAGGAAACCCAAATACCGAACTGGTCCATCCGTAAAGGGCAGGAGGTCCCCGCGTGGAGCGTGACTGTGCCCACCGGCAGATTTACACCTTGCTACCCTCAACCCACTCCTATTTACGGTTGGGTAAGCCTCGACACCCAGGTTAACCATTTACATCGGTTTCCTGCTTATGTCAGTATGCCATCTGGTACTGTTCGATACTTGTTCAGCAGGCCCGCACACGACACGGTCCTCAATCGACACCACAGGGCTACGCACGTGAGACCTCCGCTCACTGCTTCCTATCCCCCCTGCTGGGTCTCATTTTCACCACTCTTAAGCCATTTTCTATTCTGACCAAACCGTGTCATAAACCTTACCTCGCGAGTAGATTCCAACTACTCGACTTCTACCGAGGTCCTAAGCGTATTAGCGGGGCCTTGTCTACTCGTCGGCTCTGTAAGCTACTCAACCCTTCATAGGATTTAAAAGGTTATGCAAGTGGGATTTCAATCACCTTAACTCTAATGCAACCATTCACCCTAGACCTAAGTGATACAAATAAAAAGCTTTATAAAAGGTACTTAAGTGCAAACCGGGGCTTGTCTGGTTGCAAGTTAAATGAGAAGTCAGCTTCTGGTGGGAGGACGTCCAAGGGCTCCGGTGCGTCCTCAACTTCGGTCACTAAATGAAATGTAACAAAATATGTATAAATATTAAGGAATTATAAGAATTAAACTTCTATTCATAGCTACTGCTATTTAGGATCCTTATTTGGCTTTGGTATTTTTACAGTGGATACTAGACTCTCTAAGGATAACTTGAGCCAAATTTGGAGACATGTCATTGCACAATGTAGTCTTTAAAATTCCTACAAGTACAATGCTTCTCTGAATCTTTGAGCCCAAATCAGGAGCTTTGACATAGCTAATAGTGGAAGATCTGATTAGGGTAAGTCTCCATGGTTCTAACAAAATTTGTTTCACCATTTTTGGAGCTACCATCAGAGAGATATGAAATTTTGAAGTTGGGCCAGAGTTCTGAAAAAGCTTCTGTTTAAATTGGAATTTCTAATTAAAGGCTGAACTTGGGAAGGTAATTTGACCTATCAAATGAACTCCAATGAAGCTAAAATTTTTACTGGAGATCAGTAATATCATGAGGAACTTTCTGGCCAAATTTTAAGAAATTCCATAACAGAGATATTCTGGACTAAATTCCCAAAAATTTAATTTTGAGGAATCTTGGAGAAATATCCAGAGATCTTCAGATCAATTTATTTGCGTTTCTGCAAAGTACTGACTGAGAGAAATCCAAAAAAATTTGTTTCACAAATTTTGGACATCCCTACAGAAAGTTATGGAGGTATGAAGGTTGAACCACTTTTCTGGAAATCAATTCAATGATTTTTAGCTAATTTATTTAATCCTGGGATAACCTACTGATTAAGCCCTCTAAATAATCTCCAAAAATCCTAAACTTTTTACTGGAGGTAAGGCACTATGAAAAGGACTAGCTGCCCAAATTTGGGAATATTTCATAAAGAATAGCCCCTGTAATAGATCCCTAAAGTATTTAATTAAACAATTCTACAGAAATTCCTGGGCATTTTCATAGCATGCAATTTGTTTCTCTGTGAAGTACTCCTCCTAAGGATTCAAACAAAATTGGTCTCACCCTTTTTGGAGTTGTCTACACAAAGTTATGAATTTTTCAAACTGTGATAGCTCTCTGTTTAAAACCTACACAGAGACTTAACAGGAGGCCCACTCGTCAGGTCTTTCTTCAACCTCCCGCCAGAGAACGCGCGTGCACCGAGCTCAGATCGTGGCATGGCTCTTTCTCCCTCATTTCTCCACCAAATTAGCTCCGGTTTAGACCTACATTCTCCTTGGAACATGGCGCAGCTGCCGGGCAAGGTTTCAGCGCATAAAAATGGCCGAAAACAGGTCGGCACCGGTGGGGCGGCTCGGGAGCTCGGTATCAACGCGTTCTGGCGCGTCCGAAGCTTCTCCCGGCGAGCTACCTTGCCCTAAAGCATCACCAGTGACCGGGGAACATGGAACGCAGGCTAAACCTTGCCGAAAATGGCCGAACATGGTGTTCACCGGAGGACCGACCCGTTTTTGCCGCCGCCGGCGATTTCTCGTCGCCCGGAGCCTGTGGTGGATGGTTTGCTTCGGTATTTGGCATGGGAGGGCGCTAGGGTCACTAGTTTCTGTGGCTTGAATTGTAGAGCCGATGATCAACCACGTTGGACGAATTTCCAGTTTTGGTGTGGGTCGGTTCTTCACGTGTACCGGCGCCAAAATCCAAATTCCGGCGAGCCGGCGACGGGGAAGGGCAAGGGGACTGCGGTAACATGATCTACACACCTTGGCGCACCTTAGGGAGGTGTTGGACGTGTGGGAGAGGCGTTGGAACGGCTGGAACGTGAGGAGCAGTTAGGGCGACGGTGCTCTGCTTTCTTCCGGCGAAGAACGGCTCGGGCACAGCGAGGGGAGGCCGGGGACGAGCTGAGGAAGGGTGGATGACGTCCAGTGGAGGCAGGCGCACCTCCTAGTCGGCTCAGCTGGGCGCCACAGTGTCTGTAGGCTGATCGGGATGAGGAGCAGAGACGCACGGGGTGGCCACGTCCTGAGCGCTGAGCGTGGAGAAAAGAACTCAATTGTGCTGCTTCAACTCTGGATTACCCACGCCTGAGTTGCCTTCGGGAGCACGCTGCAGCAAGCAGCTCGGTGGAGCTTCGAGCGGGAGTATGCTGCAGGAGCTGGCATGCTGGTGAGCAACCGAGGTAAACAGAGAGTTCTTCCGTGGGTGGCTGAATAGTGGGTCCCACCCCTCTCAGTTTAATTAACTTTTCTACTGATATTTTCACCACAGCTACTCCAAATTAACTGCTTTACTTCACCTCAAAGTCATGGTTTGAAATGTTGAATTCAAATGATTTGAATTCTGGTGTGGAATTTGAATTAGGTATGGTCATTTGAATTTGAAATAGAATTTGAATCCTCCATTTTGTATAGTTCCATAAACCTAGCAAACCAAGTCCAAAGTTTCCAATTTTTGGCATGGCTGCTCATTCAAATGTGGAGAACACATTTGTGGAACCAAATTTGCAAATTGGGGGAATTGGAATTTGAAACTGAATTTAAATTCAGATTAAAGGGCTTCTCCTTTTAATTCCGAACAAATATGAAAACTCCTCCAAATGAGCTGAAATTTGGAAGGTTAAATATTTGGACTATGGAAATCCAAGCTGTGCATTTAGATCCCCATGTTTGGAAGTTTTGGGAAGTCTAAACCCTCACTTTGAACTTACACCATTAAAATTCAAAGTTTTAATTCCCCTCATTTTTCATAAGTGTGCATGAGTTGACTTTTCTTGCTACCACTTTCGGGGATTTTACACAGGACTCGGCGGCAGTGCGCGGAGCCACTCAATGCTCATGGAGTGGACTCATGTATCAAAGTGAGATTGTGGCTAGGCTTTATCGTGGTGGACCTGGAGGCATGGGGCGTTGGGCCTGGAGCCGTTATGGGCTTTTGGGTTGTCGGGCTGGGCAGGGCTGAACCCTGATTAACAAAAATGGGCAAAAGGCGGGATGTACCGATTAAAAAAGTGGTAACCGCAAATACAATGGAAAAAATGCATCAACCATTTTTTGATCTTGTTCCCGACAAACCCGAACCCGTTTCATCCTGATTTTTTAAAATTCCCAGATATTTCCAAAATGAACAGAAAAAAAGTATACGGAACGGTATGGGAAGGTCTTTTCCTGTCCCGTTTTCATCCCTACTAACACCTTCCTCACGCTAGGACGGGACATATCCACTGATGAGTACGACTGCTAGTCGCCAGCGAACCAAGGACACTGCAGGAGCTTCTCGCTAAGCGATGCCGATTTTGATGCTTGGAGACCGTGCTTGTACCTCGTGCCTGGGTTATGCAAGAATGGCTCCTCCTACTAGTTCCTGCACGACTTAGCTCAAGACGATGCTCCTGCAGTGGAGCTCATGCAGCACACCGAGTCTGTGGATGCACGACCACCGCAGCTCAAGGAGTCCGCCTTCCACTTCCCATTGTAGCCTAAAGGATTCAACTTCTTGTTCTAACAGCACCAGTAGAGTAGCTCGCGGCGGCTGCCAAGTCCGGTGAGCGACGGGATTTCCTCGGCATGATGCAAAGCGCGACAGAACCAGGTGACGGCATGCAGCAGAACAGGGCGGGTGCGTACGGCGGAATCAGGTGGCAGCGCACGGCGCTACTTGATGCTTGTGAAGCGGAGTCTTGTGTCAATGTGGAATTGTGGCTAGGATTTACCGTGGTGGACCTGGAGCATGGGGCGTTCGGCCTGGAGCCTTTGTGGGCTTTTGGTATGTCGGGTTGGGCTTGGCTGAATCCCGAATAACACAAAATGAGAAAATACAAGTTGTGCCAAAAAAAAGTAGGAACCGCTAATACAATTGAGAAAATGCATCAACCATTTTCTGATCTTGTCCCCACTGACCTCTAACCCGTTTCGTCCGGATTCTAAATAGTTTCCGAATATTTTAAAAATGAACATGAAAAACAGTACATGGAATGGGACGGGAAGGGATTTTTCTGTCCTGTTTTCAGCCCTACTTACACCTTCCTCACACTTGGACAGGTCACATCCACTAGGGTGTACAAGGTGCTCTTAATGTTCAACCAATCTGGATTCAAGTGCCTTGGTCAACATCTATGACGTGTTTGCCATGAATGATGATACCACTCTTATGCATAATCACTTGAGCATTTTGATAATGTCATGGTGCAATGCTACATGTTTGTATGCACCAATGAGCTGATTTGTAGCTTTTTTTCAATGCATGCGTACTACTAGTGTTGGCATGTGACTTGCACACTTGTATGTGTCTCTTGTGGCTGATGGACCTCTGTCGTCTCCGTGTCGTCTGCATCTCGTGGTGCTTACCCATCTATGATGCTCTATTAAACAACGCCCAAACCATGCGCCTTCTAGGATTGCTTTTATCGGTAAAATTGAGAGGTGACCACGAGCATATCCATGTTGTTGATCTTTCCAACAGGGTTATCAAGCGGATTGATGACATTAGTGTTCATCACCAGGCGATGTTT
Organism: Neostapfia colusana; assembly: GCA_030760725.1. NCBI lineage: Eukaryota > Viridiplantae > Streptophyta > Magnoliopsida > Poales > Poaceae > Neostapfia > Neostapfia colusana. The sequence continues at coordinate 108,994,376 of JASWHV010000009.1, read as the reverse complement.
TCTTACCTCAACCCAGCTTTTTTGTATATGTATAATTGCTTGAGTATTTGACAATCTTGTCTTGCAATCTACATGTTTCTGTGACACCAGTTTGTTGGCCTGTAGCTTTTTAGTCCGTGCATGTGTGCTACTAGTGTTGACATGTGTCTTGCATACTTGTATTGTCTCTTTTGAATAAAGCATACTCTATATGAAGGACCTCTTTGTATCATCTATGATCCACTTTTCATAGAAACCCACACCATCTGATAAGCAGATGGGGTCCGATAATAGTGAGGCATTATACTCTGATGAGTACGATTGCTAGTCGCAGCGAACCGAGGACACTGCCGGTGCTTCTCGCTAAGCGACACTGATGTGGATGCATGGAGGCCGTGCCTGTACCTCGTACCAGGGTTCCGCAAGAGCGTCTGCTCCTACCGGTTCCTGCACAGCTTACCTGAAGACGACGCCTCATCAATGGAGCTCATGCAGCACACCAAGGACATGGATGCATGAGCACCGCAGCTCAAGGAGTTTGCCTTCTCCTTCTAGTTGTAGCCCAAAGGCATCAACTTGTTCCAACAGCACGAGCAGAGTAGCTCGCGGCGGCTGCTGAGTGCGGCGACGTCGCAGCGGTGCCGCGCGTGCCGTGCTGTCGGTGGTACAATGCAAAGCGTGACAGAACCAGGCGGCAGCGTGCGGCAAAACGGAGCGGCAACGCGCTGTGGAATCAGGCAGCAGCGCGTGGCGCCACTCGATGCCCGTGGAGTTGAGTCGCGTGTCGAAGTAGAATTGTGGCTAGGCTTTACCGTGGTGGACCTGGAGGCATGGGGTGTTGGACCTCGAGCCATTGTGGACTTTTGGTTTGTCGGGTTGGCTTAGTCCCGATTAACATAAAACGGGAAAATACAGGATGTACCGCATAAAAAATGGGAACCACAAATACAATCTAGAAAAAGCATTAACCATTTTTTGATCTTGTTCCCGATGGCCCCTAACTCATTTCGTCCCGATTAAGAATAATTCCTGAATATTTAAAAAATGAATGGAAAAGCATTATACACAACAGAACAGGAAGGGGTTTTCCTGTCCCGTGTTCATCCCCACTTACACCTTCCTCACGCTAGGATGGGTCACATCCACTGATGAGTACGACTCCTAGTCTCCAGTGAACCTAGGACACTAACGGAGCTTCTCGCTGAGCAACGCAGATTTGGATGTGTGGAGGTCGTGCCTGTACCTCGTGCCAGGGTTCTGCAAGAACGGCTCCTCCTACCAGTTCTTGTAGATGAACATAACTTTTGCTAGGAAACTCCAAATTTAGTGATTCAAATTGGGTTAGATTCAGATTGAAAAAATCTATACAAATATGCAAACTAATTTGTACTAAAGTCAATAAATAATTCCGGAAAATTCTTTAAACTTTTCAGCAAAAGAATTTTAGAGGGGGTTTCATTCATCCAAAATCCTCAAATTTTACCAGAATAATCCTTAGGATTTTATTGGACTCCTGTAAAAATTTCAGCTCATTTGGTGTTGATTTGATTGGGAGAATTCAGATTTCAAGTTGCTGTATTCAAATGAATACATAAACTTTTTCAGAAAATTCCCAAAACTGGGAAATTTAGTTCTGGGTTATTCTTAGCTTCAAAATTCCTAGAAAAATTTATGCAGGCTCTATGAACTATAATTGAAATTTTAATTCATTAAGTTTGACATGAACATGTTAGTTACTACAGAATTAATTCCTTTTTCTTATTGCTTAGAGAATTGTTCTGAATAAACTACTCAGTGAAAAGTGCTAATTTTTTGTCCAGATGACTTTCTTGTGACAAGGAACTCACATGAAAATTTTCAGCTCCATTAGAGCTCTGGATCACCACTGTTTTGTTTAACCTCTTTAGGTGATCAAAACACAAGTAATGAAAAGCACTTAGCACTTGATCATTTGGCTGAACCCAAACCCAACCACTAGCACGAGTGTCATTTTAAATTCTTAAACAGAGTTCCAGTTTTTAAACTTGTCATTAGAGATTGTTAGCAAAAGCTTTACAATTAAATACTCGTGCATATTCATAACGTGTAGCATCGACGTGAAGATTGTGAAGAAATTGAAGTGGAGATCAAAGAGGGAGAAAAGCGAGTGATCAAGCCTCAAGTGATCTTCAGTAACTGAAACTTTTATACATTCTTAGTCACCTGCAAAACAGGCAAGCCCCGGTTTTGAAAGTGCATCTAGGGTATCCCTTGTGAGTTTTGGAGAATTGATGACAAGCATATGAGATCCTAATGAAATTATTGAGATGATTGCAGGACAAACAAAGTGAACTAGCTCGGTGCACACAAAAAGGTGAAAATAGAGTGGTGTCCGAAAAGGAAGACTTTAATGGAATTTAGAAGAGCAAAGTAGGTTTAAATGTATAGAGTGTGTGTGAGAGACACATCCCAAGAGCTCATGACTTTGCGTAAGGGTAAGGGGTTTAAAAATCAACTAAAATCCACTGGACACCGGACTAGTCCGTTTAACTTTCTGGAAGTCGCAGACATAGTGCACCGGACTAGTCCGCCTTGTGAACCGGACTAGTCCGGTCAGCTTACTGGAATTCACCGGACAAGTCCGGTTTTAGACCGGACTAGTCCGCTCATGTTTCTATTGTCCTCTTTAGAGGACTGCGGACTAGTCCGTCCATGGGACAGGACTAGTCCACTAAACTTTCTAGAACCCCACTTCACATAGCACCGGACAAGTCCAGTTTTAGACCGGACTAGTCCGCTTAGCCCACTGGAAGTAGACCGGACAAGTCCGAACATACACCGGACTAGTCCGGTATTAAGTTTTACAACGGTAACTTTTTTAGAAACCATATAAATCGGTGATCCACGGCCTTCCAAGAAAAATACACGACTCACACTGCTAGAAACTCAAACCCTAGCGCCGCCACCTGTCCCAAGAGCCCAAAAACACATCCCCCCACACATCTAAGGTGCGAAAAAGATCAAAATCAATTAAACACTTGGATTTGGGATTGGGAGATCGTCGTTCCTTCGTTGTGAGCACTTGGGGTTTGATCTCTCTACACTCATATTCTGCATTGTAATCTTTTTGAGTGTATTTGATCACTTTTTCATTGTAATTCTCGTGGGATCCCTCAACGTGTGAGGTTGCCCCACAAACTCGGTGATTACCCGTGCTAGTGGAGTCAAGTCGGCCTTGTGTGGTGACTTGAAGAGGGAAAGGGTTAGATACCCGGCTCTGTGCGAGCTTCCTCAACGAGGACGTAGATCTCTTGGTGAGATCGAACCTCGGTAAAATTTGTGTCTCGCGTGCCTCTTTATTTTTGTTGATTAGAACATCTAGTTGCTAAACTTCATAATTTGAATTGCTAAGTTTCATTCACGGGCATAATCACACCTCACATTGTAAACTCAAAATAAAATAACTGTTGTTCTTATTTCCGCTGCTAAACAAGTTAATTTTCCTGAACAACACTTAATACAATCTACACACTTCAGACACACCGGACTAGTCCGCTCACACAACCAGACTAGTCCGGTCAAGCAAGTTTTTGACAACTACATTAAGTGTGCAGGAAACTCTGTAAGGCCTATTCACCCCCCTCTAGGCCACATTCAATTGGTATCAGAGCAAGGTTCTCCACCAACGAGACTCACATCTCGGAGAGATCAATGGCCTCTGAGAAGAACAACGATATCCCGAAGACGAACATCAACGATGAGGAGCAAGAAGCCAAAGCCTTCGTTGTGCTGAAAGAAAGTCCACATGACGATGAAGAAGTGAGACAGCTAAAGGCACTACTGAGAAAGAAATTAATGGCACAAAAGGGAAAAGAGGAAGAAAAGACGATGGGGAGTGGTCATCACGACTACTCCCGATATCCTTACAACTACAACCGTCTCAATTCAAATAATCACTATCTCACCATTCCTATGGGAAGGCCCCCGCAGTTTGACGGAAGTGACTATACCATGTGGAAGTACAACATGAAAATGCATCTAATATCCTTGAATCCTAGCTTTTGGCATATTGTCTGCACAGGTATAGATATCCCAGACACGGATGAAGAACTCACTCCGGAACAAGAACAAGAGATTCACAGAAATGCACAAGCCGTTGCAGTAATCACATCGTCACTGAGCAGGGAAGAATTCACCAAGATCGATGGACTAGAGAGTGCAAAAGAAATCTGGGATACACTCAAAACAGCTCATGAAGGAAATAGGTCTGTACGTGAAGCCAAAATTGAGATGCTTGAAGGAGAGTTGGGGAGATTTGCTATTGAAGAAGGCGAATCACCTCAAGACATGTACAACCGGATGAAGGCACTCATCAACAAAATCCGTGCCTATGGAAGTAAGAAATGGAGTGATCACGAGGTGGTCAAAAGGATGATTAGAGCCTTCATGCCAAGAAACGTCACACTTTGCTCAATGATTAGAGAAAGCCCCGGGTTTCACAAAATAACTCCCGATGAGTTATTGGGGAAGATCATAAATCATGAAATGATGGAGAAGGAGACTCAATACGTCAAAGACTTAGTCGAGCTTACCTCTTCCAAAAAGAAAGAAGTTGCTCTCAAAGCAACGTGCAGACCCAAACTCTAAGAAACCCGTGAAGACTAAGATGACGGAGATACAAGCGACGTGAGTACCAATCTAGATGATGAGGAAATGGTACTCTTTATCAAAAAGTTCAAGCGCATGATGAGGAGAAGACATGGCAACAACTCAAATGAAGGGAAAAGCAAGGATAAAGGGAAATCCAAGGCTCGACGTACTTGTTATAATTGTGGAGAGTACGGTCACTTCATGGTGGACTGTACTTATGAAGAAAACAAGAAGAAGAAGGAAACAAAAGCACATGAGAAGAAAAATTTCAGAAAAAGGGGACAAGCTCATCAAGCTCACATTGGAAAGGAGTGGGACTCAAACGATGAGTCCTCCTCCGATGAAGAAGAGGAGATGGCCACCACTGCCGTTAAGAATCCCACCATGAGAGCTACACTCTTCCCAAACATGAGAGGACGGGATATGAACAACCATACTTGCTTTATGGCTAAAGAAGGCAAGAAAAAGGTTTGAATTACTCCTCCTGCGTTAAATACCTCTATTGATGACTTTGATAGCTCTAGTGATAATGAAGAAATGTTTAGAGGATTAAGTAAAATTGCTTTAAAGAAAATGGAAATGTTGTCGAACGAAATCTTTGAAAAGGAGGAACTTGTCAACCGACAAGAAGATATGCTCTTCCGTGAAAGGAAGAGATATCAAGAAGTTGAAAAACTTCTTGAGCTTAAAAGAGAGAAGAACAAGTCACTTGAGTTTGAGCTAGCCTTGAGTAAGGAGACTTACTCAAAGCTAGAGGACTCACATATTGCAATCAAGGATGAGCTTGCTAACTTGTCAAGAGTTAACAAGATCCTTGAGGTGCAAGTTGAGTCGCTCAATTAAAGTGACTCATCTTCCTCCAAGAGCTCTTCCTCCAAAGATATGAGTTCGACAACAATTGGAACCTGCACATGCTCTAGTAAGAAAATATCATTTCTAATACTTCAACTTCGCATGATATGCATCCTTCCCAAAACGGCATCTTTGATAAGGAGAAGATCAAATATGCACGTAGTGCATATATGGTCACTAGACCTCCCAACGTCAAAGATGGTCTTGGGTTTGACAGGAACAAACACATGTCCACTCTTAATCATGCAAAGAAAAGAATCACCTTTGTTAAGGAAAAATCACATGAATCTGATTTACAAATATTGTTTCGTACATTTGATGCTTCCTATGTTCTTATGAAAAAAAATATGGAAAAGTTATTGCTAAATACACAGGGCCACGCCACAAGAACTCGAAAACTTGTGTGTGGGTGCCCAAGACTCTTGTGACTAACCTGAGAGGACCCAAGCAAGCTTGGGTACCTAAAACTAAGGAATAATTCTGTTTTGCAGGCTTACTCCTCCGGTGGATCTAAGTGGGTGCTAGATAGCGGATGCACAAATCATATGACCAGAGAGAGAGATATGTTTGTGGAGTACGAGTACAATGAGGATTCAAGTAAAGGCATATACTTTGGAGACAACAGCCAAGGAAAGATCCTTGGTAGCGGTAACATTGAAATATCTCCTCAACACACTTTATCTAATGTTTTACATGTAGACTCCCTAGATTATAACCTTTTGTCAATATCTCAACTATGCGACAAAGGTTATAACTGTTTATTCACTAATGAGGGTGTGACCGTTTTTAGAAGAAGCGATGGCTCGATTGCATTCAAGGGAATGTTGAAGGGAAAGCTTTATCTTGTTGATTTCAACAAAGATAAAGCCGAACTCAACACTTGCTTGGTTGCTAAGACCAACATGGGATGGCTGTGGCATAGACGGCTAGCCCAGGTTGGGATGAGAAATCTGCAGAAACTTCTAAAAGGTGGTCACATCCGAGGTCTAAAGGATGTGGTTTTTGAGAAAGACAAGCCGTGCAGCGCTTGCCAGGCGGGAAAACAAGTCGGAGCACCACACCCCGCCAAGAACGTAATGACCACTACAAGACCACTAGAACTTCTTCATATGGATCTATTTAGTCCAATTGCTTACATAAGTATCGGCGGTAACAAATACGTTTTAGTAATTGTTGATGATTTTTCAAGATTTACCTGGGTATTTTTCTTGTATGATAAATCAAAAACTCAGTGAATCCTCAACAAGTTCCTGAAAAGAGCCAAGAACGAATTCTCATCAACCGTGAAGAACATCAGAAGTGACAACGGGACAGAATTCAAGAATACACAAGTTGAAGAGTATCTCGATGAAGAAGGGATAAAGCATGAGTTCTCGGCACCCTACTCTCCTCAACAAAACGGGGTGGCCGAAAGGAAGAACAAAACATTGATTGAAATGGCAAGAACAATGTTGGATGAATACAAGACATCAGATCGATTTTGGGCAGAAGCGGTGAACACCGCTTGTCATGCCACAAATCGGCTGTACCTTCACCGACTCCTAAAGAAAACTCCATATGAGCTCCTTACCGGTAAAAAGCCTAATGTTTCTTATTTCAAAGTTTTTGGTTGTAAATGTTTTATTCTGAATAAGAAACCGAGGGCTTTGAAGTTCGCTTCGAAGTCCGATGAAGGATTCTTGCTCGGCTATGAATCGAATGCCTACGCCTATCGTGTCTTCAACAAGGTGTCCGGTCTTGTTGAAGTAGCACGTGACGTAGTGTTCGATGAAACTAACGGCTCACAAGTGGAGCAAGTCGATAAGTGTATGCTAGATAAAGAGGAAACTCCATGTGAAGCGCTGAAGAAAATGGCACTTGGTGATATTCTACCACAAGAGCAAACACAAGACTCAAATGCACAAGGTGAACCTCAACAAGGAAGCAATGATCAAGGGGGAGCTTTTACACAAGATCAAGTGGAGGAAGATCAAGAAGATCAAGATAATCATGGAAGCAATGATCTAGGGGGAGACAATGAACATGAAGATGATGAAGAACAAGCAGCTACACAAGTTCCTCACCCAAGAGTACATCAGAGTGTGCAAAGAGACCAACCTGTCAACAATATCATTGGTGATATTGCTAAGGGAGTAACTACTAGATCTCGCGTTGCAAATTTCTGTGAATACTATTCTTTTGTCTCTTTTCTGGAACCATACAGGGTAGATGAATCCTTAAGGGATCCAGACTGGGTGATTGCAATGCAAAAAGAATTGAACAACTTCAAAAGAAATGAAGTGTGGGAGCTGGTGGAAAGACCAAGGGCGAACATAGTTGGAACCAAATGGGTCTTTCAGAACAAGCAAGATGAACATGGAGTAGTAACAAGAAATAAAGCGAGGCTGGTGGCCAAGGGTTATTCTCAGGTCAAAGGTTTGGACTTCGACGAAACTTTCGCTCCCGTAGCTAGACTTGAGTCCATTCGTATTTTATTGGCATATGCTACTCACCATAATTTTAAGTTGTATCAAATGGACGTCAAAAGTGCCTTCCTCAACGGTCCGATAAAGGAGGAAGTTTATGTGGAGCAGACACCAGGATTCGAAGACCAAGAGTATCCTAACCACGTCTATAAACTGCGTAAGGCTCTCTATGGCCTCAAACAAGCTCCTCGAGCTTGGTATGAGTGCCTTAGAGATTTTCTAACTCAAAATGGATTCAAAATTGGTAAGGCTGACTATACACTCTTCACTAAACATTTTGATGATCATCTATTTGTATGTCAAATTTACGTTGATGATATTATCTTTGGATCCACTAACAAATCTTTCTGTGCGGAATTTAGCAAAATTATGACAGATAGGTTCGAGATGTCGATGATGGGCGAATTGAAGTTCTTCTTGGGATTCCAAGTGAAGCAACTGAGAGAAGGCACATTTATAAGCCAAACCAAATACACACAGGACATCCTTAAGAAATTCAATATGGACAAAGCCAAGCCCATCAAGACACCCATGGCAATCAACGGACATCTCGACCTCAATGAAGAAGGTCCAAATGTGGACCAAAAGGTATATTGGTCAATGATTGGCTCCTTACTTTACTTATGTGCATCTAGGCCAGATATTATGCTTAGCATATGCATGTGTGCAAGGTTTCAGGCCGCACCTAAAGAGTGTCACTTAATAGCTGTAAAAAGAATTCTAAGGTATCTTGTGCACACACCTAACTTGGGCCTTTGGTATCCCAAAGGATCCAAGTTTAACTTCATAGGTTATTCTGATGCCGACTATGCAGGATGCAAAGTCGATAGAAAGAGCACTTCAGGGACTTGTCAATTTCTTGGCAGATCCCTAGTTTCTTGGTCATCTAAAAAGCAAAACTCTATTGCTCTTTCAACAGCGGAAGCAGAGTATGTTGCAGCTGGTAGTTGTTGTGCACAACTACTTTGGATGCGACATACTCTTAGAGACTACGGCTACAATCTAAATCATATTACGCTTCTATGTGATAATGAAAGCGCTATAAAAATTGCACACAACCCAGTAGAGCACTCAAGAACTAAGCACATAAATATTCGTCATCACTTTCTTAGAGATCATTCATTAAAAGGTGACATTGAAATTTCACATGTTAGAACTGAAAAACAACTAGCAGATATCTTTACCAAACAATTAGATGAGAAAAGGTTTTGTGAGCTAAGAAATGAAATTAATATTCTTAACTCTCAAAACGTGGCTTGAAACGTTGCATACCTGGTTGCAACCTCAAATGTTACATTTTATTGTAAAAACTGCTCCTCATCTCTTTTTCCTCTAAGAAAACTATTTTAATGAAGAAATCTTGCAAAATATGACCATTGTTTGATTGTTGCTTGCCTACTGGTCGTAATTACCAAGATTATTTGCAAAAATTAGTGTCCTTGGATCACTTTTAAACTTTACTATCTGTATCAGGTCTGTTGGAACCGGACTTGTCCGGTTGTCAACCGGACTAGTCCGGACAGACGATATAGTTAGGTTAACTCAGGGGCACCGGACTAGTCCGCTACCATGACCGGACTAGTTCGGTCAGTCGCATATATAAGCGTTTGGCCGGCCCAGACCCCTCCTTCTCCACTCATAAGCATTTGGTCTCCCCTCCTCTCCTAAACCCTAGCTCCCAAAGTGATTTTTGGGTTGAGCCCTCAAACTCGAAGTTTTTTCTCCGTGGAAAATTCTCTCCTCGACGAGTGGATTCTCCTCCCCGGACTCATCCGGATAGATTCTTTCTCCTTCAACGCAAATCTTCAATTCTTGGTAAATCCCCCCCCCCCTAAAACCTAACTCTCAAACTTTTCTAATTATAGCTCGTTTCCTTTGATTTCAAAAGGATGTACATTGCCTCCACAGATGTATTCCTACTACTTTCCTACCTTTGTGTCTTTAGATAGGAGATTTGATCCAAATGGAAACGTTAGGGTTCTTATGCCAGGCCGGACTAGTCCGGCGCGTAGATGCGGACAAGTCCGGTACACCGGACAAGACCGCACTCTGAAACCGGACAAGTCCGGTCTCTAACAGTTGAACCCCTACATTTCTATTTGAAGTCGATAATGAGTCCATTCGTATCTAATCCTTGAACTCCTTATCAGGCATCATGTCTTCAGGCTCAGATGACAACTCTTTCCACCTTGATGAAGAGGTTCAACGTGAAAGAGTGACGAGAGCCAAGGAGAGAGTGATGAAGAAAAGACATGATGTCAATGTCCACTCTCCACCTTCCGATGAAAATTTGCCTAAGAAGAGGAAGGTGATTGTGAAGAAGCCTCAAGGAAAGGCTATTGCCGAGAGCTCCTCGGGACCTAAGAGGGCTCCCAATAAAGGGAAGGGGCTTGCTAGTGGCCCCATTGGGCCTCTAAAAATGAAAAATCCCATTCATCGCAACAGGTAACTTTCGAATAATGATTACACTGGAAAAGGGGGTGAACTAGCTGACAAGTTCAGAAAAGTAGAAGTGTATAATCAGCCCAGAGAGTCAGCTGACCCGAGATTTTGGAGTAATTTTCATGTTGACTACTATGAATATGTGTATCAGAAGATGAAGCATCCAGTTGTCGAAAGTCAGTGGGTTGATATTGCTTATCTTCAGTCCAAGAGATGTCAAGCTTATCAGGAGGTTGTGACAGCCCTCGAGCTTCACGGGCCGAAAGACCTATTCTCCTTCCAGTGTGACTGGAATGATGAAGTCATTACGCAATTCTACTCTACTCTCTACTTCGCTCGTGATGACAACGACAGGATGATTTGGATGACACATGGGTCTCAGTACGGTGTCACCTATGAAGAATTCGCAAGAATCCTTCATCTTGAGCATACCTTGGACAATGAACTTGTAATTCACAACCTGAAACCACTGGAGAAAGATCAGCTGGACTTTCTCTATGATACACGAATGTCATTCAAGCCTCCAACCACTAAATACATGAAGTGTTTCTTTGTAGTTCTCAATCGGATATTGAAGAAGACTATAGCTCCCAAAGAGGGAGATGCAGGGACTGTTCAGGGCACCCTCAGAACCTTGATGAAGGTCATAAGCAAGAAGAGGACATTCAATGTGTTTGAGTACATTTACAATGACATTGTCAATATCTCTATCAATCCCATCCGGTCTTGCGGCTATGCACCCTACATAATGTTCATGATTGAAAAAGACAGAACTGGAGTTCGTAAAGGATGTGCCTCACACTAGACTTAGGCCCCAGAAGCCCAATATATATTCTGCTCCTTCTGCTCCTGTCTCACCCGGAGAAGAAAGAAGGTCCAAGAGAGCTCAAGAGGAGACAAGATCTGAGGCTGCAGCTACCACTCATGCAACCTCATCTACTCGGGAATCCTCAAGTGGCATCTTCAAGATGCTATCTTCTATCTTTGCCTCTTGCCGCAAAGTTGAAGTTAAGCAACATGAAGAGAGATTGGCCAGGAAGAAGCATCAAAGATATGTAAAAGCCAATATCCAGGCCATCTGTGCCAAACTGGAAATTGAGCCACAAGGATCACTTGAGGTTTCTGAGGACTCAGCTGAAGACTTCACTGAAATGCCAACTTTCACTGACCAAGAGTTGAGCTCCTTTGGGTTTGGTGGTGGTTCAGCTGGTAACCCTCTACATGGTCAAGATGATGAAGATCAAGGTGAAGAGGAAGATGAAGATAGGACTGAGAGTGAAAGTGGGAACGGCGATGAGTGATTCCACTCGATTTTTCCCTTTTTGGTGCCTTGATGCCAAAGGGGGAGAGATTGAGACTAGAATAGCTATCTAGGATAAGTTATTAAGGACTTGTGATCGAGGACTTGTACTTATTTTTAAAACTATTGTAATTTGACTATTCAACTTATGTGTGATGCTTCATAGTATTGTGATGCTTACATCTATGGTTGTTGTCTTTTATCCTCGTTCATCACATTTTTGTTGATCACACACTTGTTAGGCACCCCACCATAAGGTGTGCGTATATGAGAGAAGTTTTTCTTGTTAGTTATTCATTATTCTCATATATGCACAGTCTATGAAAAATCAATTTTTTTCTTCTTAATTGTGATATCTCAAATGATTGTCATCAATCACCAAAAAGGGGGAGATTGAAAGTGCATCTAGCGTATCCCTTGTGGGTTTTGGAGAATTGATGACAAGCATATGAGATCCTAATGAAATTATTGAGATGATTGCAGGACAAACAAAGTGAACTAGCTCGGTGCACACAAAAAGGTGAAAAATAGAGTGGTATCCGAAAAGGAAGACTTTAATGGAATTTAGAAGAGCAAAGTAGATTTAAATGTATAGGGTGTGTGTGAGAGACACATCCCAAGAGCTCATGACTTTGCGTAAGGGTAAGGGGTTTAAAAATCAACTAAAATCCACTGGACACCGGACTAGTCCGTTCATGGAACGGACTAGTCCGTTTAACTTTCTGGAAGTCGCAAACATAGTGCACCGGACTAGTTCGCCTTGTGAACCTGACTAGTCTGGTTAGCTTACTGGAATGCACCGGACAAGTCCGGTTTTAGACCGGACTAGTCCGCTCATGTTTCTGTTGTCCTCTTTAGAGGACTGCGGACTAGTCCATCCATGGGACAGGACTAGTCCGCTAAACTTTCTGGAACCCCACTTCACATAGCACCGGACAAGTCCGGTTTTAGACCGGACTAGTCCGCTTAGCCCACTGGAAGTAGACCGGACAAGTCCGAACATACACCGGACTAGTCCGTTATTAAGTTTTACAACGATAATTTTTTTGAAAACCATATAAATTGGTGATCCACGGCCTTCCAAGAAAAATACACGACTCAAACTGCTAGAAACTCAAACCCTAGCGCCGCCACCTGTCCCAAGAGCCCAAAAACACATCCCCCCACACATATAAGGTGCGAAAAAGGTGAAAATCAATTAAACACTTAGATTTGGGATTGGGAGATCGTCGTTCCTTCGTTGTGAGCTCTTGGGGTTTGATATATCTACACTCATATTCTGCATTGCAATCTTTTTGAGTGTATTTGATCGCTTTTTCATTGTAATTCTCATGGGAGCCCTCAACGTGTGAGGTTGCCCCACAAACTCGGTGATTACCCGTGCTAGTGGAGTCAAGTCGGCCTTGTGTGGTGACTTGAAGAGGGAAAGGGTTAGAGACCCGGCTCTGTGTGAGCTTCCTCAACGAGGACGTAGATCTCTTGGTGAGATCGAACCTCGGTAAAATTTGTGTCTCGCGTGCCTCTTTATTTTTGTTGATTAGAACATCTAGTTGCTAAACTTCATAATTTGAATTGCTAAGTTTCATTCACGGGCATAATCACACCTCACATTGTAAACTCAAAATAAAATAACTGTTGTTCTTATTTCCGCTGCTAAACAAGTTAATTTTCCTGAACAACACTTAATACAATCTACACACTTCAGACACACCGGACTAGTCCGCTCACACAACCGGACTAGTCCGGTCAAGCAAGTTTTTGACAACTACATTAAGTGTGCAGGAAACTCTATAAGGCCTATTCACCCCCCCTCTAGGCCACATTCAGGTTTGCATTCAAGCAATTTTATGAAGCCCTTTCATTTCTAGAGTTCATAGCGTTGATATATTGATTGCATTAGGTCTATATGATATTGAAAACCCCACTTGCATGACCATATTAACCCAAGAGAGAATGGGTAGTATAGCACCTCCTCGAGTGAATTTGGGCTACGCTAAATGTTAGTAGAAAAGGACCGGTAGAAGCCGAGTAATTGGAATCTACTCGTGAGTTTAGGGATTAGTTTCATTGGAGAAAGGAGCGGGTCAATAATAGAATCATTGAGGAAAGTTCACAAGTAAGAAAATGGAGAGACCGGACAGGGAGGTTTAGATGCAGCAGGCTGCGGATCGTGCGTGCATAGCCCTACCTATGTCGGTTAAGACCCGCCCATACTTGGCCCTGTTGGACAAGTTTGAGTTGTGTACCGGGCGCATACTAGCTATATGGGACCCAGGAAACCAATGTACCTTGTGAGATCCACATTAGAACTTTTCTAATCGTCTTAGGCTTTCGGCGTCAGGACAGCAGGAGGTAGCTCGCTCAAGAACATATCACTGCGGGTATGTACCTTGAGGGAGCTTGGTGTTCAGGGCAGTTGGATTGCGTCCTGTGCGGAAGAACTTGGGAAAGGTGGCCGCGTACAACATCAGTCGAGGTTGCTGCCGACAACTCGGAGTATGGGTGTACATGTCATGTAGTCCAGGCATGTACTGATTCGAATCACCGTCGCTCACGGTCATATGAGCATACTAGCCCACTGCGTCTTGACGTAGTAAGAATTGAAATGATTTCCTTTGAACTTGATGAGGCTTGTGATTTAAGTTGTATTGCAACCATGTTCGAACTAGAGATAGTGCTAATTAAACTTTACTTCACTTTGTGCAAGAAGCATCGCAACAAAGCGTTTCTTATTTGATTGTGGAGTTGCATGCTATTCAGCTCAAGGTCTTTCAAATGAGGCTAAAAATCTGAAAGTTAAGGATCAACTGTAGGCGAGTTCTTTATGCAAATTCAGCTAACCTATTTCAATCCGTCGTGCATGTAGAGTTTCTTGTTTAGGAGAGACGGATCAGTCTTGCTGAGACTATGTGCTCACTATTACTATATGAGTGGTTTTGCAGGTTAAGATCGACGCTTATGAGAAGGTTGTCCGGTGACACTCGGAGACTTCCGAGTCGTTTAACACATGGAGAACCCAGCTGCTGCAGTTTTCTTCGTGTTGCTAGCGAGAAGAGTCCGCGGGCTGGACATCTTCTCGAGTGCTTAGTAGTTATTCGATGTGAGATGATTATAGTCTTCTGCTGTAGTTAGTTGATGTAAATTATTTACAAAGAACCCTTGTAAGCTTCCGCTTTTGATTTATGTAATACATGTTCCTTATATGTGTGCTGTTGGGTGCCACGTATCACGGCACCACCCAATGCGGTTCCCGGGCGAGTGGCACGGCCCCATGAATGGGTGCCCGGGGTCCTGTTAGTACCACTCATGCACGATGGATAGCAGTGCGGAGCCCAGTGGTGCCCTTTGTCATGTCGTAATTCCTTACGCTCTCGACGACACGTTCTTGAGCACGGCGCAGCCGATGGAGCAGTTAGCGCAAAGAAATAGGCAGCCAATACCCCGGAACGTGAAAAGGAGCGAAAAGACTCACCGGAGCTTGCTGCGGCTCGGGTTCCAGGCATGAATTGCCGGCGTTCCTGCAATCGTGAAGGCCTGTGAGCTTATGAAACGGCGGTGATTTGGTCCTAATTGATGGCAGCAGCGGCTTACTGAAAGAAAACGGCAGTGACAGATCTTTGTTAGCCGAGGTGGGGCGACCCCTAAAGGCGCGCGGCGCGTTTATAGAACGAGGCGGCGGCTGTGGATCGTGGGCAAGCAATGAAGGCCGGAATTCATCGGGGTCGTTTCCATTTTCCTCGAATTTGATTGATGTCGTGCGCGTGCGTTGAGGGAGACCGGGGAACGGGAAGGGAAGGAAGAAGGTGGCGTTGACATGCGGGTCCTGCTGGACAGAGAGGGATAGGAGGTGAGGGAGTCGGCTGGCGTGGGTTGGGCCTGGAGTTCGGGGCCCAGGAGAGAAGTAAAGTGGGAGATGGGTCCAAAATGGGTTCAGCCCATCTACAGTATGGACTTTGGCCAAATTTTGATTTTCTTTTTGAATTCAAATTCAAAAGGGTCTCTATCGTGTTTTTGAAATCAAATTTTTCCTCCTACTATGATGAAAGGCCTTCTACCCATTTTATTTACTCTTTATATATTTTGTGTGTTACAACTCTACCCCCCTAACAAAGAATCTCGACCCGATATTATTAAACTTACGAGAAGATGTGAGGAAACTCTGCCTTGAGATATTCTTCTCTCTCCCAAGTGGCCTCCTGCTCAGAATGGTGCTTCCATTGAACCTTACACATGGGAACCCTCCTGTTTCTGGTGATACGCTCCGTCCTATCAAGAATCTTGAGACGGTACTCCGCATAAGATAGGTCTTCCTCCACGTTTAGATCATCCATTGGCAACTGTTCCTCAGGTGCTCTGAGGCACTTTTTCATCCGCGACACGTGAAACACGTTGTGCACATCTGACAAGCGAGGTGGCAACTCCAGTTGGTATGCAACCTCTCCCCTTCTATTCAGCACCTTGAATGGTCCAATGTACCTCAGTGCGAGCTTGCCCTTTACTTTGAACCGTGAAGCCCTCTGATGGGTGACACTTTGAGGTACACAAAGTCTCCGACCTCAAAATTCAACTCTCGTTGTCTCGTGTCTGCACAGATCTTCTGCCTAGATTGAGCTGTTCTCAGGTTCTTCCAAACCTCGTGCACCTGCCTCAGCTTCTCTCGGCGCTTCTGGACCAAATACCTGATTCTCTCCGGTTTGATTCTAGAATAATGATGTCCTGCATTTTCTCCCATACAATGCCTCAAATGGTGACATCTTCAAGCTAGTTTGATAGATGTTGTTGTAGGAGAATTCCGCATAGCATGGATTCCTGTCCCAGCTCCTACTATTCTTCAAAGCACAAGCTCTCAACATGTTCTCTAGATTCTGATTAGTGCGTTCAGTCTAGTCGTCCGTCTGGGGGTGATAGTCCAAACTGAAATTAATATGGGTACCCATAGACTCGTGCAATTTCCGCCAGAACCTTGAAGTGAACTGCGTACCCCGATCAGACACGATCTTCTTAGGGACCCCATGCAAGCAAACAATCCTTGACATGTACAGATATGCCAATTGTGACCCATTATACTTTTCCTTGACTGGGATGAAATGAGCAACTTTAGGCAACCAATCCACAATCACCCATATGGTGTCATATCCGGGCTGGCTCCTGGCTAACCCAACAATAAAGTCCATTCAAATTTCTTCCCACTTCCACTCGGGTACCTTAAGTGGCTGTAGCAACCCTGCAGGTCTCTGATGTTCTGTCTTCACCTAGCTGACACGTGTCGCACAAAGCCACATACTCTGCAACATCTCGCTTCATACCATGCCCCCAGTAACGGTCCTTTAAATCTTGATACATCTTAGCACTTCTAGGGTGAATGGAGTACTCCAAGTCATGAGCCTCGTGCAGTGTCGCCTGTCAAATATCCTTATTATCAAGTACACATATCCTCTTCCCAAGCCAGTGTCCCCTGCTTGTCTTAACGGTACCCGGAAGCCTTGTTTTCCTTCATTATTTTCTTGATCTCTTGAAGCTTTTCATCGTTCCTCAGTCCCTCTCGAATCTCGCGCTTCAAAGTGGAATTCACTTCCGTGACCACTGCCTCTATGCTGGACACCAAGCTAAGATTAAGCTTAGCAAACTCATCACATAACTGGGGTTGCAACATCAAAACATTGCAATGCACCTTTCGGCTCAAGGCATCGGCTACCACATTGGCCTTCCCTAGGTGGTAGTTAATCCCTACATCAAAGTCAATAATAAGCTCCAACCATCTGCGCTGCCTGAAATTAAGGTCTGGCTGCATGAATATGTACTTGAGGCTCTTGTGATCCGTGCAAATCTCTGTCCTCTTGCCTGTTAAGTAGTGCCTCCAAAGCTTCAATGCATGGACAACATATGTCAGCTCCAAGTTATGCGTCAGATAGTTCCTCTCATGCTTCGGAAGCTGCCTGGAGGCGTAGGCCACAGCATGTCCCTCCTGCATAAGGACACATCCCAGACCATACCTAGAAGCATCACAGTAAACTGAGAACTCCTTCTGCATTTCTGGCATGATCAACACCGGAGCTGAGGTTAGCCTCTTTTTCAACTCTTGAAAGCTCATTTCACACTCGGGCGTCCATCTGAAAACTGCCCCCTTCTCAAGCATCTTAGTGAGTGGTCTGGCAATCTTTGAGAATCCCTCAATAAAGCGACAGTAATACCCTGCCATACTCAAAAAGCTTATGATATCCCCCAAATTCTCTGGTGCATTCCACTGCATTACAGTGGCTACCTTGCCTGGATCGACGTATATCCCTCCCGCTGATATGACATGCCCCAAGAAATCCACTTCCTTCAACTAGAACTCACACTTGCTGCGCTTGCCATACAACTGATTCTTCCGAAGATTCTGCAACACAAACCCCAGATGTTCCTCATGCTCTTCTTCATTTCTTGAGAAAACCAGGATGTCATCAATAAACAGCACCACAAATTTGTCCAAATATTTCATAAACACCTTATTCATAAGCTACATGAAGTAAGCTGGAGCGTTAGTCAATCCGAAGGACATGACCGTGTACTCGTATAGACCATATCGTGTGGCAAACATCGTCTTCGGGATACCTGAGGCTCGGATCTTCAATTGATGATACCCTGAGCGAAGATCAATCTTGGAGAATACACATGCCCCCCTCAACTGATCAAACAAGTCCTCGATACGTGGAAACGGGTACTTGTTCTTGATGGTCACTTCATTAAGGGCACGATAGTCGACACATAACCTATGAGTCCCATCCTTTTTTGGCACGAATATAACTAGGGCTCCCCAAGGTGAGGAACTAGGTCAAACATACCCCTTATCTAGTAGCTCTTGGATATGCTCCTTGAGCTCCGCTAACTGATCAACATCCATCCTGTACGACCTCTTATACATAGGAGCGGTGCCAGGTACTAAATCGATGATGAACTCAATGTCATGGTCTGGTGGCATACCTAGTAACTTCTCAGGAAAAACATCTGGGAACTCACTAACCACCCGGATCCCTCTGTTGTCTCAAGTTGATTAATCTGGACCTTCTCAGATGGCACTCGGACTGACTTGAACTCCACCTTGCTATTGTCGGTGTGAGTCAACCTGAGAGTCCTAGACGCACAATGTATCACACCATCATACTTGGCCAGCTAATCCATCCCCAATATGATATCTAATCCTCGTGATTCCAACACAAGGAGGTTTGCAAAGAAGACCACCCCCATTATGTTGAGACTCACTTTCGAGCACACTATGTTTGTCTTGAATTCTCCTGCAGGAGAGTCGACCACTAGCATACAGGTCATAGAAGTAGTCCTCATATTATGATTCTATACGAAGTCCTTAGCAATGAAAGAATGAGTAGAACCTGAATCAAACAAGACTGTAGCGGGGTGAGTGTCGGCGGAGAACATACCAATCACCTTGTCTGGAGCATCCTGAGCCTCCTTCAAAGCTACATGGTTCACTCGACCATGCATGATGTTCTGCTGCTGCTGTTGTGGTTGCTTCTTCTTCGGGCAACGGTTGGGGAGGTGCTCGTTCTCGCCGCAAGTGTAGCACAGTCCAATCATTCTGCCACTCTGAATCTTGCTACTTTGCTGCTGACTCTGCTGAAACTGACCCACTGGATGGGGTGGAAAAGTAGGATGTGTCTGTGTCTGCTGAAACTGTGGACGCTGCTGCTGAGTCTGAGGCACTGACTGCCTGAAATACGGGGTAGGGTACCTCGGCGCCTGGTACAGGCCCATAGGACGGCCCACCTGCCCCACTGACGTTGTCGTAAAGCGTTTGCGACTGCTGCTGCCAGAAGACTGACTCTGCCAAGACGTCTCCCTCTTCCCGTGTGCTTCTAGCTCGGGTATTTGCTTCTCCATGATAAAAGCTTTATCAACCATCTTCTGAAAGGTATCGTAGTAGCTGGAGGAGAGTGCATTCTTCAATTCTTAATCTAGCCCCTGTATAAAGCAGTCCTACTTCTTGTCATCAGTGTTGACATCCTCGGGAGCGTAACGAGATAACTGTGTGAATTTCAAAAGATACTCATGAACTGTCATGTTGCCTTGCCTAAGACCCAAGAACTCCTTCTGCTTCATCTTGATTGCCCCAGCTGGCACGTAGTGACTATGAAAACTATGAGTGAACTCCTCCCAAGTGATACTCTGCGGGTCCCCGTGGGCGGATGTGTAAGCTGTCCACCAGTCTCCTGCGGGACCTGAAAGCTGGTGGGAGGCAAGCAGAACCATCTCCCGACCTTGACGCTGAACTAGCTGCAGCTTGCTCTCGATCGACTTCAGCCAATCACCAGCATCTAGTGGCTCCACGGAGTTCGAGAACACTGGTGGCTTAGTACTCTAGAAGTCCCTCAGCTTGTACCGGGGTCCGCGCGCTGGCGGTGGTGGAGTCGGAGGAGCTTGATTCATATCGGCCACCACTTGAGTCAAATTCTGCAGAAGCTGATTCTGCATTGCCATCATCTGCTGCATACCAGGCGGAGCAGCTCCCCCTCGAGCACCTCGACTATTCCAGGGTGGAATCTGGAACACCGGAGGACCATTATCCTCCTCGGGCATTCCGCGGCCACGACCTCATTTACGTCCCCTGCCTGCCATCTGATATATAGTGCAAGATTTAGAATGATATAGTCAAAGATATTGAGAACAAGATTTGTGATGAAACAATTGAGAAAAATTATATAATGAAAAATATAAGAGCTCCCATCTTTACGAATACAGCAAGCCAGCACAACAATAACAATTGAGCAAACAAACCATCCTATCTAGTCATTAAGTGGAAAAAGATGTCTAATTTATGTTTTACGAAAGGGTGACTAGTATACGTTAATATACTCTAAGTACGCAACCGTTTATAACTAGGCTTGCGTCCTACGGACAACCTCGGCTCTGATACCATTCTGTCATGCCTGGTTCCTGTAAAACAAAACCAGACCACTACACATGTATGCCAGGATCAGTTAGTCCATACATGTGCCAACAGAAACGATGTATTTATTATAAAAGCCAAGTATTACAATTTCATAGTGAACTCATGGTCTAAAAAGAAAAGATACATAGCAGCGGATAACTAAGCGTAGAGCTCCATCACAGGCGTTGTACGGGGGCACGCCCACCTAGTACTGTGCACCGGGGTTGAAGCCATCGTCTTCATCATACTCCACTCCGTCTCCATAGCCTGAGCAGCAGTTATGTACAACAAAAAGATGCAACAAAGACGCATGAGTACTTAGAATACTCAGCGAGCGAGGAAAATATATGACACACGGACAATCATCAAGAAAGGCCAACTTGGCTAAAAGCACTACGCAACACTCTACCCCTATGTTGTATTAGCATCCTATTTACTAAGTGAGTACCCCACCAAGAACCACCCAATCCAACCGACTGCCAAGCAAACACCACCAACCACACCCATACCCATGCTAATCATGAAGGAGTTACTAGCCCGCTCTTAACCTTGAGCACAACTGTCAAGGCAGTTTATCACTCTATAGAGTTTGTACCCTTTACACATGTCGTGATTTCGTCCCTTGTCACCAAGTGGACTGAAGTCTCCCTGATTGCCCGTGATCGCGAATCTCATCTCACACTTCCTATGGTGTGTGCCCAGGAGATCACTATGAGGCCTTTACATTGAACTACCAAATCCTTGTACACCCGCTAAGGTTTCACCGCTAACAGCATACTTGGAGTCTATTTTACCTCCGCTGTAGAAGCCTCCTCTTGCGCCACATAAACATCTCAATGGTGTACACAAGAAAAGATAGAAGTCAACTTAATTGGCCAAACCGTTCCATACCGGTCTTGTGGTGGAACGACATAGCTAGATCACAGAATATCACGAAGCAGTCCTTAGAATCTACACAGGCAAAACCACAAAACTCGAGCCTCGTGCACACCGCACCATCCTAATGCCGACCAGCCTACTAGATTCCTAAACTCTAGATCCCCATTATCATTAACATGCAAAATAAATAAAAGCAACTATTCATTATTCCCACCCATACTAAGCATGCTAAGCATATGAGCAATACTCCCAAACCATCCATAACACCCAACCAGGTTACAAGGGATGACCAGGAAAAGCTAGAAAAACTGCCTAGAAATGGGATTCATATTTAAAGACATTCATGCATATAAGCTCACTAAAATCCTAAAGTAGGCACAAGGTGGTCAAGGATACTGGCCTCCGGGAAGTAGCTGCTGCTCGACGACGTCAAAGTCTTGATCTTGCAAATTAAAGGTTCAGCTCCGGGATCAGGGCTATCCAATTCGTTGTAAGCATAGCCAAATAACAAGATAATAATGAGACATATTACAAAATGGCCACACATAGATAATACATAATCATACCATAAATCCTACGCATTTACATTGCTACTTACATTTTAATTAGTTATTTTTAAGTGGTAACTATTTTGTAGTGGGCTAGAATATATTCAAGACTTAAAGTCAGCATTAAAAGTAAACCTAAACATTGATGGAGGTCTCCTATGTAAAAACAGCACTTACTAGGGCCCTATGCGTAAAATCAGCATGTGGTAGAGGTGTTTTGGCCAATATAGTATCAACTAGGGGTTTTTCTGCTAAATTACAGCATGATCCATGGGCTAAATCATCAAATCAGTGTGTACTAGGGTGTTTAATGTGAATTTACAGCATGTATTAGGTGTTAAAAATTCAAAACAGAATACTGCAGGGGCCTAGTTGTAAAATCAGCATGTTCTGAAGGCCAAATTGGTAAGAACAGCACTATACAGGGGTTTTTCTACAAAATTATGGCTTCTGCAGGGGCTAAACTGCTAAGTCAGCTAGCCACAGGGGTTAAACTGCTAAATCAGCTAACCACAGGGGCCTAATAGCTAAACTACAGCAGAATCTATGGTTAAAATAGAATACAGGACTTAATTTGTAAAGCTAGGGGCCTCTGCGCAATTTTTATTAAAACTACAGGGGGCTGGCTGCTAAATATGAAGGGGTATCTCCTTTTTAATTTCCAGCCGTCGGATATGTCTTCAGTGGTCCGGATTTAAAATAATCAAAGGGTACACATGGACTAACAGGGATCGCCGGATCCGGGTTCTGATTTAAACACACGAAGGGGTACGGCCCCTTTTAATCCGGATCGCCCATCCGAGATCTAACGGCAGGGAAGGGTTTCCCTCCCTAGCCGGCTGCCGGCGGCGGCTCAACGCGGAGGCGCGCCATGAGCACGGCCCGAGCTCGCCGGAGTACAGTCAGATCCGCAATTTTTCGCCTAAAACTCAAAGCTAAGCACACGAATCGAAGGGGGGAAACTCCGTGAGCTCACATAGGGCGTTTTTGGAGGCTGGGAGGCGGCGCAAAGGGTCTTGCGGCGGATGGGTGGTGGCGGGGGCTTCGGTCCTTCGTTGGCGACGGTGTCGGCAGCGAATTCCTCACGTTCTTCATGTCGACGACACGTTCTGGAGCACGGCGCAGCCGATGGAGCAGTTAGCGCAAAGAAATTGGCAGCCAATACCCTGGAACGTGAAAAGGGCGAAAAGACTCAGCGAAGCTTGCCGCGGCTAGGGTTCGAGGCGTCGGCGCAGCTTGGAGAAGGGCGAGGGGAATTGCCGGCATTCCTGCGAGCGTGAAGTTCTATGAGCATACGAAATGGTGGTGATTTGGTCCTACTCGATAGCAGCGGTGGCTTACCGAAAGAAAACGGTGGCGGAGGATCTTTGTTAGCCGAGGGGGGGCGACCCCTAAAGGCATGCGGCGCATTTATAGAATGAGGCGGCGGCTGTGGATCGTGGGCAAGCAATGAAGGCCGGAATTCATCGGGGCCGTTTCCATTTTCCTCGGATTTGATTGATGTCATGCGCGTGCGTTGAGGGATACCGGGGGAGGGGAAGGGAAGGAAGAAGGTGGTGCTGACATGCGGGTCCCGCTGGATAGAGAGGGAGAGGAGGTGAGGGAGCCGGCTAGCGCGGGTTGGACCGAGAGTTCGAGGCCCAGGAGAGAAGGAAAGTGGGAGATGGGTCCAAAATGTGTTCAGCCCATCTACAGTTTGGATTTTGGCCAAATTTGGATTTTCTTTTCAAATCCAAATTCAAATGGGTCTCTATTGTGTTTTTGAAATCAAATGTTTTCCTCCTACTATGATGAAAGGCCTTCTACCCATTTTATTTACCCTTTATATATTTGGGGTGTTACAAGAGGGCGATTCCGATTTTGATTCTGGCTCTCGGACTCCTAGACGCACAGGCGCAAGCCACAAGCAATACAACCCACACTCCCATGGACGTAGGGTTTTACGCTCCGGCGGCCCGAACCACATAAATTCTGGTGTTCATCTCGTGTTCTTCTAGCTCAATCGATTTAGTGACTAAGCCCCTCCAAAGAACGAACCTCCACGGCTGTTCCAGTAGTGGTGCCGGGAGATATGTCGTAGGAAACACTTTGACAAAAATGTATTGTCACATAACCGTAGTAAATTGATCGGTTTCCTGTAGTGAATGGCACCGTCAGAAAAATATTGACCAAAGAAAGGCTTTGCACCTAGTTATGGCAATCTAATATATCATTTTAATAGTTTCCTGGAGACTACTTTGAAAAGGGGTTGCAGTGATTTATAAAAATATCCGAAAGCCAGTTGACCTATGGTCAACTATATACAGTGGATACTCATGGGCACATATGATTACTGCAAGTTCCTTCCCAGCAGTTTGCTGATAAAAACATACTTGTCAACAACAGTGGTCTATACATTAAAAAAACAGTGGTGTACCAAACAAAAGAATTCATATATAATTTCATAAAATTATTTATCAATTTGGTAAATAATTAGAAAATTTAAATATGATTCATTATACTGATAGTAAATAACATAACATGATAATATAAATAATTCAAATGCAATACTGGTATGTTAAAAATATAGACATATGAGAAACTCACAATAATAGTTGCCTAACTTTTTTAACTGTCACTTTCTTAGTGACACGGATAACTTGATTATATCATCTTCATCCATTTCAAAGAAAATATCTCACTAAATATATATGACCAAACAAGCATTCAAAATGCTATCACCTATCTTAATCCTTAATTTTATTTTCATCATAACCATTACAGAAAATACCCTTTTAACATTTATTATTCCTACCAGTACAAGCAATACCAATTTGAGAAAACTCGCTATGCTGTGAATATTTGATACTAATATTTATATTGGATGAACCGATCTTTAGTCTAGTGATGTCGTTGATGTCCCTCTTCCGGATACACAAACAAATTACCAAAAAAATTGTGCGGAATAAGAACACAAGTAGTTCACCCAATTACAACAAAGAAAAAATGGGTACAACCAGAAACACATGAATAGAGACAAATCTCAAAAAAGATAAATTTCTTGTTCCATCCAAAAAAATCTGCACGTTAATGGCTATCTTGAAAGCTAGTATTGCTTATGATGGAGGAGTGGTAATAAAAAAGGTGGCGAGTAGCCTGTCTACTTCGCGGGCGTGAGGAAGAGGTCCGTTTCCTGCCATAATCCACCGCCGCTAGTAGCCACCGCAGTGGCCGCCTACGCGCTGCGCGTGAGAAGACACGGACCCGATCCTGCCAGAATCTGCCATTCGATGCCACAATCGATCGCTGCCATTAGAATCCAGCGCTGCCAGAACCGATCGCTGTCGATAGAATCCAGCGCTGCCAGAATCGATCGCCTCCTAGAGAACTGTCAGGACCCGGAGATCGATTGGTAGACATCCATATCTAGTGTTGATGCTGGGTGCTCGCCTTTCTGACGGGAAGCTGCTGCCTGCATGCTGGTTTGTACAGACGAGCGGCCCTGTCAGTTCGCTCATGCTTAACAACAACAGCCCCATTCTCATTTTTATCTACCTTCAACGTTGCTTGTTTTAGGCTTTTTTATGCCTAGATGTATAAATTTTAAGGTGGGCAGCACAAGCGGTTAATTGTCCCTACTCTACTAGTTGCAACTGCTGAAGTTTGAGGTAATTGGAAAAGCGTATAACCCTTTGAGCTCGGGCCGCATATTTATAGATCAAAAAGGATTTCATACATGGCAAGTCTAGATAGAACTACAAAATAAACCCCTAACAGATTGAAGATCAAATATTCTAGAAGATATGTCCCGGTTATATTCCTTTTATCTCTAACAGCCCCCTTAATCAGAACTTAATCAAGTTGAGATTACGTCTAAACTTTTTGTCGGTAATGCTTGGTAAAACCATCCGCCACCTGATATTCTGAATGTACAAACTGAATCTTTAATTGCTTGTTGGCCACCCTCTCTCTAATAAAATGATAATCAATCTCGATATGCTTTGTTCTTGCGTGGAACACTGGATTAACTGAGAGATATGTTGCTCCAAGGTTATCACACCAAAGGCAGGAAACATGATTCTCCTTGATTCCCAGTTCCTTGAGAAAAGACTGAATCCATATGATTTTGGAGGTGGCATTTGCTAGTGCCTTGTATTCAGCTTTGGTGCTACTTCTTGACACGGTTTATTGTTTCTTAGCACACCAGAACATTATATTATTGTAAAAGAAATTGCAAAACCTCCTGTGGAGCACCGATCATCTATGCATCCGGCCCAGTCAGCATCTGTAAAAGCACTTATGGTCATGGAGGAAACTTTGTTAAAACACAAACCCACTGAGGTTGTATTTCTGATATATCTCATGATCTCTTAACTGCTGTCCAATGCGTAGTTGTAGGTGCATGCAAGTATTGACACACTTTGTTCACAGAAAAAGCAATGTCTGGTCTAGTAAGCGTTAAATACTGCAATGCCCCTACAATACTTCTGTACTTCGTGCTATCCTCAGTTCCAAGTGATTCACCTTGATGTGCCAATAGCTTTTCTAAATTTGAGAGTGGTGTAGGAGAGCCCTTGCAATATTCCATATCTGCCATGGTCAAAAGATCAGTAGCATATTTCTCCTGTGTTAAGGCTATCCCATCCTTGAGTTTCTTCACCTCAATTCCCAGGAAAAAATGTAGGTCTCCGAGATCCTTTATAGCAAAGTGTGAATTCAAGTCCTTGAGCAAGCTTGGTATAGCTTCTTGTGATGATCCAGTCAAGATAATGTCATCAACATAAATTAACATGTACATGATAATGCCATGCTTTAATGATAGATAAAGAGTGAATTGTCACCTTTAGAGGGTTTGAACCCGAACTCAATCAGTCCTGAACTCAGTCGAGAATACCAGGCCCTAGGAGCCTGTTTCAGCCCATGAATTGCTTTATCATGCTTGCAAATATACGTAGGTGCATCTTTGTTTTCAAATCCCGGAGGCTGCCTCATATACACTTCTTCTTCTAGAATGCCGTGTAGGGACGCATTCTGCACGTCTAACTGTCCCAAACTGCAGCTTTGCGTGACTGCACACTGCTACAACAAGCTTCATCTCAGGCGGCTCTAAACATATTATCACACGCGGTTTTCAAAACCGCCTAGAACGAAGAGCATGTGATAATCAGCAATTTCCACAGTCGGAAACTTAAACCGCCTGTGAAAAAGTTATCACGGGCAGTCTTAACCTTCATGAATCCGCCTGTGAAGACTCTTTATCACAGGTGGATTGTAACGTAAGAGTATCCGCCTATGATAACTCCATTATCGCAGACGGTTCTATACCTATGACTAGCCGCCTATGAAGAATCTTTATCATGGGCGATTTGTAATGTAAAGAGTATCCGCCTGTGTAACTCTATTATTGCAGGTGGTTCTTTACCTACGACTAGCCACCTGTGAAGAATCTTTATCACATGCGGTTTGTGTAAGATTATCCGCCTGTGTAACTCTATTACCGTAGGCGGTTCTTTACCTACGACTAGCCGCCTGTGTAACTCTATTATCACAGACGGTTTGTAACGTAAAGAGTATCCACCTGTGTAACTCTATTATCGTAGGCGGTTCTTTACCTACCACTAGCTGCCTGTGGAGAATCTTTACCATAGGCGGTCCATTACCTACATAAGCCATCTATGAAATTATATTATCACAGGCGGTTTGTTAGGTCTGATTTCCATGTCAATTTCATATGCACATTCATACACAGTAGAAACAATATATTCTGACAAGCATCATCGACACAATATCACCAAAAAGTCATCTAAATTCATAGTTTACAAGTTTTTACCTAAAAACCAATCAGTATACTTGCAAAGTTCTGGCACATCAGCTATTAAACCTACGTCATCGAAGAACTGCCCTTTTCGGTGGAAAATTTCGCGACGCATGAAGGTACATAGTTCACTTGCAATATTCTCGACTCCTCCACCAGGCATATCTCTAGAAACAGGCCATTCTTCGTCCACATTCTTCGTGTGTTGCAATGAAACACATAACAAGGTTTAGAATGTGTTGGTGAAAACGATAGCATAATAGTATTAAAATACACTAGTTACAATGAAAATGAAACTCACAAGTAAGGAAAATACAATATTGACATTAAAGATAACTTACATCCTCACAATTCACTCTATATTCGCAGGCGGTCCGAAGATACTCGATTACATAATACCCGCATAAGACGCTCCCAGAAGGCTACTTGGGACAAGGATAATATGTTGATATATGCAATGCATCCTTATTAGGAGGTCTCTGATCGCCAATTTTTTTGCGTAAAACCGCCAAACGCTCTCATACAAGGAATGCCATATAAGAGTTACGAACCTATATATATGCGTGTATATTAAAAGTATCGAATAACCGTACCTTCTCAAAATGTCAAAGAAATCTTTGTAAGTATCTTGTGAGTAATCGTCTGAGTCCAAGACCGTTGTCAAATCCTACATTGGCTTGATGAAGATAATTATGTAGTGTTTAGTGCACACGTACAAACAAACATGTTAAGTTAAAAATTAGCAATAATTGTTATTTCCATGCCATGTGTCTAACTTACTCGAAGTGCTACGGAGTCTTTACGAGGTCCTTGCCATCTATGACAAATTTAAACATGGCATGTCCTTTGTAGGCTGTAACCTTTGTATTTTTATTCTTCTTTTGGCTTGCGATTGATTTTTTAAATTGTTTTTTTGTCATGCGCTTGTACTTTTCTGAGTCCCGTTGGACCTCAAAGTCAAAATTCGACTTTGCAATCACTGTAGGGTCAAGGATACCTCTCTTGGAGTTCAGCCTTTCGTTATCCATGTATAGCATCCTATTGAATAAGTCCGGAATTGTTATAATCTCATGACATGTGTATGCGTGTAGTAAGATAAGCAAATACGAAATATTAGAGGGCACTTACAAACACCAGACTAGTAGCAGCTTGATTTCGAGCATGTCTCGATAGAAAAGGCTCCACAAATCTTCAAAGAGAAGGGCTCATTTATCTTCTCCAATGCTCCAGAATGCTTCTTCTGGCACATGAAATATGACATAACAAATATCATATTTTATGCTGGCAATGATGTACCACTCGTGCATTCTTCTAAGCGAGAAAGGTTGTTTGCCAAGTTGTGCCGATGTCATGAACGGCTTCCCATTCTCATATTTAGGAAGAACGTCCTAAATCTTGTATACCGGAACTCCTGGTTTAACTAAAGTCATCTTCTGAGTATATTTCACACCATCTTCTTCCCACTCCTCAATATTTTCTAATGCTGCCTCATGTGAAGCACGAGATGTATTAGATTTTGTAATATTTTTCTTCATTTTTTCAAATATTCTGACACTTATTTAGAAGGTTCCTTATTTTCATATGATCTAACTTTCACAGGCACTGACCGAGAAGTAGTCGTCGGAAGTTGGACATTGGCCTATTGTTGAACCTGTTGTTCAACTGATTGCTCTTTACTACCAGCAGCATGCTCTTGTACTGCTTCAAGCTATTTTTCAACTGGTTGCCCTTGGTTATCTTTACTAGCAAGGTTACTATCATCCTTGCTGGGACATATAGGGAGTGGATCTTGCTGGTCTTTCGGCGAAGAAATTGGGGCTGCAGTCTTTCGAGATGCGACGGGGCTAGACCTCGGCTCGTCGTCCAACAACATGATATCACGTCGGTGCCAAAGGACAAAATGGTTGACAGCCTGCCCCAGAGTCATGATCCCCTCAGTTGTGATGTGGTCTATTTCATAATCTTCATAATCATTATCAATGATCTCAAGAACTTGCACCACTGCATAATACAACGGAAGTGAATTGTCATTGAAGACAAGGTTCGGCTTTGCCATAGCAGTGGCAACCTATTTTGTTTTGTTTCCTGCTCTGACAATCGGGACAAGAAGACAACAAGATGTGTCCTTAACAATATTATCTACAGGGAACTTATGGGTTGACCCTGAGCCTGGCACAGAACCTATACTGCTAGGGTAGGAAGTTGGAGATATCAAATGCTCCATTGCCATGGGAACCATCGCTCTATTCTGTGGCGTTAATTGTCCGAATTTTATAAGTTCATCTATTCTTTCTTTCACAGATGCCTTGACCTTTTGATCAATCGTATCTTAAATTGTCTTCTTGAACTTGTCACGTTTTCTATATAACTCTTTATCATTCGGGAAACCATCTCTCAAGGACATCTGAGAAGAGATTGCTTGAGCCCGTCCACCATGTTCAGGGTTGCCTAGGATAGCGGTAAGTTGGTCATTCTCCCTCTTTGGCTTGAAGAGACCCTTCTGTTGCTTTTCAATTACTTCTTTCATTTTTTGCTCTACTTGGTTCACGGAGTCAGGCTTTTCAAGTTTGCCCTCGCTGGTCAAACCTGACCGAGCTAAGACCCACCACTTAGTTCTCTCATAGCAGCCTTGTAGCAGGTGAGAATTGTCATTACTGAAGTTTCCTCTAATATTTTATTCCATTTCTCAACTTTGGGGGCATATTCTTCGGGCCTTGTGATTTTTCCCATCTTTTTAGGGCTAGGGACCTTATTGTCCTTAACATAAGCATTCATTTCAATCTTCCAGCCATGAAATTTCTTGTCGCAAGAGACTAATGTTGCTTTCTTTCCAGCTTCTTCCGTGTCTTTTGGGAACTTGAATTGTTTCTTTAACTTCTCCCACAACTCATTCTTGTCTGCCTCAGGGAATTTTCTCCAATTCTCGGTTGTATCGGCACGAGCTCTCTAACAAGAAAACCGCATGCATTTCGGTACTTTGTAACTGAATTCAGTGGTTCTTCGGGAAGCCCACCTGGACCGACACTTGTTATGTATATGATGCGGTTCAATGGACCCTTATTAGGACCTCATTGCTCTCGTTTTTACCTGACTGAATTTGAGGATTCAACCATTGGAGAACCTTCTGCGATTTTAAGAGTCGAAGTCACTGCATCGTTGTCTTGGCAGTTAAGCTAGGTAGAAAAGAATTATTATACTTCATATACTTGACAACTAAAATTAACTTAAACTGCTGGAGTTAAGATTCGTGATCCATTCCTCGCCGACAGGATCATATTCTAGGTCGAGATCCTCTGAAGTCTTTTTAATTTTTATATTTGGAAAAGGATCTGATGGACTGTAATACGAGCTTGAACTGTTGGAGTCACTAAACTCAACATCGTTGGCTTCATTGTTACTACCATCACCAGTCTTCTTAGGGCTTTCTATATTAGAACTTGAAAAGCAACGGAAGGGGTTTCTTGTTATAGTACTCAGTGATTACAAAGACATCCTAATATGTAAAATCACATCCTAATATATAAAATTGAGTGAACATGGTGGATTTACAAAGACAATATGTATCCCTGTTGTAGTACTCAGTGATTACAAAGACAACATGGACTACCTGTTAGCACAACAAGACTATCTCCTTTAACACAAATGTTCTAAAAAACTAATTGGTCTCAGTATGAGCACACTCAAAAAATGTAGAAGAAACAATTGAACTAAACTTGCTTTGTTTTCTGATGTAAAAAATTAATTTGCTCTCTGGTCCACCTTCAAACAAAATCTAAACAATTAATCTAAGCAATTGTCAAGGTCTCTAAATAAGTAATCTAAACAATCTAAAAGGGGGGGGGGGTTCGGCGCAGTGGGAGAGCGCTGGCGGTGGGAGACGGTGGGGAGGGGGAAGCGCATGGTGGGGGTAGATGCCGGGAAGGAGGAGGCGGCGTGGGGAGGATTAAGTCGGGGGGTGCGGCGGCGGTGGTGCCGGAGGGGGATAAAAAGGGAGGAGGGAGATAGCGGCGAGGGGGAGGACGACACTCGACGATGGTGAGGGCGAGGAGGGAGGTGGCACGGGGAGGGGGGAGGGAAGGAGATAGCGTGGGGGACAGAGAAGGGAGGAAGGAGAGAAAGGAGGAAAGAGGCGAAGGTACATAGACGGCAACAGCGATGGCGACGGTAATGAAACTTGACGGCGAGGACGAAGCTCGGCGGCGAGGGTTTTGGCGGCAAAGGAAAATTTGGGCAGCCTGACGGCGTCTAAGTGAAATCTCCAGGGTTAGATTTTTTTGACGAGACCGAGCGGCCTTATATAGGCGCAGATTTTCACAAGCGGCTCTTTGTTAAACACCGCCTGTGAAGATGTATTAGTGCAGGCGGTTTGTAAATTGTAATTTAGAACCGCCTGAGCGACCTAATATAAGCGCGATTTCACATATAGAACCGCAATCACATTGCAATTCAGGGATAAACATTTGCAACTCCACGAACATTTCATGGTTCATACACATTGCGTGCCCTATAAACTATACATTTCAGACTTATATTCCTATGAAGCTCCCATCGATCAATCTAAACTGTACCGTCGAGCTTGCTCCCAAACACGTCTCTTATATTCCTCTGGATCCTGAAAATAACATTGACATTCTTTAAAATGACTGATGTCGAATGAGGAATGATAACCTAGGTTGCTCACTAACACAAAGTTACTAACCTTGATAAGTAGATTATAGCAATCATTTTCAACATCGGGCTCATTTGGTTGATGAAGCAAACGCTGAACTTTAAGTAGTAAAATTCTGACATTAATATTAGGACACCACCCCTACGAAATACCAATTTAAGCAACATAAGAAACCAGTTCAAATAAGTTCGGCAACAAATACTAATATACTTGCAAAATAAGTCTATCTTACAATCTATTGATCAAGAATCCCAAGGCATAGAAATCCTGAGTAATGGGCATTCGGATGGAAGAAACCAGGTGGAAAGGCACATCTCGGAGGTACCAAGGGATAGTCCTCCGAGAAGGAGATTGTCAGTGGGTAGTAACCACCTTCCCAGTCAGTCTACAAAGGAAATTCATTAATAAGGAGACGATGGTTATACTGGATTGTGCTTATTCTTCATGACTTACCCTTTCTTTACGGGGGACGATGCACTGCCACTTCATTAAGTCTCTCGACTCAGGCTTCGCAGAGAAACCCTAAGCAGAGAAATTGGACAACAAGTGACGCAAATGGCGAGCCTTGAAATTGAAAATACCAAAAACAAACAAGACGGAAAAGCAAAACTACAGAATGACCGGTGTGCCATATGTACATATGTGGGGGTGATTCTTGCGCCACGCCAAGCGTTCCTCCTTGAGTCGGCCACGCGCCAAGTCATTAACAAAGATCCTAGCTATGAACGATGACGACGTAGAATAGGAGGGGGTAGTGACGGCGACGATGGTGATGGCAAATAGTGGACGGCAGGCGGCGGTCGCATTGGAGTTGGTCGATCGCTAAAGGTTCAAAGGGAGAGCGGTTGGAGTTGGGCGGAAAGGAAACGCGTGACCTAAGGAGGAGGAGGTGCGGAGAACTTAATTGTGGCCGGTGGTGAAGAGACGGGCGAGATAAAAGCGTGTCTTCTATTGTTGACAAAGGGAGACGAGCGGCCCGAGGAGGAAGACATGTGGAGAACTTAATTGCGGCCGGTACGGTGGTGCAGAGAAGTGCGACCGGCGTGCAACCCTCCTCCCTCCTCGAAGATGAATTAAATACCGCCTGTGAAGATGTATTATCGCAGGCAGTTTTTAATATAGAACCACATGTGAAAAAAGTTTACTAAGTTTAGGATTAATGAGAACAGTAACACGGGACAAACCCACGGTAACATCTGGTTAGAAGAGTAACAGGGAACAAACATACGGTAACATCGTGACCAGAGTAACACGAGACACATCAAGGATAACATACATACAAGTGTTTTTATTTTTCTTTAATCTTGGATATAGCATATTAATAATTATACCAGCAAAAAAACAACAAGGAAATGTTTCATCAGGATCATAGTGAAGTAATAGGAAAACCATGTAGGATTACCATGGGCAAATCCATTCGAGAAAGTATTTCAGAAGAGGCTATTAAGGGTACTGCACAAACATCCACTCCACATACCTTGTCCACAAAAATTGAAGAATATAACTTCAAGTTCAGAATGGAATAACTAATATGAAAGCATGTCGAGGAGTTATCACATCCAGCCATGGTTCCTCGCCATTCGATGGTGTCGGCTCTTCTTCTTATCACTATGTATTTCGGAATTGGAGAGCCAAAATTCCACAACATGACGTTCGATGGAGTTAATGTCTTCCCATTTCCATTTGCGCTTCAAGTTGGGATAGACTGGGCATATCAGGTAGCCACTGGGGTGCTCGATGACGCGCAGATTGTCTCCGCGTGGGACTGGCAATTTGTAGCCATGATACCTGTCATCATTAGAGTATGTGCTGACGTACTCTGGCGAGGGGCACAACTCCTGGACCGAAGATGGCGAGGAAGCCTGACGGGAGGCAGCAACACGCAAATTTCGTAAGTGGTAAACACATCGATGCAGGCATACTCCACCTGTTGTGGCGACAGGATTATCCTATCTCACTTATTACACTTGATGTCCTTCGCCTTGTTGATGTGCACATTCATCACCTCAAGCGCCATGGTCTTGAGCGACGCCGACATGAGTTCCGACAGGTGCAGCACCTTCACGGCGAGGTCCTGGAGCTCAACCACATTTGCTACCTCGAAGCCGTAGTCCTTGTGCAACCGCTTTACCTCGCTACTGATACATACGCCGGAAAATCTGTTGTGCGGATAGGCGAAGAAGTTTTTGAGGGCACTCTCCAGGACATAGTCCCCGTGAATGATCTGGAAGACGAGGCAGTGGCAGCCCACGCAGAGCTGTAGGACGGCCTTCTTGTGCGACTTGCACCCATCCGGGTTCTTGACGTCGTACCGCTCTATATCCAGGCTGACGACGTGGGGCCCCGGGTTGTTCCTGAGAACCCACAAAAGGAAGCGCTCAACCTCGGCGCCAGAGGATGTGACGGCGGTCTCGATAACGGTGCCGTTCAAAATGACCTCGGTGGTATAGGTTGCATCACTCTGGGTCACCAACTGTGTTGGCGGAGCCACCGGGACAAGAGAAGACCATCGGGAGCGGTTCACCAGCACGGAGGCGAGACGAGGATCCTGCAGACGCCATGGTTGTGAAGAGCGAGGAAGATGGAAGGGCGCTGCGAGGAATATGAGGAAGGGCGCTGCGAGGAAGATGAGGAAGGGCGTGGCAACTGCTTATTATAAAGGCGTTTCAGATTCTAGCGGTTGCAGCACCATTGACATGGCGCCATAACTAAATGATAGATAATTTGAATTTTGACATTTTAGATTGCTTAAAAGAAATAACAAAATTCATACATGTATAAATAAGACAATATGTTCATACAAACCAACTTTCAGTAGAAGATCTATTTTTTTAAAAGATATGAAAATCTGAATAATATGTGTATATAAATTAATGCTATATTTATTAAAACATAGCTATTTGTTCCATCTGGTATATATTAATTTTTGAAGAATATAAAAAAAAGAATCATCGAGTTTGGACTTAATTTGCACAATATATACATGTTTGAGTATTTGCATTGGAATTTAAATAAAAAATGAAGCAAAGGAAGAAGAAACTTAAGAGCAGACCCATGAAGAGGCAATTATCGCAGTTGGTTTTTAATATAGAACCGCTTGTGAAAAAAGTTTACCAAATTTAGGATTAATTAATATTCTTGATCAAAATAAGTGGGCTTGTAAAAGTCCAAATTCCTAGTTCTTGTAATATGATTTAGTATTACAGGTGCCTATTAAATTCACTTGGAAACACCTTTGAAATTGGTCAGAACATGAAAAATAAATAAATAGGTTATTTGTTATTTTTGTATATTTTATAATAAAATGATTTTGTGAGTGCATTTTTCTATGAGACTTTTTAGTAATCATATCAACCTCTATGATTTTTTTCAGATTTTTACAAAATTGTTTGAATCAATGTGTTCAAAATTTGAATGATGGATAATTTGAATTTTGACATGTTGGATTACTTTAAAAAATTTATTCATGTATAAATAAAACAATATGTTCATACAAACCAACTTTTAGTGGAAGATCCATTTTTTTAGAAGATATGAAAATCTGAATAATATGTGCATATAAATTAATGCTATATTTACCAAAACATAACAATGTTATCTATATAAGTTTCAAGCTATTTGTTCCATGTGGTATATATAAATTTTTGAAGAATATAGAAAAAATAATCATCAAGTTTGGACTTAATTTGCATAATCTATACATGTTTGAGCATTTACATTGGAATCGAAATAAAAAATGAAGCAAAGGAAGAAGAAACTGAATGGTAGACCTATGAAGAGGAAATTATTATAGGCGGATTTTAATATAGAACCACCGGTAAAAAAAGTTTACTAAGTTTAGGATTAATTAATATTCTTGATTAAAATAAAGGGGCTTGTAAAAGCTCAAATTCCAAGTTCTTGTAATATATTTAGTATTACAGGGGCCCATTAAATTTCAATTGGAAAAACCTTTGAAATTAGTCAGAACATGGAAACAAATAAATAGTTTATTTGTTATTTTTGTATCTTACATAATAAAAAGATTTTGTGAGTGTATTTTTCTATGGGACTTTTTATTCATCATACCAACCTCTATGATTTTTTTAGATTTTTACAAAATTGTTTGAATCAATGTGTGTTCACAATTTAAAGAATGCCTCATATGTATATGAGCATTTCATTAGAATGATGGATAATTTGAATTTTGATATGTTGGATTGCTTTAAAAAAATTAAAAAAATTCATACATGTATAAATAAAACAATATGTTCATACAAACCAACTTTCAGTGGAAGATCCATTTTTTAAGGAGATATGAAAATCTTAATAATATGTGCATATAAATTAATAATCTTGGTAGTCCTCGTGCAACCGCTTTACGTCACTACTGATACTGGAGCCGGAAATCTATTGTGCGGATAGGCGAAGAAGTTTTTCAGGACACTCTCCGGGACATGGTCTGCGTGAATGATCTGGAAGACGAGGCAGTGGCGGCCCATGCGGAGCTGTAGGACGGCCGTCTTGTATGACTTGCACCCGTCTGGGTTCTTGACGTCGTACCGCTCTATGTCCAGGCTAACGACGTGGGGCCCTGGGTTGTTCTTGAGAACCCGCAAAAGGAAGCGCTCGACCTCGGCGCTGGAGGACGTGATGGCTGTCTCGATAATGGTGCCAATCAACATGACCTCGGTTGTATAGGTTGCATCACTCTGGGTCGCCAACTGTGTTGGCAGAGCCACGGGGACCAGAGAAGACCATCGGGAGCGGTTCACCGGCGGGCCACCAGAATGTTGCATCTTGGCTCCCTGGTTGTTCGCTGGTGGGTCACCAGAAGGTTGCCGCTTGGTTCCAGCGCTTGACTCCGAGAGCGCCAGCGACGGCTGCTTGCATTTTCCGCCTTGATGATCACCAGCACGGAGGCGAGACGAGGATCCTGCAGACGCCATGGTTGTGAAGAGCGAGGAAGATAGAAGGGCGCTGCGAGGAATATGAGGAAGGGCGCTGCGAGGAAGATGAGGAAGGGCGCAACAACTGCTTATTATAAAGGCGTTTCAGATTCTAGCGGTTGCAGCACCATTGACATGGGCCATAACTAAATGATAGATAATTTGAATTTTGACATTTTAGATTGCTTAAAAGAAATAACAAAATTCATACATGTATAAATAAGACAATATGTTCATACAAACCAACTTTCAGTAGAAGATCATTTTTTTAAAAGATATGAAAATCTAAATAATATGTGTATATAAATTAATTCTATATTTATTAAAACATAAATATTTGTTTCATCTGGTATATATTAATTTTTGAAGAATATAGAAAAAAGAATCATCGAGTTTGGACTTAATTTGCACAATATATACATGTTTGAATATTTACATTGGAATTTAAATAAAAAATAAAGCAAAGGAAGAAGAAACTTAAGAGCAGACCCATGAAGAGGCAATTATCGCAGTCGGTTTTTAATATAGAACCGCTTGTGAAAAAAGTTTTCCAAATTTAGGATTAATTAATATTCTTGATCAAAATAAGTGGGCTTGTAAAAGCCCAAATTCTAAGTTCTTGTAATATGATTTAGTATTACAGGTGCCCATTAAATTTCACTTGGAAACACCTTTGAAATTGGTCGGAACATGAAAAATAAATAAATAGGTTATTTTTTCTTTTTGTATATTTTATAATACAATGATTTTGTGAGTGCATTTTTCTATGAGACTTTTTAGTAATCATATCAACCTCTATGATTTTTCAGACTTTTATAAAATTGTTTGAATCAATGTGTGTTCAAAATTTGAAGAATGCCTTATATGTATATGAGCATCTTATTAGAATGATGGGTAATTTGAATTTTGACATGTTGGATTACTTTAAAAAAATTCAAAAAATTCATACATGTATAAATAAAACAATATGTTCATACAAATCAACTTGTAGTGGAAGATCCATTTTTTAAGGAGATATACAAATCTGAATAATATGTGCATATAAATTAATGCTATATTTACCAAAACATAACAATGTTACCTATATAAGTTTCAAGCTATTTGTTCCATGTGGTATATATAAATTTTTGAAGAATATAGAAAAAATAATCATCAAGTTTGGACTTAATTTGCATAATCTATACATGTTTGAGTATTTACATTAGAATCTAAATAAAAAATGAAGCAAAGGAAGAAGAAACTAAATAGTAGACCTATGAAGAGGCAATTATCGCAGACGGTTTTTAATATAGAACCACCTGTGAAAAAAGTTTACTAAGTTTAGGATTAATTAATATTCTTGATTAAAATAAAGGGGCTTATAAAAGCTCAAACTCCAAGTTCTTGTAATATAATTTAGTGTTACAGGTGCCCATTAAATTTCACTTGGAAAAACCTTTGAAATTGATCAGAACATGAAAATAAATAAATAGTTTATTTGTCATTTTTGTATCTTACATAATAAAATGATTTTGTGAGTGCATTTTTCTATGGGACTTTTTATTCATCATACCAACCTCTATAATTTTTTTCGGATTTTTACAAAATTGTTTGAATCAATGTGTGTTCAAAATTTGAAGAATGCCTCATATGTATATGAGCATTTCATTAGAATGATGGATAATTTAAATTTTGATATGTTAGATTGCTTTAAAAAAATTAACAAAATTCATACATGTATAAATAAAACAATATGTTCATACAAACTAACTTTCAGTGGAAGATATATTTTTGAAGGAGATATGAAAATCTTAATAATATGTGCATATAAATTAATAATATACACTACAGGAATCGCGATAATAGACGACGGCCAGAAACCGTCGTCTATAAAACTAAAACTGTCGTCTATAGATTTTAGACGATGGTAATCACTAATAGACGCCGATTTTTGGCCGTCTACGATTATTAGTCATCTATAAGGTTATAGACGATAACCGTCCTCTATAAGGTAATTGACGATGGCCACTTCTGGTCGTCATCAATAAGGTACTCCTACCACGTGGCACATAGTGGACCTTATAGATGATGGTTTTCTGACCGTCATCTATAAGGCAATTGGCGACGGCCACTCCTGGCCACCGTCAATTAGGTATTCTTGCCACGTGGCATATAGTAGACCTTATAGATGATGTTTTTTTCTGACTGTCATCTATAAATATGGTTTATAGATGACGGCTACTGCTCTGTCTATAAATATGGTTTATAGACGATGGCTAAGCGCCAGAAACAGTCATCTATAAGGCTCGTATTTTTTTAAAAAAAAAACTGAAAATGCTGCCCTGGCTTCGAGGCCAGCACTGGCTCGATGGCCATCTCACATAGGCAGAAAATATTATACACAAGCACAAGCATATATATCACAAGAAACATTACAAAACAGTTCAGAAACAATACACGTGACACACACCACGTTACATGCTACCCCATCCACTACCGGAGTTTGGAAAGTCATCCTCCTACAGTCATCCAAGCGGCGCAAGCTGGGGCGATGGTGTGCAAGCCTCCGTCCCCGATCCCTGCGATTTGCATGTGTGGTTAGACAAGTTACATATTTGACTAAATTTGCTTATTAAAATGCAGAATTGAGCAAATTAACTAGATTAAGCTATGTTTGAGTAAGTTTGGTCATATTTTAGTAAGTTTGAGCAAGATCGACTAGGTTTGAGTAAGTTTAACTAGTTTTGGCTATATTTGAATAAGTTTGAGCAAGTTTGACTAGTTTGAGTAAGTTTAACTAGTTTTGGCTATATTCTCATCATATTTTACTAAGTCAGAGCAAGTTTAACAAGTTTTAGCTATACTTGAGTAAGTTTTATCAAATTAATTTGAACAGGTTTAACTATTATTAGCTATTTTGAGTCATTTTGTACCTGTGCACCTGTCGACGGCACCTGCACCTGTGGCAGCTCCAACGGTGGCGGCGCTGACTGCGGAAAGACAACCTGCTGTCCTGCGGTGATAGCCTGCAAATACGAACCAAATCATTTCACATAGCATTTATATATTTGAAATATTAAGTACAACGGTCAGAATTTACCTGCATGACATCTTGCAAGTCGAGAATGTATGAGGTTTGGTACTCATCCGTAGCCCTGAGCACCGCTGCCTGCATCTCGTCCCTAGCCCTGAGCGCCACTGCCTGCATCTCATCCTGAGCCCACAACGCTTCTTGCGTCCTCTGGAGCTCCTCCCTGGATACTCTATAGTTCCAGCTCTTGGGTCATACGGCTGCTCCTGGACCCACCCTGCTGCGATGAAGAGGCTCTCGAGAAAGACCACACTTGGCTCCAGTTGACCACTCCATCAAAAATGGCTAACCTAAACAACGAAGTAAGATTATTAAATTTTCGTATCTCAAAGTTCGTAATAGTAAACCAAAAATATCAAAACTCACCGTCCATGTGGTTTCCCGCCACCGCTTGCATATGCGGCTTCGGGGATAATTGTTGGTGCGCTCTCCCAATCATACCCTTCGCCTCGAAGCCTCCGCGCCTCCTGCCCATAACATATTCAGAACTATTAAAAAGAATTTAATTAAGTTAACAAAATAACTTGCCAATGCCTCTGACGCCGCCTGAGAACACAGCTGGTCAACCTGCGACGAGTCACATCCCAAGTGACCCCTCTTCCACACCTCGATAGGTGTCGGCTCCCGACCGCTCTCTCGCTCCAATCGATACGTATTAGCACAATGAAGATGATAAAATTACGTAATAAAATTCGAGTAACACTTACCATCCGTTTAGCCGGACGTATGTATCCATCCCCACCTAAACGGTGTTTGTATTCCCTACCTCTACTGTCTCTACAGGTCTAGGACAAGTCTTGAAAACCCTGGCTCGCCCAATGGGCACACAGGGCACGGTACGGGTCCGGACGGGCATCAAGCCACGCTATGCTGCTCTGTACACCAGTTATTGTTGGATGATAACATTGTTCACAATTGGATAATGAAGCAAAGTAAAATAAAGACTTTACATCTGCGTACTACG
Source organism: Neostapfia colusana (assembly GCA_030760725.1). Lineage (NCBI taxonomy): Eukaryota > Viridiplantae > Streptophyta > Magnoliopsida > Poales > Poaceae > Neostapfia > Neostapfia colusana. Next base: position 108,952,931 of record JASWHV010000009.1, on the reverse strand, counting down.
CCTCCGTCAAGTACTTGTCGTCCACATCCCTGAACTGTCCGGGCTCACCCTCGTTCAGATGTAACTTGAAGTACTCCTTGGTAGCTTGAATGCAAGCCGTCGAGAGTGACTGCGTCACGAGCTTCTTGGCGTTGTTATGGACGACGATACAAGCATGATCCAGTTGCTGCGCCTCGTCCTCCAAACGGTACCGTGCCTATAATAAATTTGTATTAAACAAATATTGTTAATATATAATAGAATTATATTACAGAAATATTCTTTATACTTACCATGAAGTCGTGCCACACAGCCTCCTGGTGGTTGGCATTGTCAAGGTCCTGGGCCGTAGTGTAATCATCTCAAGACGTAGCATCTACTCCATTCACTGAACCGGGGTAGTGCAAACGGACTAGACGGACCAAGACACTGTTCACTTGTTGATGGTGTCCCTGACCATTGAACGAGACATCGATGATTCTCAATTATTACATATATAAGTCTAAAAATATGTAAATTGAATTGTTAGAGATTTACTTACCTATCACCAGCCGAACAAATAACGATCCGGTCGTCTGGGTTCGCAGGAGCCAGAGGCCGAGTCCGTCACCTCGGAGCAGGCTCCACATCAGGTGACCCAAAACTGGGGTCACCCGACTACAATGGCTCTGAAGCTGGAGGAGGATCCGAATCAGGCTTTGAAGCGGTCTCCGGAGCAAGCTCGAAAAAGTGGTAAGCCTGGTGGCTGAAGAGAACCCCTAGTCTCTGAGTCCCCAGAAGTAGAGTGCTCCTAACAACTTTAAAGATTCATAATATAGATTAAAGAATTACTTATATGATTTATATAATTAAATGATCTTTACCTGTCGTGGCTGTTGTATAGGTCTGCGTGATGACTCTAGTAGATGACTCATCAACTGAGCCCGTCTAGTCCCGCTAGACTGACTGCCCTCAAAGGCATGGGATACCGGAGGCAGAAAGCCTTGTTCCCCTAACCCTCGTCGTGAGCTGCTCGATGACATCCTGTTGAAACAAAAATTTGCTAATGATCAATATGAAAAGTATAGAAAATGAAAGAAGAGATGAAGGAAACGTTACTTGTACTCAATTTCAAAATTCATCAATATCACGATCATGTAATCTACTCCGTAAACTAGACAATCTATCATCTGTCGAGGTTGTTTGCCGTTTTCGATTTCTCATCTCACGAGTCTCTAGATCTTCTGCATCTACAACTAAGTCATCGAGTCCTTGACCAGGCTCGACGATAAAAGCGTCCGACAACTCTTGTTCCTAGTAAACAACATCAACCTCATCATCACGGTACCCGTCATTGTCTGGTGTATATAACCGTTCATGAGGATTCACCTTGTGTACAACCCACCAAGCACTAAGCTTTTTGCATGGATAATGTAGATAATACACTTGCTCAACTTGGTGTGCAAGGACAAATGTGTCGCAACCTCGAAGTCAGTTCTTGTGTTTGTCTTCAACCATGCCAAATTGGTTTTGTCGAGTTCCATTGTTATGATCAAACCAATTGCAATCAAAGAACACTACTTTAAGGACTTTATTCCCCGCAAAATTGAATTCAAGGATTTTTTTAATAATCCTATAATAATTAGTTTCACGTCCTTTTGCATCAATGGCCCTCGTCACAACTCCGGTATTAGTTGTTGCCCTGAGAGGACGAAGAGCATCAAATTGAATTGAACAAAATCGAAACCCATTGACGTCGTATCGACCAAAGCTTTTAACTTTAATGGATCCGTACGATAGTTGTCGCAAATCTTCATGGACCTTGGCTTATTTTTTTGCACTGTCCAACATATGACGTTAGAATACTATTTTATGTTACAAAACAACCTTTAATTACTAAGAGAAAATGTTACATGATCTCGAAACCATATTTGAAAGTTAGGCCCTCCATTTACTCCATAATGCCACATCGATTGTATTTGCTTGCTCGTAGGTTGTTGCTTAGATTTCTAATTTTGTTGTTCAAACCCACTAAATAAGGAAAAAATAGAATTATTAGCATAGATGTATAACACAGCACGCTAATCGTATAGATGTTGAACAAACACTTACTGGAAATATTTGTCCATCTAGTCTATGTTAGCGTACATGTAAAACAAAGCAGTTGTCTTTTCATCTGTTGAAGCATCGTAGCTCGTCCCACTACCAACAGTGGTGCCTCTTGTCTGAAAAATGTTGAGGTCACTACAAGGGTGTTCTTCATCCATATTGTACTGCAACATGGAAGCATTAACATTGTGTTCTGCAGCAAAATAGACACTTGAAAAGTAACCTATCTCCTGAAGTGTAAATGCTTCAGCGATGCATCCTTCAACCCTTGCCCTATTGCGAACCATTGGTTTCAAACATCTAAGTGATCTTTCAATGTGGTACATCCACCAATATTGAACGGCCGCTAACTTTAGCTTCATACCGAAGATGAATTAGGAAGTGTTGCATTGGATTGAAGAATCCTGGAGGGAAAATTTTTCCATTTTACATAAAAGCACTGGTATCTCTCTTTTCAACTTCTCCATCATACCCCTTGTGATTTCTTTAGCACAAAGCTGTCTATAAAAGTAGCTATGCTCGGCTAACACCTTCCAAACGGCATCATCAAGATAGTCCCGAAACATAATCTTTCCATGATTATGTGATAATCATGACTCTTCAACCCAGTAAGATTTTCAGTCTTGACATTCACGGCTCTTCTCAAGCTAGCAGCATAGCCGTGTGGGAATTTCAACTTTTTCAACAACCTCAAGACCTCTTTCTTTTCCTTTGGTCTAAGACAGAACGAACTCGTGGTTTACCACCAGCTTCAGAGAGCTCAAAAGTTGGACGGTTACAAATCTCTGCCAAATCCTTCCGAGCCTTTATGTTGTCTTTTGTGTTGCCCATCATATTCAAGCATGTGATTATGATGCATTTGTGCATGTTACGTTCCTGGTGCATGACATCAACGTTATGCATCATAATTAAGGACTTAACATACGGTAGCTCCCATTGTCCACATATATGAGTCCAGTTGTGGTCCACTCCGTAACCAACAAAATATCCAGGACGATCTTCATCTGGCACTAGCTTGTTCAACAGTACAGCAATCTCTGAACTGTTCAAACGCTGCGGTGGTCCCTTTTTTTCAATGGTATCCTTCTTGAAGGCATTTCTCTGCTGCCTGAACACGTGATTGGGCGGTAACCAACGTCTATGACAATCAAAGTAGCATATATTGCCACCATGACTTAGACGAAAATATTCTGTGTCTGAAGAACATATGGGACATGTCAAGCAACCATGAGTGCTCCAGCCAGAAAACATGTCGTAAGCTGTAAAATCATGAATGGACCATAAGTTTGCAGCTCGAAGGTTAAATTTCTATTTTTTGTAACAGTCGTACGCTTTGATTCCCGTCCATAACATTTCCAACTCTTCAATCAACAACTTCAACATCATGTTCAGTTGTGAACCAGGATGATCTGGTCCAGGTACAATAAGGCAAAGGAACATGAACTCATACTTCATACAAAGAGATGGTAGCAAGTTGTACGGAATAGCAAACACGGGCCAACAAGAGTATGGTGTGGCGTTTGTACTGAACGGTGAGAAACCATCTGTCACCAACCCGATGTGAATATTTCTTGCATCATTGGCAAATTCAGGATCAAAGTGGTCAAGCACCTTCTATGCCTCACCATCGGACGGGTGCACCATCATTCCGTTGTTCTCATGTACACCTTCTTTGTGTCACCTCATGTGTCTGGCTATTTTCTTTGAGAGAAACAAACGCTTCAACCTTGGTGTGATAGGCAAATAGCAAAGCTGCTTCTGTGCGACTTGAGTCATTACTTTTGCACCGTCGTCATTAACAACTTAGACAAATCTCGCTTTATCACATTTTAAGCACTTGTTCTTGTTGGCATGCTCTTTCTAGAAAAGCATGCAGTTGTCTAGGCACATATCAATCTTCTCATATTTCATACCAAGACCAGAAATCAACTTCTTAGACTGATACACATCTTTAGTCACTTTATGGGGTTGTGGAAGGATATCACTAAACAACTTGATGAGATCGTTGTAGCAGTTATTGGAGAAGAAATACTTAGACTTAATTGCCATAAATCTAGTCAAGAAACTGAGGAGTGTCACTTCAGTTTGTTCATGCAACGACTCTTCTAAAGCTTTGAGAAGCATGAAAAACGCTTCAGCCTCTGTTGTAAGAGGATTCTCAGTCAATTCAGGATTTATGGCTTCAAGCATCTCGTCCATCCTATCAACCCCCGTGATGTCATCCTCATCTCCATCTTGTACGGCTTGAGAAGGTGTCTCACCGTGAAAGGTCCACACCCCATAATGTTGCATGAAACCGTTTCAACACAAGTGGAACGTCAACGTCACTTTGTCGAAACACTTTGCATTCTGATATTTGGTACATTGGCACCGCACCTTACTGTTGTTTGACAACGAAAAAGCTCGTTGTATGAAAGCATCCGTCTTATTGAACCACTCTTCTGAGTGACTCCCATCCTTTTTTTTCAACCAGTATACATCCAAGTGCGATCTTTAGCCATGTTTGAGGGTATACCTTCAAATGAGACAAATCATTATTAGTTTCATTATTATGTTATGTCACAGCCCTACAACTAGGCAGATAAGTCCTAAACCCACCCAAGAGTGGCCGAGCAGAGCGTGCTCATGACAAGACTTGTGGTCCGGATCCGAACAAAATTTTGGCAGCATAACCCCGCTGTTCTCCACTGCACGCCCGAAAATAGTGCAGCAGAGAACAACAGGGTTATGCCATCGAAATCTTGTCCAGATCCAGACCCGCATCTCGTCACAAGCCACACCCCCTCGGTCACTCCCAGGCTGTCCAAAAAGGGATAATTCCGAACCTGCACGTCTCACATGCCAATCCGAAACAGGTGACACATTGCTATTGGTTACGTTGCTCATTTTCATTTTAAGTCATTTACGAGAGTGGAAAGAACAGGAGAAAGAGAGAGTGGGAAGCTGGTCTTAGATGACAATTCCACGTCCGAATCCACCGTCCACTCAAGCGCGGGTGATTGACGTCCTCACCATCGTCGTTCGCTTCCGTGCCCATCTTGACGCATATGTAACGATCGTGTCGGGCCGGGTAAATGGACCGTGTTGGGCCGGACCCTAAATAGCTTGTGCCAAGCTAGGCCGGCCCGACTATTTATATAATAATTTAGCACTTCATCAATCAAAGTAATATTTAAACAATTACGCTACTAATCAAATAATTAATAAATAAAACTACAAAATAAACAAGAAATCAACTAATTAAATGATTTAAACAACTAATTATTCCCTGCCTTTCCCTGCGATGAGGTCTTCATCAAGGACAACTCGCTCGAGCTCCATAGAGGGACACGGCATGCAGGTACTTACGTTCGTCGTTCTCTGCTCAACAACGTCAAGAAAAAAAAGAATCGTTTTCATTGTTCCTGCTTCACATTCTTGAACATATCTCCATGTTCTGTGCCATGGCCACTACAGTTTCAAAGCTGGGAGCCGACGACATGAGCAGGAACATCGTGGAGATCATCTTCCAGTCGAGCTGGCTGAGGAAGTCGGTGCCAGTGTGCAGGATCGAGAGGATACTCAAGGTGCAGAGCAGCGAAGCAACCATGAATAGGTTCGAGCAGTACAAGGAGGGCATCAAGGAGAGGGCCAAAAACAGCAGCGACGAAGGGAAGAAGAACGCCAGGTGTGTCACTGACGGCAACGAGCTGCTCTGGTTCCACTGCACCACCTTCACCTGTGCTTTGGACGATGGCAGCGGCACCGCCTTTGTGTTGGGCGCTGCCGATGCAGTGCAAGCTGTGCGGCATCATCAGGTGTTAGACTCTGTAATTGTGTAGGTAACACATGGGTAATTTAGTCATTAGTGAGGGATTAGGGTTAGGAATAGTTTAGTCATTTTCCCCACCTAATCCCTCTATATAATGTATCCTTTGACCAGAGATTAATCATCTCATTTCCCCCCTCTATTATGGTATCAGATTAGCTAGGATTGATTAGGATTAGGACTTAACCCTAACCCTAATGACACATCCTTCAGCCACCGCCACCCTACGCCGCCAGCAGCGCCTCTGCGCCATCGCCCTGGGTCGCCATGACCCCTGCTACCGCCGCCGTCGCATGGATCTGCGTCGCCGCTGCCGCCCGGTTTCGGGGCCAATCAGCCGCCGACTCAGGGGGGGGGTGGCTGCGGCCGCAGCCCTTGGAGGCGCGGTACCGGCGTGCCACGGGTGGCCAGCGCTGCACCTGGACAGTGCGCTCGCAGGGCCAGCCGCCGCCGGCTATGGCTGGCCGGCCAGTGCGGGGGGGGGGGGGGGGGGGGCTTCCGCCGCCGCCCTGGGAGGAGCTTCCCCGGGGGCGCCGTGGCTGCTGCTGCTGGATCAGCTGCCACCCTCCCTTGGCTGGCCGCCACCTCTGTTCCGGGGGAGTTGGCACGCCCCTCCCTCGACACGCCGCTGCCTCTGCTACGGGAGGCGCTGTCGCCTCTCCTATGTCTCCGAAGACTGGTCCGGCCGCCGGCGGACCTCTTGTAGGTACCACCGGCAAATCCGCCACACCCGCTGCCACTATCGCTTTCATGGCAGGTACCTCTGGGCCACGCGACTTTACCACCATCGGCCTCGACATCGACGGGAGCACCACGACCGCTGTCCCGTCGATCCTGTTTCTAGTCGCCGGTGCCGCTGCTGAGAGCGCAACCACTTCTTCCTACGGCACTGACACGACGGACACCTCCGACATCGCCGCAGCTCTGGCTGCCTCTCGCGAGTGCGAGTGCGCACTCGCTCTCGCCCTGGAGCAGGAGCGTGCCTCCGCGGCCGCTCTATCTCACCAGCTCGAGGAGAGTGCTCACCGACCAATGAGTGCTGCCCACGAGCCTCCCTCGGACGCTGGTACGTACTCGGCTTCACTTGTGGCTGCTCTTCATGCACAGGCCGCCGGGATTCAGAACATCCGGAAGCTCGTGCCGGTTGTTCTCAGCTCCGAGTCCACTTCATATGCCCGGTGGCGTGACCTAGTTCTCCTCACGCTGAGGTGTTATTGCCTCGACGACCACGTCCTCTAGGACGATTTTTCGGTGGAGGTCTCCTGGATCAACATGGATAGCCTGGTCCTATCCTGGATCCCTGGCTCCCTGTCGGAGCAGCTACAGGACATCGTCAGGCAGCGCGGTGGTGGCACTGTTTGACGGGCCTGGCTGGTCCTTGAGCAGCATTTTCTAGGGAACCACGCAACTCGAGCCCTCCACATCAGCGCTTGGTTCTAGAACACCGTCCAGGGTGACCGATCTGTCTCAACCTACTGCCGGGAGATGAAGGGCAATGGCGGATGCTCAACGTGACCTTTGCGAGCTGGTCACCGATAGCGCTCTTGTTCTTCAGGTCCTTCAGGGCCTGAATGACCGCTATTGTCACCTACGGACGTGGCTACTTCGTCTGGATCCACTCCCTAACTTCGAGAAGGTATGGTCTGACCTTGAGCTTGAAGAGATCACCGCAGGAGGCTCTACTGGCTCTGGGTCTGGCACAACCTTTTATGGCTCTGGGCAGTCCCCTCGTCCACCCTCACCAGCTGCTGGTGGACCACCGCCACGACCACCTTCCACCCAAGGCACTCTTGCCACTACTAGAGGTGGAAATCATCGCCGCTGAGGAAAACACAGCAGGTGTGGTGGAGATAGAAGTGCAGGCGGCATTCCTTCACCCACTACTCCGGCTACTGGTGGTAGTGGTGGTACCGGCCGGGGAGGTGCACCCTGGCCCACACCCTACAACCCATGGACTGGCCAGATCTACATGTGGCCTGGGCCGTCTCCGGGTTCTCAGCCACCACGACCACCACACCCCCAGCCAGCGTTCGTAGCCACCCCGGGCTATAGTTGACCAGCCTACAGTGCTGGTGGGCCGATGACTCAGGCATACGGTGGGTCTGGCTACCCTTCTGGTGGACAGTCATCCTCGACCTACGGAGGCACCGACTATCCTATTGGGCACTCGGAGCCGTCGGCACCTCTCCACGAGCCACCCTCGACGTGGGATCGACAGTCGCTGGCCTCTTCCTTCAGCACCATGCACCTTACTCCACTAGGCGCCGATTGGGTAGTTGACTCCAGAGCGTCATACCATACCACTCCAATACTGGTATACTCTCTTCCACCCACCCTCCCATTCCCTCTTTTCCTTCATCTATCGTTGTTGGGAATGGGTTTGTTCTTTCAGCCACCTCAGTAGGTGATTCCAGTCTCATGGGTTCTTTCCATCTTAAAAACATTCTTCTCGTTCCGGATACCATTCAAAACTTGCTTTCTGTCCGTCGTTTTACCACTGACAACAATGTTTCCATTGAGTTTGATCCATTTGGTTTGTCTGTGAAGGATCTTTCTACCCAGTGACCTCTTTTTCGATGTGATAGCTTGGGGCCCCTGTACACACTTTGACTTCCTACTTCTGCTGCATCACCGCCTTTTGCTTTGACTACAAGAACTTCATCCACCATTTGGCATCGCCGGCTTGGCCACCCTAGTGCAGATGCTATGTCAAAGCTGTTCAGTAGTTCTGTTATCTCGTGTTCTAGGGGCACACATGACTCCCTCTGGCATGCTTGTCAGCTTGGTCCATGTTCGACTCCCTTTTCCCACTTCTGTCACTCATGTTGAGCACGCCTTTGATCTTATACATTGTGATTTGTGGACATCACCCATTACCAGTTTATCGGGCTTTAATTATTATTTGGTGATCATTGATGATTTTTCTCACTTTTCCTGGGCTTTTCCATTATGATTGAAGTCTGATACTTTCGTTACTCTTTCTCACTTCTTTGTTTGGATTTCTACTCAGTTTGGGCGCACCATCCGAGATGTCTAGTGTGATAACGGACGCGAGTTCGATAACTCTGTGTTTCATAATTTTCTCTCCGCACATGGGGTACAGCTACGCATGTATTGTCCGTATACCTTTCCTCAAAACGGCAAGGAAGAGCGTATGATTCGCACCACCAATGATGTCATGCGCTCCCTGATGTTCCAGGCATCAGTTCCAGCCTGATACTGGGTGGAGTCTCTCCATACAACCACACTTCTAATTAATCGCCTTCCTACAAAGGCGATTCGTGCCTCTACCCCCCTACTTTGCTTTATATGGCACCGATCCCCTTTATGATCGCCTTCGAGTTTTTGGGTGCGCTTGCTACCCTAACCTTTCCGCCACTGCCCCATATAAGCTTGTGCCCTGCTCGACACGGTGTATTTTCCTCGGGTATTCCCTTGATCATAAGGGGTACCGCTGCTTAGATCTCACTACTCATGGCCTTTTGATCTCTCGGCACGTCGTATTCAACGAGTCCTCCTTTCCCTTCTCCACCACCTCTTTCGGTTCCACCACAGAGCTGGATTCCCTTTTCCCCACTAACCCCGTGGCTGCTCCCCAGGTCGCCGTGGCCTCTTTCTTCTGCAGATTCAACACACGCTACACCTCAGGTGCCCCGGCATCACCTGCTGCACCACGTGCGGCATCGACGTCTCCGGCGTCGCCTGCTGCGCCACGCGCAGCATCGACATCTCCTACATCGCATGCTGTGCGTCGGATGACCCCTACATCACAAGCTGCACCACGCGCGGCATCAACTTCACCATCTGCGCTATGCGCGGCCTCAGCTTCCCCGACGTCACCTGCAGCGAGCCCGACGTTCCTGACGCCACCAGTCGCACCATGCGCAGCTCTGACGATGACTTCTCGCTTCGCCGACCTCGCGCTTGTCTACCAGCGACGAGTATGGGATGGGGCCCAAGTTCCAGCTGTGCCACGCGTGGCACCAGAGCACTCTACACCAGTCGTCGCACCACGTGCGGCCTCGATACCCACTCCCGTCTACCCACGACGAGAGAAGGTTGTTGTACCCGAGCGCCCGGTGTACAACCCTCCTCTTCTCCACAGGGATCCTGGTTACGTCCACCCGATGGTGACTCGACGTTCACCCGGGAGTCTCCGGCCGGTTGAGCGCTTCGCTGGAGCTGCCTTCTCGTCGACGACATCTCCACCGACCGACTCTTTTTGATCTCACCCATACCAACTTCCGTGCCTAGCATCCTCGTCGACCCTCACTAGCGCCGCGCTATGGAGGAAGAGTATGAGGCCCTGCTTGTCAACCAGACCTTGGACCTGGTTCCCTGCCCCGGTCGTGGCAATGTTGTCACGGGCAAGTGGGTGTTCACACATAAGAAGAAGGCAGACGGTACCTTGGAGAGGTACAAGGCTCAGTGGGTACTTCTTGGTTTCACTCAGCGCCCTGGAGTCGACTACGACGAGACTTTCAGCCCGGTGGTGAAACCAGCAATGATTCGTACAATTCTGTTGCTGGCTCTCTCGCGTTCTTGGCCCGTCCACCAGTTGGACGTTGAGAATGCTTTCCTCCACGGTATAGCACTAGGTGTCGATGTAAATCAAATAATAACTAGCACTCCTAATTTACAACTGAAGGAAGATTAAGAAGACACGAGACAAGGTTTTATCCCGAGGTTTGATTCCACCCAGGAATCAACGTCCCTGTTGAGGAGTCCACCAAGGACCAGGTCTTCACCAACCTTTCCCTCGTTGAATTGCCACAAAGGCCAATTCAAATCCACTAACCACACACAGGGGTAAACAATTGTACGTGGGGCGTTCTCACAATTTGAGTGCTCCCACAAGATTACAGAGAGTAACTCTTTCTCCCACACCCAAAAAGAGAACAATGATTAGCAATTGTGTGAGAGAAAACAAACCAAGAGCTCAATGTCAAGAAGAACGATTCTCTCCTTGATCCAATATCTAATCCTCAAAGACTTAATCTTTCTAGGCTTAGAATGAATGGAGAGAGGTATTTTTTGTGCTCTTGGGGCGTGCGCCGGTGCTAGGGTTTGACTTTTTCAATGTGTGGCCGTGCACCTCTATTTATATAAAGTTTCCAAGAGTCCTGGTGGCCGGACTAGTCCGCTCTGTTCACCGGACTAGTCCGGTGTGCCATGTACAATTTTCGTGTTGCATGCAACATAGTGGAAACCCTAATTTGAAGTGTTTACAGAAATTTTAACAGACTAGTCCGGTCAAAGAGCGGACTAGTCCGGTGCAAGGTGAATGCCGGTTCCAGAGAGTTAAACGGACTAGTCTGGTTTCTGAGCGGACTAGTCCGGTGCAAGGTGAATGCTGGTTCCAGAGAGTTAAACGGACTAGTCCGGTTTCTGAGCGGACTAGTCCGGTGCACCGTGTTGCGAATCAACAGAGAGTTGAACGGACTAGTCCGGTTTCTGAGCGGACTAGTCTGGTGCACCGTGTTGTGAAGTAACAGAGAGTTGAATGGACTAGTCCGGTTTCTGAGCGGATTAGTCCCGTGCACCGTGTTGTGAAGTAACAGAGAGTTGAACGGACCAGTCAGGTTTCTGAGCGGACTAGTCCGATGCACCGTGTTGTGAAGTAACAGAGAGTTGAATGGACTAGTCCGGTCCACGAGCGGACTAGTCCGGTGCACCGTGTTGTGGGTGATTAGGATGTGTTTTAATCCCTTACCCCAACGCAAATATTTTTAGCTCTTGGGATGTGTCTCTCACACAAATCCTATACAAGTAAGTCTACATTATGCTTGGTTCATGGATCTGTCCTTTTCCTTTTTCTTCATCACTTTATTTTTCACCTTTTTGAGTGCACCAATCCTACCTTACACGAGTTAATCTGCATTCATCTCAACAAGTTCATTAGCATCTCAATTCATTTGTCATCAATCATCCAAAATCCACAAGGGAATGCCTAGATGCACTTTCAAGCGTCCAGTCTGGCTCTTCTTCGGTGCACGATTTCTGCTCTACAGCAGGAGTTTGCTATGAAGGACTGGGCCGCCTCCACCACTTCCTGGGTATTGCGGTCGAGGACCGACCAGGCGGCTTGTTCCTTCACCAGCGACAGTACTGCCTGGATATCCTCCAGGGAGTGGACATGGCTAAGTGTAAGCCGTGCACCACTCCAGTGTATACTCAGGCGAAGCTCTCCGCTACCGACGGGACACCCATCACTGGTCTTGTAGGTGCTCTTCAGTACCTCACCTTCACTAGGCCGGATATCTCCTATGCGGTTCAGCAGGTGTGCCTCCACATGCATGACCCGAGGGCGTTGCACCTCACTGCTGTGAAGCGGATTCTTCGGTACCTACGTGGCACCCTCGAGTATGGCCTCCTCCTTCGACGTGACGCGACCTTCGAGCTGGTCATGTACACCAACGCTGACTGGGCAGGCTGCCCGGACAATCGTCGGTCTACCTCTGGGTACGCCGTCTTCCTGGGTGGTAACCTCGTCTCCTGGTCCTCGAAGTGACAGCCCGTGGTGTCGCTTCGAGTGCTGAGGCGGAGTATCGCGCCATGGCAAACAGTGTGGCTGAGGCCTCCTGGCTTCAGCAGCTCCACACTCCCGCGCCAAGAGCACTCTGATCTACTGCGATAACGTCCGCGCCGTGTACCTCTCCACCAACCCGGTCCAGCATCAGCGTACGAAGCATGTGGAGATTGACCTCCAGTTTGTTCGTGAGCGGGTTGCACGAGGGGAGGTTTGGGTACACCATGTCCCGACGACGACGCAGTTTGCCGACATCTTCACGAAGGGCCTCCCGTTGTCACTGTTCTCCGAGGTTTCAGGTACTGTATAAACATTCAGATAACTGAACAAGTCCTACGGAATACCCATCTGACACAAGCAGACTCATCAGGGTCGATGGCGAGGGGAAGATCGTGACGACGGCGACGAGCAGCTGCGCCCATGACATGGCGTCGCAGGAGCTGACGGACGGCGAGAGGAAGGCCACGCTGGTGTACCGGGTTGTTGTAGGGAGGGCGAAGAAGGGCACTGACACGAAATCATCTGAGGAGGATGCTGACTACGACTCTGCTAGCCCGCCGTGCTCAGTCAGAGGGTGCCTACTCCGATCTGGATGAGCTCTTTGTGTTCAACTCTAGAGCTATACTGCCATGCTTCGTAGTCATATATAGTGGCTACTAAATCATAACCACTAGCATAGATTACAATTATTAGCTAGTTTTGCTAGTATTTATCTTTTGATCTGTTTCACTCTCTTGTCGCTTCTTTAATTTCTTCAGATTCACCAGCTAATAAACAAAAAAAATAGATGAAAATCATTTGCAGTTTCTGTACAAATTTCACCACATCATGGCATGATATCATAACGTAGCTAAAACCACAAGAATCATTCAAAATAATTTTAATAACAAAGAAGTACAGGCATAACATGACTACAAGAGAATAAGTTCACGCACTACCCCACAAAAAAAACTAGTGAGCCGTGTGCCAGCTCCCAAGATCTAGGAAAACAATACATCCATGATCCATCATCAGTTCGTTCCTCAGCTCAGAACAGATGCTTACCTCCATAAGCATTTGAGCTGTTTCCAAGAAGCAGCTAGACAATAGGTTAAGAACAAGCGGACACATTTGAAGAAGCATGCAATAAACTGGGAACTATATATTCACATGGACATGCTACCATCCGGCTAAATCCAACTCGATGTATTACAGAATACAAGTGTAGTACTGATCCCTAGCAAGTACTGCCTGTTTGTGCAGCTCTATAACCGGTAGCCGTGATGGTGATTGTACTCTATTTTAAATACAAGAGCTGTTTCAGGTTGTCTGCTTGTGCACAGCAAGACCTAGAACCTTATTTCGGCCAGACAGAACATAGGTTCAGGATTGTTTGCTAGCCATTGTTAATCTAGTATTCCAATGACATTGTTTAGTTCGTAACGGAACGGGACAAACAGCAAAGAGTTTCACTGGCACATCTGAAAAGAAGATAACCCGTGTCCTGAAATTGCCGGTTTTATTCCATTGGATGCTTCAAGCGACGTGCCTAGAACGCATGTCTGGATGTGGGAGCAGATCGAGATTCAGCGTGAAACTTAAGAAATGGGCACCATGTTTGTATCCTACTATAGTTACCTATATTGTGGCAGTTTGGGTGCTGGACCTCAAGCTAGCTAGGGGGATGCAAATGATGTGATACTTCACTGGATTAGAAATTTGGTTCAAGTTAGCAGGCCAATTTGGATTATGATGTCATCAGAAAGACACCTTGATGGTAAAATGGTCATAAACAAGACATGTAAAGTCGACCTCTTCGGCGCAAAGCAAGAGATCTTTGGAGAGCTCAAGAGATGCATCCTGGACATGCAGTTGGCTCTGAAAACAGGAGATGATGCAGCTGTTCAGGCAAAGATCCACTCCTACATCCGCATGTCCAAGAAGATGCAAAAACAGTTGAAGAAGATTAAAAATTAATCCACTGCAGCTGATCAAGAAAACTGCAGGGTCGTCAAGCTGTTGTCTGAAGCCAGAGAGATCGCCATCTTCATGCTGGAGTCGTCATCGTACCTCTTGTCGAAGCAAAAAAAATCTGCGAGACGGCGAGAGGGAAGTGTCGTCTGTGCTGAGTGAGAGGGCTTGGTCGCAAGTGCACGCGTTAAGGTCGCGGCTGCTGCGGCGGTGGGGCGGGACGCCGCAGCCCATCCCATTTTCATGTTGACTCACAAGCCATAAAGGCGCAGCGGGGTGGGGACGGGCGGCCGGCGGAGGGGGAGGAGGGAGGGAGGCGGCGTACCTCATTGGAATGACGGCGGTCGGCAGCGGCTGCGCTCCCAATGGCAGTCGGCGGCGACGCTCGGACAAAGCGGTGGAAGCGCTCCCAACGGCGCTCGGACCAAGCGGTGGTGGCGCGGGTGAGGAAGAGAGCCAAGTAGCGGCCGCCGCCCGAGTATATCGGGCCTTATAAACGACGGTGTACTTGAACCGTCGTCTACAACGTATTATTGACGACGGTGTGTCTAACCGTCGTCTATAAAGTCTCAGGCAGGCCCAGATTTCAGCCCATGTTGACGAGGGCCTATATTGTCGACGGTGGGATGTCGTCTATAAGGCCCGAAACCGTATAGACAATGGTACCGTCATCAATTAATGACTAATTGACAACGGTGGTGTCTTGCTGTCGTCAATATGTTTATTGACGACAATGCCGTCGTCAATAATTTTGGCCATCGTATATTATGGCGATTCTTGTAGTGATATATATCAAAACATAACAATGTTAATTATATAAGTTTTAAACATTTTGTCCCATCTGGTATATATTAATTTTTGAAGAATATAGAAAAAAGAATCATCGAGTTTGGACTTAATTTGCAAAATCTATACATGTTTAAGTATTTATATTGGAATCTAAAAAAAATGAAGCAAAGGAAGAAAAAACTGAAGAGCAGACCTACGAAGAGACAATTATCACAGGTGGTTTTTAATGGACCACCTTAAAACCGGCCTGTCATAATGGCCGACTATATAAAGCACCGCTCAGGCACCGCAAATACCTAACTCGGGAGATTTCACATCAACACCATCGGGCTGCCAAAAAATACATTTGCCCCTCGCCGCCGCTGCTGCCATCCTAGCCGCCGCTGCTGCCTCCGTCCTCTTGCTCGCTGCCGAGCCCACGTCGCCGTCCTAGCCCTCTCCTCCAAGCGAGCACACGTCGTCGTCCTCGCCTCCAAGTGCCATCACTGTACGCTAGCTTTATGAACCTTGTGTTCAACTTTTAGCCATCACTTGCATTCAGGAAATGGTTACTATCATATTTTTATTTTTACAGTTTGACATAGGAGATGGACCGCCGAGCGTGGATGCACAACATGCCAAGATCTGATCCTATGTACATTCAAAATGTTGCAAACGTTATTAAAGCGTCCAAGAGACATGCGAAGATGCAAAAGATATATGACATATTATGTCCATGATCGATTGTGAAAATAAGATTGCTTAGATAGATACTATAGTAATCCAATCTCATTTGGTGAAAAGGGATTTCAAAAAAAAACTACACAATATGGACAGAGCAAGGTGAGTTAGAAACACATGAGGTGGATAAAGATGATGAGAGAGGTTCTGATGACAAAAATGCTCATATCAATTACGGTAGTGACAATCTGGATGATGATGATGAGTTTGATTGTGAGGAGATGTTGTGTCATATCAAACCACATCTATTGATTTCTATTGGAGCAAGTAAATGTTTAAGTAAAATGGAGACATTGCAGAATGCGACGACGGAGCTCTTATATTATGAATCAAAGGGTTGTGATAAAGAGTTTACTACATTGCGTGCAGCCCTAGAACTACTAAAGTTGAAAGGACACACGGATGGTCCGATTGAAGTTTCTATGATCTTTTGAATCTTTTGGCAGATATTCATCCAAATCCCAATAAACTTCTTAGAAACACTTATAAAGCAAAGAAACTTCTTTTCTCGATGTCACTAGGTGTGACAAAAATACATGCTTGTGTGAACCATTGTATTATGTATCGCTAAGAGCATGAGCTCGCAACTAGATGCCCTATTTGTGGTGTCAGTAGATACAAGAAGGACTACAATCACCAGTATGTCACCAACATGAATAAGACCCTGAAGAATAAGAAGAATATTATTGGCCCTGAAGGTGACGATGACGATACTTCTGACGATGCAGACGGGAAGAGTAAGAGAGAAATTCCTTCCTTGGTGATGTGGTACCTTCCAGTAATTGATCGCTTGAAGCATTTGTTCTCAAACGCTAGGGAGGCTGAACTTATGCGTTGGCATTCCGAGCAGCACAGGAAGAATTTAAAACATATTCGACACCCTGGTGATGCAACCCAGTGGAATTTTTTTGATATTCGGTATCAGAGTTTGCAAAGGAAATAAAAAATATTAGGTTTGCCTTGGTTATGGATGGAATGAATCCGTTTAGTGAAAAAAGGAGCATACACAGCACATGGCCCGTGGTCTTAACGATGTATAACTTACCGACGTGGTTGTGTCACAAAAGGAACTATATTTTGTTATCTATTCTTATACAGGCTCCGAGACAACCCGACATCAAAATTGATGTGCTCTTGGAAGCTCTAATGAAAGATATGGCGAAACTGTGGAATGAAGGGGTACGGGAGTATTTCATGCTAAGAGCAATGATATTCATTACCATGCATGATTATCCCGGACTGTTTACGTTATCGGGACAAATGAAAGGGAAGAAAGGTTGTGTAAGGTACGTGGATGGAACTGGATTTTTGTACCTCACTTCATCCAGAAAGACGGTGTACATGAGACATCGGCGGTTCTTGACAGATACACACAAGTACAGGAAGATGAAACAACAATTTGATAACAAAATCGAAAAAGATACTGCACCAAAACCTTACAATGCAAAACACATGCTTGGAATTGTCAAGAACATTCAGGTTGCTTTCAGTAAAGGCAAAAAATATAAAGGAACAAAGAGAAATAAAACTACATCTTCGGGTGATACAACTGACACGGCTTTCAAGAGACAATCAATTTTTTCAAGTATCTTCCGTAATAGAAGAACCTGGAAATTTGCCATAGTATTAATTTGATGCACGTTACAAAGAATATATTTGACAACATCATTGGAACCTTGCTGGACATGCTGAGGAAAACAAAGGATGGATTAAAATCACGTATGGACCCAGTAAATCTTGATATGAGATCAGAGCTTCACCCGGTAGAAAAGGCCAACAGGAAGCATTACCTTCCCCCAGCCAGCTACAACTTGACACTACCGGAGAACAAGGCAATTTGCGAATGCTTCCGTGGGATCAGAGTGCCCACGAATTTCTCATCCAATATCCGCAAACTAGTCTCGATGAAAGACTTGTCTTTATCCGGCTATAATTCTCATGACTGTCACATGATGATGGCAGTGTTCCTTGCCATTGCAATAAGGGTCATCAAACCTGAGCATTTAAAAGTTGTCATCACACGTATGTGTTACTTCTTCAATGCAGTATCACAAAAGGTGATAGCCTAGGAAGACTTAGACTATTTGAAAACGTACATCGTTGAGACTATGTGCAAGCTTGTGATGTGTTTCATACCATCCTTTTTCGATATGCAAGTACACCTAATCATACATCTTGTTGATCAGATAAAAGCATTGGGGCCACTATATTTACCATATGTTTCTGTTGGAGAGATATTTAGGAGTAATTAAGGGTTATGTACATAACCATGCTCACCCAAAGGGTTCAATTATGGAAGGATACACTACTGAAGAAGTGATTGAGGGTTACGCTGATTACATCAAAGATGGAAAGCCTATATGTGTGCATATACCAGTACAAGAGGGTAGACTATATGAGAGAGGCAAAGTGGGTAAGAAAACTTTTATCGTTCCGAATTACAAATTAGTACATTGTGCATATTTTGGTGTACTACAACAGCTTGCAATAGCCGAGTCGTACATCGAGGAACACGGAATTGAGCTTCGCAAAAAAAAAAACTAAGGCCGCACAGAGGACTGGATCATGAAAGAGCACAGAAGATGTTTCACTGAATGGTTAATGGACAGAAATATATCATAGGAAGACTCTTATGAAGAGGCAACAATGAAGAAGTTAGCTTCTGGCCCATCTGCTTTGGTGACATCATGGCAAGCATATGACATCAATGGTTACACATTTTACACTAAGGAAAAAGACGGTAAGAGTGTTGCACAAAATAGTGGTGTTCGTATAGAGGCTTATGATCCACAAGGGAATAAGACCACATACTTCGGGTTCATAGAGGAAATATGGGAACTAGATTATGGCGAAAGAATGCAAATGACCGTGTTTAAGTGCTAATGGGTCAAACATCCTGATGGTGTGAAAGCGGACAACTACGGTCTGACACTGGTAGACATGAACAAAGTGGGTTATAAAGATGACCCGTGGGTTATCGCCGATCGTGTTGCATAAGTTTTTTATGTACAGGATCCAGGAACTTAGAAGATGCACATAGTTTTCTCTGGAAAGAAAAATATTGTTGGGGTTGAGAATGTGGGAGATAATGAAGAGAAATATAATCAATATGAAGATATGTACCTTTTCACCAATCCAAACAACATGAAGTGCGTAGAAAGAAGCATTAAAAAGGATTTGAAACCATATGTCAATGCTGGAAAAAAATGTATGACATAAATTTTGTATATTTATAATATTATAATGAAGCTTTAATACTTTAATTTGACAAATTTTTTATCTTTTACTATTTGAATTTTGACATGTTGGAATGCTTTAAAAAAATTAACAAAATTCATACAGTGAAATATTGGCTTTGAGTTGGCCGTAGGCTTCAACAGTGAAATACACTACGCTTGAAGCCATGGTCGGCTGAGTGTTGTTTCATCTCTATGTGTACGTGTGAGCTCTGTTTTTCCTCTATTCGTGTGCATATATAATTTTCCTCTGTTTATCACAGGAGGTTTGTAACGTAAAGAGTATCCGCCTGTGATAACTCCATAATCGCAGTCGGTTCTTTACCTATGACTATCCGTCTATGAAGAATGTTTATCATAGACGGTTTGTAACGTAAGATTATCCGCCCGTGTAACTCTAAGGATGCATGTACTGCACGCGTTCCCCTCACGCGCGTGCGGTAACCAAAAAGGTAAGGCGCACACGCCCGGTCACTTCAGTCGCCTGTATTAATAGCCAATATTGCAAGCGGCTCCTACTCCACGGTCCGCCTGTATTATGCGGTCGTTGCCATTCACGCACAGAACTCGAAGCGATCCGACCTCTCCTTCTCCACACCATTATAACTTGCACCTTCCCCTTCTCTGCAGTCTGCACCACCATCACAGTCTTCCTCTTCCCTCTAGTCTTCATCTTCCTTGCCGCACCGTAGCCCGAGTCTCAAATGGCACCACCGACAAAGCGCTCCCGACCATGCTCTCCACTCGTCGTGCCTCACGTCCCCGGCTCCAATCGCACCTCTGTCCCTGGCTCCAACCGTGCCTCCGTCCTCGACTCTAACCGCTCCTCCGTCGCCTTCCTGGGCGGAAGAGAGAGTGCACCTGCTTAGGAAAGTCGCTTTCCTAGAGCAGAGTTTGGTTGTCCTCAGGGCATAGGCAGACGATGACCTATCACATTTGCGCTGACAAATGGCGAAGGATGTATTTCACAGTACATCTGTTGCCATGGAGCTTCTGGGTCTTGGTACACCATAGCCCACTACCTCTTCGGTTAAGCGCATTGGCCCGTCGTCTTGACGCGATGCGGGAGACGGTCGGTGAGGTGCTTGGAGTGGAAGGCAGGAGGAAGTTAGTGGAGGCGGTCGCTGGCAAGTGTGAGGTTCCTCCACCACCGGAGGATTAGGCGATCGTCTGTTGTTTTCTTTTGTCGTTTGTAAAAATTTAATTTTTAATGATTGTTTGTTTGATGATGAATGTTTGTTATCGATTATCGAATTGTTTGTTGCCTCATTATTTGATGTTAAATATGGTTGATGTATACCGGGCCACGACGTTTGGTGGCTTCGAATTGATGTCAAATGCGCATTCCTCTCGGTATTAATGGCCAATATTGCAAGCGGCTCCTACTCCCAGTCGCTTCAGCCGCCTGTATTAATGCGGCTTCGAATTGAATTCAAAGGCGCGGTCCCCTCAGTATTAACGGCTAATATTGCAGGCCGGCTCCTACTCTCGGTCGCTTCAGCCGCATGTATTAATGGCCAATATTATAGGTGGCTCCTACTCCACGGTCTGGCTGTGAAAATTGATATGTTTACACAGGTGGTTTCCCGTTGCGAGTCGTCTGTGATGTTCATTCATCACAGACGGCTATTAATTCATTCGACATCACATACACATTTTTTTACAGACCGTCTGGGTCTGGAAAATGAGGCGCTTGTGATAATGGTTTTTGTAGTAGTGGCAATAGAGAGAACTGCTCATATAGTTGCAGCTTTCACCACTGGACTAAACGTGTCCTCGTAATCAATTCTATATCGCTTTTTAGAACCTTTAGCCACTAGTCTATCTTTGTATCTATCAATTGTGCCATCAGCTTTTCTTTTAATTTTATAGACACATTTGCAGTCTATCACATTCTTGCCTTTGCTCGGTGGAACCAATCTCCAAGTCTTGTTTCTCATCAAGGCAGAGTATTCTTGCTCCATGGCACGCTTCCAATCTTTATCTTCAAGTGCTTCTCTTGTGTTTTGCGGTTCGCCTGTGGAAGTGAGACAACCATACCGAATTATACTAGGAAATAATTATTTTGGATTGCTAATACCTCTTTGAAGATGTGTAGTAGGTCGGACTGGTTGATCCACAGAAGATCCTGCGCTGTGATCAGTACTAGGCGACGTGGCATCTTGCAATTGATTGAACTTATATGATGCGTGTCAGGGAATCAGCGCTGGCCTGTGGTTCGGTTGCTGTTGTTGTTCAGACCGCTCAGCGTGGGAGTGGCAGGTTCATGGAAATCAGCGCCCTGTCCACTGCCAGCTGATGCGGGATGCAGACCGTATCTTCCTGGGATCGCTCGCTCTGCACGTCAGGTGTGTCAGGCGGATCATCCTCGTGTTCCACGACTGGGAGATCGTTATTCCATGTATTATTTTGAGCAAGATTTTCAGTGTTTTGTCCTGCAATTTCTTTCGTTGTTCCTGCATTATAATTCTCAGACACGAGGTCATTAGAAAATGAAGTACCAGGCGGGTTAGTAATCATTTGATCAGGATGTAATTCGCCCCCATGATCAAATAGTGTGGATCTCATTTTTTTCAGGTAGTAAAAGAATTTCTTTTCGAAGTAAGGCTTCAGCATTCTCATGGAGACTTTTGAACAGAAAAATGGTTTCATCAAAGACGACTCGTCCAGTTTTGATATCAAGACACTTCACACCTTTATGTTGGGAGCTATATCCTAAGAAGGCACACTGTGTAGACCGAAAGGCAAGTTTGGCTCCAGTGTAGGGACGAAGGTTTGGCCAGCACGCACATCCGAATACACGGAGAGATGAGTAGGGTGGTTTTGTACCAAATAGACGCTCTAGAGGAGTATCATAGTTCAGAACCTTGCTCGGAAGAATGTTGATGAGATAGGTTGCAGTGAGGAATGCCTCATCCAAAAATTTGAGGGGCATCCCTGCATTTGCTAAAAGAGTGAGACCCATCTCCACAATGTGGCGATGTTTCCACTCAGCTGAGCCATTTTCTGTTGATGTGCGTGTGGACAGGAAACAAGGTGTGCAATTCCATTCTTCCGAAGAAGTGAATTAAGTTTTTCATACTCCCGTCCCCAGTCAGATTGTAGGCTGAGGACTGAGGATTTTGCGTCCGAATTTCCTTTCAACAAGAGCTTGAAAATTTTGTAGTACCTCAAGAACATCAGATTTTCTTTTGATTAAATAAATCCAAGTGTACCTACTAAAATCATCAATGAAGCTTATATAGTATTCAAAATGACCAACTGATGTTGGGGCACGTCCCCAAACATCAGAAAACACAAGCTCAAGAGGAAATTTAGACATGCTGCTAGATATAGGGTAGGAGAGTTGATGACTTTTGCCTTTTTGGCATGAGTCACACACTAGCTCCACACCGGATCTGTCTAAAGGGAAGATTTTATTATTACTGAGTATTTTCTGGACAATGGTAGATGAAGGATGCCCTAGACGAGTGTGCCACCTTAGAAGAGGAACCTTGTGGACACTGAAGGCCCTCTTGTTTATTTCACCATCTTGAGGTATGAAGGGGTAGAGTCCGTTTCTACATTTTCCCGAAAAAAGAACCTTCCTCGTGTCCCGATCCTTCATCAAGAAGAACCACGGGTGAAATTCTTTAAAGACATTGTTATCGAGAGACAAACGATGAACTGAAACATGGTTTTTTGATGTGCTAGGGACATGTAGAATATTATCAAGTTTGATTTTTCTGTGGGGTGCGAAGAACAGAATGACCAACATGATCTATACCCATACCTGGACCGATTGCGTTATGAACTTGATCGTGTCCGCGATACTTCTCGTTGCCAGACATTTTATCTAGTTAACTTGTGATGTGATCTGTGGCTCCACTATCCATGTACCAATTCGTGTCGACTCTGTATTACGAGTTTGTGGCCAAGCCAGAAGGTCTCTCTTCTGGTTCATACTCTTATTCAAACCTGTGCCAGCCATTTGAGGCAATGTGATCTACCTTGAAACAGATCTGACAAGTAGGTTTGCCATCTCCTCGGTTTCCTCTTGGATTATAGCCTCCATGTCGGCCACCATTGCCTCCTCTGTACAGACCATTGCTTCGTCCTCCTCGTGCAAAGTTGCTCTGACCACCGTGACCCCCACGTTGATTGCCACGGTACATGTTGCCACACCCTCGTGTGGACACATTTGCCGACGATTTGAAGTCACCGGAATAACCTGTTCCTTGGAGTATTTCTTGTCTGGTTTCAAAGTTTGCCATATGACCATAGAGATCTCTTAGGGTGGTCACACTTTTGGAGGCATCTATTGCTGAAACAAGAGGATTATACTCTTGATCAAGGCCAGCAAGAATATAGGCTATTATCTCATCTTCCGCTAGCAGTTTCCCAGCCACAGCAAGCTCATCTGCATAACCTATTACTTCAGAAAAATACGTGGTAACAGATTTGTTACCCTTGGAGGTGTTTGCCAGCTTGATTCTGATATTATTGATTCTTGATCTAGACTGCGAGGCATACATGTTTTCAAGAGCAGTCCACACATCCTTGGACGTGTCAAACGCTGCAACTTGACTGAGAACATGCTTGGATAGAGTTCCCAGGAGATAACTCAAGATTTGTTGATCTTGTGACATCCACACGACGTAGGCTGGATTTTCGATCGTCTAGTTCTTATCTTCGCTAGGAATCTTCTCACCTGGTTGCGTCATCATTCCATCTAGATAGCCTTGAAGACGTGCTCCTCTGTTCTGGGGAAGAACTTACGCCCTCCATAGGATGTAATTCTCCTTCGTTAGCTTCTCTGTGACCGAGGTGTTCACAAGCATCGTCCGCGAGCTTGAAGAAGATGCCATGTCGCTGGCGAGCTGCAAACCATGATCTAGACGACGTGCTATGGAAGACCGGCTCTGATACTATGTTGAAGTTTGAGGTAATTTGGGAAAGCGTATAACCCTTTGAGCTCGGGCCGCATATTTATAGATCAAAAATGATTTCGTACATGGCAAATCTAGATAGAATTACAAAACAAACTCCTAACAGATTGGAGATCAAATATTCTAGAACATATGTCCCGGTTATATTCCTTTTATCTCTAGCAGCAACTAGAAGTTTTTTACACTAATTGCATTGAGCTCTTTGTTCGCCACTACTGTAACATGTTCAAATTTGAGACAAACGTTATACTTGACCAGCAGGCCTATTACAGTGTTAGGGTTACAAGTGAACGGGGGTGAGTCTAAAGTGCGAGTTAGACACTCGGACGCGCGGTAGCCTATGGTGACTGATGATGGGCTGGTCTAAAATTAAATTCTGGACTATTTTGAGTACATGGTGATCACCTGTCTGTGAAAAACAAAATCTACATCCGTATTGTTACAATCCCAATTTTAAAAGAATGCAAAAAGATATTTTACAGTGACTACAATAAAAATTTCTGTAAATTACGAGTTAAAAACCCTTGTTTAAAAAATCACAGTTTAAAATTCCCTATAGAAAAATTCAAATCCTTGTTCATCAAAATTTAGAATATATTGGGTAGAACATCTCTGCAATTTTTTTCCATTTTAGGAGGCTTCTAAGCAATTGTTTTTGAATTTACAAGAGGGCTGCAGATTTGAATTTCGCAAAAAATAAAAAGGGACAGTGGTCCCCGGCTGTCAATGGCTTCTTCTTCCTCTGTTTTCTGCCTTCTCGGGGCTGCGGCTGGTGCATGTCCGCTATGGCGATGGGGTGCAAGCTGCAACCGGGTAGCAACGGCGTTAAGGCTCTCCACTGCTCTCTCTCTCTCCCTCTCCCTCCCTCTCTCTCTCTCTCTCTCTCTCTCTCTCGCTCTCTCTTACCCCTCGCCCCTTTGCTGCCATTTTCTTCTCCACGGCACAGCAGCCATTTTCTCCAATTGCCAGCGAGTTCGAGCTCCCTTCCCCACCGTCACGCCGAGCCATCGCAGCTTGCCGGGAAAATCTGAGTGCGCCACCGTCTGCGTGCACTCGCCCTCCATCTCCCTAGCAGTTATATCGCCCCACCAGCCCACAGATCAACAGAATTTCTCAGCTTCTTGTTCAAAGCCGGTGCCGGACCACCACGTGCTTGCCGCCCAAATTCGTTGTCTACGGTGAGCAAAAATAAAATTTCTTTCACGGGTTTCTTCCTCACTTGTATGTGCTTGATTCTAATCCTTCTCTACCCCATTTCCAGCACCACGGGCCATGCATTTTTGAAGTTTCATTGCTGCCACTCGGTAACTGTGCCCATCCCAATGTCAGCCTCCACTTTTCCGGTCATTTCCTTGCCAACTGGATACACGCCGGCCTTCCTTTCCACGGGGTTAAGCTCTCCATGCCATTTCTCCCATCTCTCTCACCAAGGAACGAGTGTACACCGCTCCGAAGTTTGGCGCCATGGCGGGCTCATCGCCGGCGTGCTACAGCTCGCCCCGGCACTGCTGCTACCTGCCATCGAGGTGCCCTGGGTGCCACTGCTCCGCTCAGCCTGTCCCCGCTGTTGGGCGCCGCTCCGGCGAGGCCTCCGGCGAGATCCCATGGTCCTCTGTGGGTTCCCTGGCTGGAGGAAGAGGAAATGGCCCTGGGCTCCACCAGTCAACCGCCCACCCCTTTTCCCATTCACTTTCAGCCCAGAAAATTTCAGAAAACTCCCCCACTTCAAAAATTCATAAAGAATTGTAGGAAACTCCAAAAAATATTTCATTGAGTTTATAAAATCCTCCTCTATAAAGCTGTGATCTTGTCCTATCATGAAAACCAATAATATTTTCTGGGTGATTAAATTTCTCTAAACAACATTATCTCAATTGTGGGCCCTCTGCTGCTTTGATTGAGCCCAAATTTTACCAGCCTACTCCACCTATATATTTTAGACTACCATAAAACTTTCAGCTTCATTTCTCTTTCAGATCTGTGCTAATTACAACAGTGGCAAAATAAGGCATATCTGTCTACTATTTTTACTGTGGGCACAAACTTAGGTGGTTTGACCTCAAAGTTTGCCAGATCCATTGTCATAACCCCAGAAGCTTGCCATAAAAATTTCAGCTCCATTGCCCATGTAAAATTGTTTTAATTCTAGGATTTGCATAATGGCACATCAACACTAAAGTGAGAACTATATGCATGTTTAATATGTTATTTCTTAAACCTTACTACCACAGCTGCTATATTTGATCCTCATGTTGCTAAACGACCTTGAGTCACACTAAATTGATGCTTAGGTTCATTTTAATCACAATTGCACCTTACACACCTATACGATTATATTAGTGATTAATTTTCTTTTTGCATACATGGCATAAAATAGGGACCGAGGAGCTCGAGGAGGTACAACAAGAGGAGGAGGAGGAGGAAGCTCAGCTGAATCTTAACTTAAGCACTAACATAGAGCAAGACAACCCCAGTTTTGCTCATAATCCTTAAATTGAGTACTATGATATATAATCTTATATGTTCGGGTGTTTTATTTGTTTTATGTGCATTACGTTTAGGTGTTGGATGAAACCCACTTGCATGACCATAAAGCCTTAGGTCTGAATGGGATTTAGAACCTACCCATGCTATGCTAATCACCATGTTCTACCACTAGCAATGAGTAAGTGGGGAATACTCATGGGGTATGGCGTCCACATGAGGGTTTATGTGGATAAATCATCTTGTAATGAAATTTGAGACCGAGCGAAACTGGAGGGCAGGGGTACATGGGTGCCATATGCATAGGCTTGCTCGTGTCGATTGAGGACCGTGTCGTAGTCGGCCCCTTGAACAAGTATTTGATTTTGTACCGGAAGGATGCTAGTATTATGGGAACTAGTAAATCGACGTACCATGGAGCCTCGTGTCAAACGATCCTGCGACCGACCTCGGTCAGGTATTGAGAGGATAGTAGGTAATCCTACGCGGGGGATTTTTCTATGGAAAATTATGGTAGGGAAGATAATCGGGCTTCTTTTCCGGCGACGGCGAGGCGTGACGGGGCTCGTCGGCGTGTCTCGACGGCAGGGCTCGACGACAGGGCTCGACGACGGGGCTCATCGGCGGGGCTCGTCGTTGGGGCTCACCGGCAACCAAACTCCAGCAGGGGGGTGGGTGGCCAACTCAGCGAGTTGGGGGGGGGGGCAGGGCCAACTCGGCGACTTGAGGGGGGGGAGGGCTGCGGCCAAGGGGGGGCTGGGGGTTGTATTCATAAGGGGGAGAAAGGAAGAGTCATAGTCCAATTGGAACTCAACCAAAGAGTCCTAGTCCAATTGGGACTCAACCAAAGAGTCCTAGGGGTTTTCCCCCCTCTAGGCTGCGGCTACATTGGGGAAAAATCTCCCCCAAATGTGGGGAAAATTCCCCTTTGGGGAATTTGAAAATTTTGGGGAAATTTGGGGAAATTTTGGGGATGGCTCAATTCAGCTATCTTATTTCCATTTCTCTCTATTTCTATGCCCCTTTCTCCATTTGTATATTTCCCTCTCCATTTCTATGCCCCTCTCTCCATTTCTATATTCCCTTCTCCATTTCTATGGTTCTTTCTCCATTTCTATGGTTCTTTCTCCATTTCTATGGTTCTTTCTTCATTTCTAGGGTTCTTTCTCCATTTCTACTTCTTTTCAAATGCTTCTCTACATGAAAAATGTATGCAATGCATGGTAATGAATTTGAGGGTGTTACATGTTAGCACTACGTAATTGTCTAAAGCTACAACGTAATGACTTCTTACCTACCGCCAACAGGGCGAATAGCCGACAGAGTTTCTTCGTCTCTAGGAACCGGAGGAGAAGCCACATAATGGCTCCTCCTAGTCCGTCACTTTCTCTGCGCCTCCGTGTCCTCAGACGGCCCGTACGAGTGGTCCACCGACCTGGAAGGGTGGTCAGCTGACCCAGAAGGGTGGTCAGCCGACTGTGGCTCAGGAGGCACCTCGACCTCTGACTCTGAGTCATCCTACAATATTATAGGAGTTTCAAGATAAATAAATAAATTAATTATAAAATCTAATAAGACTCTGACCATTGCTAGGAACCTCACCAGGATAGTGCAAACGCGCGTGGTTCTCTAAGACAGCGTTGCCCTGTCTCAGACGTCCTCTACCCTTGAAGGTAGTGTCCTCTCATCCGCTGCAAGAACAATCGTGCATGAAAGAGTGTTAGCACTACGTTGTGACATCTTAGCTCCTGGCTTAATAGGATTGATAGAATACCCACAGCAACAAGGTATACCTTCTTTTTTAGAAGCGCACCTGCAAAGGACTCCGGGTTAAGCGTGCTTGGTCCGGAGAAATTTAGGGATGGGTGAACGATCGGGAAGTCTTCTCATATGTGCACGAGTGAGGATAAAGTGTATAGAAAAGACTAGTGTTGGTCTATGGGCTAGTCTATGATTCTAGAGAGCTGCCACAAGTGGTATCAGAGCCGACCCTCGTAGTTTCACAGGTGCATACGAGTCGGTGAAGAGTATACGGTAGCATATGGGTTAGGGACGTGGGTACATACGTTTGACGCGTGGGTCCTCTATGAGGGACACATTATGGTACGTATGCTTCTAACAGGATGCACAGTATGCGTATGCCAGTACTGAACTTCTGGACGTGACTAAGAGGGAACATTCCTGTCTTGGCATTGACTGACGAGGACGTCGGTGTTCTAAGGGGGTGGATTGTGACATTCTAGCTCCCGGCTTAATAGGATTGATAGAATACTCATAGCAACAAGGTATACCTTCTTTTTTGGAAGCCCATCTGCAAATGACTGTGGGGTTAAGCGTGATTGGCCTGGTGAAATTTAGGGATGAGTAACCGACCGTGAAGTCTTCCTAGGTGCGCACGAGTGAGGACAAAGTGTGTAGAAAAGACTAGTGTTGTCTGTGGGATAGTCTATGATCCTAGAGAGCTGCCACATACGTAATTGTATAAAGCTACAACGTAATGACTTCTTACCTATCGCCAACAGGGCGAATAGATGGTAGAGTTGCTTCGTCTTTAGGAACCGAAGGAGGAGCCACATCCGTCACTTTCTATGTGCCTCCGTGTCCTGGGACGACCCGTATGGGTGGTCAGCTGACCTGAAAGGGTGGTCAACCGACTGTGGCTTAGGAGGCACCTCGACCTCTGACTCTGAGTCATCCTGCAACATTATAGAAGTTTCAAGATAGATAAATAAATTAATTATAAATTCTAATAAGATATTTTTGGTAAGTCAAATTTACCTCGGTTTGCTGAAACGCAACAGGTCTGTCAGACAGCTCTGAGGGCACGTGTTTCAACAACTTGAACTGTCTGCTGTCTCTTGAGGATCTACCATGAAAAAGGGTGCTCGCTACATCCCGTAGGCGAGCCATCCCGCTCGAACTGCTGAGAAACTTCTTCATGGTCTTCTTGATCCCCTTACCCTTATCCAACGACATCCCATTGCAACGATTTATTGCAACGACATGAAACAATAATCAACAAAACATTATGTGTATTCATTTCTAAAATTCATCTGTATCTCACTCATTTACTCTATTCCTTAAACTAGACCATCAAATTGTTTTATGATTAGTTTCTGTTTCTGCTTCTCACGAGTTTGTACATCATCAGCGTCTCCAACTAAGTTATCGAATCCTTGACCAGGCTCAATGACAAATTGAAAGTGCATCTAGGGTATCCCTTGTGGGTTTTGGAGAATTGATGACAAGCATATGAGATCCTAATGAAATGATTGCAGGACAAACAAAGTGAACTAGCTCGGTGCACACAAAAAGGTGAAAAATGGAGTGCTGCTCGAAAAGGAAGACTTTAATGGAATTTAGAAGAGCAAAGTAGATTTAAATGTATAGGGTGTGTGTGAGAGACACATCCCAAGAGCTCATGACTTTGCGTAAGGGAAAGGGGTTTAAAAATCAACTAAAATCCACTGGACACCAGACTAGTCCGTTCATGGACCGGACTAGTCCGGTCAGCTTACTGGAATGAAACCAGACAAGTCCGGTTTTAGACCGGACTAGTCCGCTCATGTTTCTGTTGTCCTCTTTAGAGGACTGCGGACTAGTCCGTCCATGCGACAGGACTAGTCCGCTAAACTTTCTGGAACCCCACTTCACATAGCACCGGACAAGTCCGGTTTTAGACCGGACTAGTCCGCTTTGCCCACTGGAAGTAGACCGGACAAGTCCGATCATATACCGGACTAGTCCGGTATTAGGTTTTACAATGATAACTTTTTGGAAACCATATAAATTGGTGATCCACGACCTTCCAACGAAGAGACACGACTCATACTGCTAGAAACAAAAACCCTAGTGCCGCCACCTGTCCCAAGAGCCCAAAAACACATCTCCCCACACATCTAAGGTGCGAAAAAGGTGAAAATCAATTAAACACTTGGATTTGAGATTGGGAGATCGTCGTTCCTTCATTGTGAGCTCTTGGGGTTTGATCTCTCTACACTCATATTCTGCATTGTAATCTTTTGAGTGTATTTGATCGCTTTTTCATTGTAACCCTCGTGGGAGTCCTCAACATGTGAGGTTGCCCCACAAACTCGGTGATTACCCGTGCTAGTAGAGTCAAGTCGGCCTTGTGTGGTGACTTGAAGAGGGAAAGGGTTAGAGACCCGGCTCAGTGTGAGCTTCCTCAACGAGGACATAGATCTCTTGGTGAGATCGAACCTCGGTAAAATTTGTGTCTCGCGTGCCTCTTTATTTTTGTTGATTAGAACATCTAGCTAGTAAACTTCATAATTTGAATTGCTAAGTTTCATTCACGGGCATAATTACATCTCATATTATAAAGTCAAACTAAAATAACTGTTGTTCTTATTTCCGCTGCTAAACAAGTTAATTCTCCTGCACAACACTTATACAATCTACACACTTCAGGCATACCGGACTAGTCCGCTCACACAACCGGACTAGTCCGGTCAAGCAAAGTTTTTGACAATTACTTTAAGTGTGCAGGAAACTCTGTAAGGCCTATTGACCCCTCCCTCTAGGCCACATTCAATTGGTATCAGAGCCAAGTTCTCCATCAACGAGACTCACATCTCGGAGAGATCAATGGCCTCTGAGAAGAACAACGATATCCCAAAGACGAACATCAACGATGAGGAGCAAGAAGCCAAAGCCTTCGATGTGCTGAAAGAAAGTCCAAATGACGATGAAGAAGTGAGACAGCTAAAGGCACAACTGAGAAAGAAATTAATGGCACAAAAGGGAAAAGAGGAAGAAAAGACGATGGGGAGTAGTCATGACGACTACTCCCGATATCCTTACAACTACAACCGTCTCAATTCAAGTAATCACTATCTCTCCATTCCTATGGGAAGGCCCCCGCAGTTTGACGGAAGTGACTATACCATGTGGAAGTACAACATGAAAATGCATCTAATATCCTTGAACCCCAGCCTTTGGCATATTGTCTGCACAGGAATATATATCCCAGACACGGATGAAGAACTCACTCCAGAACAAGAACAAGAGATTCACGAAAATGCACAAGCCGTTGCAGTAATCACATCGTCACTGAGCAGAGAAGAATTCACCAAGATCGATGGACTAGAGAGTGCAAAAGAAATCTGGGATACACTCAAAACAGCTCATGAAGGAAATGGGTCTGTACGTGAAGCCAAAATTGAGATGCTTGTAGGAGAGTTGGGAAGATTTGCTATTGAAGAAGGCAAATTACCTCAAGACATGTACAACCGGATGAAGGCACTCATCAACAAAATCCGTGCCTATGGAAGTAAGAAATGGATTGATCACGAGGTGGTCAAAAGGATGATTAGAGCCTTCATGCCAAGAAACGTCACACTTTGCTCAATGATTAGAGAAAGCCCCGGGTTTCACAAAATGACTCCTGATGAGTTATTGGGGAAGATCATAAATCATGAAATGATGGAGAAGGAGGCTCAATACGTCAAAGACTTAGCCGAGCTTACCTCTTCCAAAAGGAAAGAAGTTGCTCTCAAAGCAACGTGCAGACCCAAACTCAAAGAAACCCGTGAAGACTAAGATGACGGAGATACAAGCGACGTGAGTACCGATCTAGATGGTGAGGAAATGGTACTCTTTATCAAAAAGTTCAAGCGCGTGATGAGGAGAAGACATGGCAACAACTCAAATGAAGGGAAAGGCAAGGATAAAGGAAAATCCAAGGCTCGACGTACTTGCTATAATTGTGGAGAGTATGGTCACTTCATGGTGGATTGTACTTATGAAGGAAACAAGATAAAGAAGGAAACAAAAGCACATGAGGAGAAAAATTTCAGAAAAAGGAGACAAGCTCATCAGGCTCACATTGGCAAGGAGTGGGACTCAAAGGATGAGTCCTCCTCCGATGAAGAAGAGGAGATGGCCACCATTGCCGCTAAGAAACCCACCATGAGAGGTACACTCTTCCCAAACATGGGAGGACGGAACATGAACAACCATACTTGCCTTATGGCCAAAGAAGGCAAAAAAAAGGTTCGACTTACTTCTCCTGCGTTAAATACCTCTATTGATGACTTTGATAGCTCTAGTGGTAATGAAGAAATGTTTAGAGGATTAAGTAAAATTGCTTTAAAGAAAATGGAAATGTTGTCGAACGAAATCTTTGAAAAGGAGGAACTTGTCAACCGACAAGAAGACATGCTCATCCGTGAAAGGAAGAGATATCAAGAGGTTGAAAAACCTCTTGAGCTTGAAAGAGAGAAGAACAAGTCACTTGAGTTTGAGCTAGCCTTGAGTAAGGAGACTTACTCAAAGCTAGAGGACTCACATATTGCAATCAAGGATGAGCTTGCTAACTTGTCAAGAGTTAACAAGATCCTTGAGGTGCAAGTTGAGTCGCTAAAGCAAAGTGACTCATCTCCCTCCAAGAGCTCTTCCTCCAAAGATATGAGTTCAAAAACAATTGGAACCTGCACATGCTCTAGTAAGAAAAATATCATTTCTAATACTTCAACTTCTCATGATGTGCATCCTTCCCAAATCGGCATCTTTGATAAGGAGAAGATCAAATACGCACGTAGCGCATACATGGTCACTAGACCTCCCAACGTCAAAGATGGTCTTGGGTTTGACAGGAACAAACACATATCCACTCTTAATCATGCAAAGAAAAGAATCACCTTTGTTAAGGAAAAATCACATGAATCTGATTTACAAATATTGTTTCGTACATTTGATGCTTCCTATGTTCTTATGAAAAATAAATATGGAAAAGTTATTGCTAAATACACAGGGCCATGCCACAGGAACTCGAAAACTTGTGTGTGGGTGCCCAAGACTCTTGTGACTAACCTGAGAGGACCCAAGCAAGCTTGGGTACCTAAAACCAAGGAATAATTCTGTTTTGCAGGCTTACTCCTCCGGTGGATCTAAGTGGGTGCTAGAGAGCGGATGCACAAATCACATGACCGGAGAGAGAGATATGTTTGTGGAGTACGAGTACAATGAGGATCCAAGTGAAGGCATATACTTTGGAGACAACAACCAAGGAAAGGTCCTTGGTAGTGGTAACATTGAAATATCTCCTCAACACACTTTATCTAATGTTTTACATGTAGACTCCCTAGATTATAACCTTTTGTCAATATCTCAACTATGCGACAAAGGTTATAACTGTTTATTCACAAATGAGGGTGTGACCATTTTTAGAAGAAGCGATGGCTCGATTGCATTCAAGGGAATGTTGAAGGGAAAGCTTTATCTTGTTGATTTCAACAAAGATAAAGCCGAACTCAACACTTGCTTGGTTGCTAAAACCAACATGGGATGGCTGTGGCATAGACGGTTAGCCCATGTTGGGATGAGAAATCTGCAGAAACTTCTAAAAGGTGGTCACATCCGAGGTCTAAAGGATGTGGTTTTTGAGAAAGACAGGTCGTGCAGCGCTTGCCAGGCAGAAAAACAAGTCGGAGCACTATACCCCGCCAAGAACATAATGACCACTACAAGACCACTGGAACTTCTTCATATGGATCTATTCGGTCCAATTGCTTACATAAGTATCGGCGGTAACAAATACGGTTTAGTAATTGTTGATGATTTTTCAAGATTTACCTGTGTATTTTTCTTGTATGATAAATCAGAAACTCAGGGAATCCTCAAGAAGTTCCTGAAAAGAGCCCAGAACGAATTCTCATCAACCGTGAAGAACATCAGAAGTGACAACGGGACATAATTCAAGAATACACAAGTTGAAGAGTATCTCGATGAAGAAGGAATAAAGCATGAGTTCTCGGCACCCTACTCTCCTCAACAAAACGGGGTGGCCAAAAGGAAGAACAGAACATTGATTGAAATGGCAAGAACAATGTTGGACGAATACAAGACATCAGATCGATTTTGGGCAGAAGCGGTGAACACTGCTTGTCATGCCAAAAATCGATTGTACCTTCACCGACTACTGAAGAAAACTCCATATGAGCTCCTTACCGGTAAAAAGTCTAATGTTTCTTATTTCAAAGTTTTTGGTTGTAAATGTTTTACTCTGAACAAGAAACCGAGGGCTTCGAAGTTCGCTTTGAAGTCCGATGAAGGGTTCTTGCTCGGCTATGAATCGAATGCTTACGCCTATCGTGTCTTCAACAAGGTGTCCGACCTTGTTGAAGTAGCACGTGACGTAGTGTTCGATGAAACTAACGGCTCACAAGTGGAGCAAGTCGATAAGTGTATGCTAGATAAAGAGGAAGCTCCATGTGAAGCGTTGAAGAAAATGGCACTTGGTGATATTCTACCACAAGAGCAAACGCAAGACTCAAATGCACAAGGTGAACCTCAACAAGGAAGCAATGATCAAGAGGGAGATTTTACACAAGATCATGAAGATCAAAATAATCATGGAAGCAATGATCTAGGGGGAGACAATGAACATGAAGATGATGAAGAACAAGCAGCTACACAAGTTCCTCACCCAAGAGTACATCAGAGTGTACAAAGAGACCATCCTGTCAACAATATCATTGATGATATTGCTAAGGGAGTAACTACTAGATCTCGCGTTGCAAATTTTTGTGAATACTATTCTTTTGTCTCTTTTCTGGAACCATACAGGGTAGATGAAGCCTTAAGGGATCCAGATTGGGTGATTGCAATGCAAGCCTTAAGGTGTGCGTATATGAGAGAAGTTTTTCTTGTTAGTTATTCATTATTCTCATATATACACACTTTATGAAAAATCAATTCTTTTTTCTTCCTAATTGTGATATCTCAAATGGTTGTCATCAATCACCAAAAAGGGGGAGATTGAAAGTGCATCTAGGGTATCCCTTGTGGGTTTTGAAGAATTGATGACAAGCATATGAGATCCTAATGAAATGATTGCAGGACAAACAAAGTGAACTAGCTCAGTGCACAAAAAAGGTGAAAAATAGAGTGGTGCTCGAAAAGGAAGACTTTAGTGGAATTTAGAAGAGCAAAGTAGATTTAAATGTATAGGGTGTGTGTGAGAGACACATCCCAAGAGCTCATGACTTTGCGTAAGGGAAAGGGGTTTAAAAATCAACTAAAATCCACTAGACACCGGACTAGTCCGTTCATGGACCGGACTAGTCCGGTCAGCTTACTGGAATGAAATCGGACAAGTCCGGTTTTAGAACGGACTAGTCCGCTCATGTTTCTGTTGTCGTCTTTAGAGGACTGCGGACTAGTCCGTCCATGCGACAGGACTAGTCCGCTGAACTTTCTGGAACCCCACTTCACATAGCACCGGACAAGTCCGGTTTTAGACCGGACTAGTATGCTTTGCCCACTTTAAGTAGACCGGACAAGTCCGATCATATACCGGACTAGTCCGGTATTAGGTTTTACAACGATAACTTTTTGGAAACCATATAAATTGGTGATCCACGGCCTTCCAACGAAGAGACACGACTCATACTGCTAGAAACAAAAACCCTAGCACCGCCACCTATCCCAAGAGCCCAAAAACACATCTCCCCACACATCTAAGGTGCGAAAAAGGTGAAAATCAATTAAACACTTGGATTTGAGATTGGGAGATCGTCGTTCCTTCGTTGTGAGCTCTTGGGGTTTGATCTCTCTACACTCATATTCTGCATTGTAATCTTTTGAGTGTATTTGATCACTTTTTCATTATAATTCTCGTGGGAGTCCTCAACGTGTGAGGTTGCCCCACAAACTCGGTGATTACCCGTGCTAGTGGAGTCAAGTCGGCCTTGTGTGGTGACTTGAAGAGGGAAAGGGTTAGAGACCCGGCTCTGTGTGAGCTTCCTCAACGAGGACGTAGATCTCTTGGTGAGATCGAACCTCGGTAAAATTTGTGTCTCGTGTGCCTCTTTATTTTTGTTGATTAGAACATCTAGCTACTAAACTTCATAATTTGAATTGCTAAGTTTCATTCACGGGCATAATCACATCTCATATTATAAACTCAAACTAAAATAACTGTTGTTCTTATTTCCGCTGCTAAACAAGTTAATTCTCCTGCACAACACTTATACAATCTACACACTTCAGGCACACTGAACTAGTCCGCTCGGACTAGTGCGGTCAAGCAAAGTTTTTGACAATTACTTTAAGTGTGCAGGAAACTCTGTAAGGCCTATTCACCCCCCTCTAGGCCACATTCACAAATGAACCTGGCAAGTCTTCTTCTTGGTAAACATCATCAGTGTCACCAACCAAAGTCGGAGTATCATGGTATCCAACATAACCTCGGGTATATAACCGTTCATGAGGATTGACCTTGTGTACAACCCACCAAGCACTCAACTTCTTGCAAGTATAAATTAGATAATACACTTTCTAGCTCTCATGAAGGAGTATATAGCTAACCGTCGTGAAGAAAATAATTAACAATCAATTTTCTAATAAACCAGCTACTCAATCAATTAAACTAATGCAACAATTTAATTAAATAACTAAACAATAAATTAAATTCTAAACTTACTAAATAATTAACTAAATAGTAAAAAAAATTAATAATTAACAATTTAACTAACTAAATAATAAACTAGCTAATTTAACAACTAGATAATCACCTAAG
Source organism: Neostapfia colusana (assembly GCA_030760725.1). Classification (NCBI taxonomy): domain Eukaryota; kingdom Viridiplantae; phylum Streptophyta; class Magnoliopsida; order Poales; family Poaceae; genus Neostapfia; species Neostapfia colusana. Next base: position 108,915,877 of record JASWHV010000009.1, on the reverse strand, counting down.
ATAATACTAATTAATAAACTAAATACATCTTTCAACTAAACAAACTAAACCACTAATTAATCAAATAAAATAAAAAATAGAAAAAAACTTACTCAACCGGGGCAGCCAGCGGGCACGGGGGGATGCAGGGGTGGCGGCGGCGCAGAGTGGTTCGACGGCGGTGCGTAGAATGGCGGCGGGGCCTCGGGCTCAGGGTATAGGGACCCTATTTACTACGGCCGAGACTAGGCCGTCGTAAATAAGGCGTATTTACGATGGCCAAAACTTGGCTGTTACAAATAATTGTCTATTTACGACGACCAGATCCTGCCCGTTGTAACTAAGGCTTTGTTTACGAGGCCCGAGCAAGCCGTCAGAAATAAAATTATTTACGATGGCCAACCCTAGAACCATTCTAAATACTATTGGCTGACATAATCGTTGCTCTTTCCTGTAGTGATTCTTCATAAGTGAAGTTGGATCCACTATCAGTGATTATACCATGGAGAACCCCAAATCGAAATATGACCCCCTCTAGATCATTGGGGGGGTCGATTATGTCGGGTCCACATTGAGTGAAAGTTCATAAGAGGGGGGTTGTCTTTAACTGGGTGGCTGGCACATGTTCATGATGGGTGAACCTCTAGCAACCGTCACACCGGCGAACAATATTGTCGACTTCTTCATGAGCAGAGAGCCAATAGAATCCAATTGGGAAGGCTTTGGCGATTAATGCTCTACTTGAGGCATAATGGCCACAAGTTACTACATGAATGTCCTGTAAGATACTTTTTCCTTCTTCTGCTGCTATGCATTTCTAGTATACTTCTAAGACACTTTGCTTGTACAATATGCTTTCGATGACTGTAAAAAGCTTTGGCATGGTAAACGATACATCTTAGGCATAACTAGATCTAAGACGATGTGGATCACATCAACAAAGTGAGAATTCTCGATGTAGGCTGATGGAGATACTACTGACTTCTTAGCGCTAGGAGTCAATCTTGGGTGGCGGACGATGCCTACCTAGTTGACATAGAGGTTTAAACCTCCAATCTTCAAATCCGTTCCCTCGGGGAAGGCGAATGCTGAGCTAGGAACCGCCTAGTGGGCGATGAAGTCAAGTGTGCCAAGGCCAATGAACTACTCAGGAGTTGGCAAATTGAGCATCACCGTGATTGTATTATTTGAAACCATAGATGCAACACGCAAAATCCACCTACCTATCACACCAACTGAGCGCGTGTATTTCACGGCAAGTAAATTTTATACAGAGGATCAAGGGACTCATAGGGTTTCGTGCATATTGGTGATCTTAGCTCTAACAAGATGACAAGGATTACCCAAGTTCAAGACCTCATGGTGAGGTAATACCCTTCTATTGCTTGGATTAGTTCTTCTCTACATGATGATTACAATGATGGTTGTGTATGTTTATTATTAGATCCTCGACTAGTATCCCCTTCCCATCTTTTTATAGGGGTTAGAGGTCGTGGAATATAAGTCTTGTTGGTTACAAGTTGGACATGTCCAGAATGAAACCAATCTATATTTTTGCTATATTCAACCTTGAGGTGGTTGCTTCTTTTCTTATCTGGCCAAAGTTCTGAACATAATCTTGTACGAAGCCACAACTTCCATGTTGAGATAGAGTCAAGGACTTATATATATACCGTTGATGTTTCCTTGCTAGTAACCCTATGTTGTGTGGGCCCTCATGAGCTTGGACTTATTTAATTCCATGGGCTTAGCCTACCGGGTGACCATACCCCCGTCATCATTTGCTTTCGATGTTCTACTACTGCTTTCAAACAAGGACGTCTGCCGCCTCCATGCTGTCTACCACTCGTGGTGCTCACTCATTAAGGATACACTTCTTTATTGGCTCTCATGCTACACACAATCCAGGACCGCTTTTCTTGGTCAAATTCAGGTGAAAACCAAGAGCAAGCACATCCATGTTATTGACTGTTCGAACAATATTTGTGTTAGATGATGGAAGGTTGGTCTTTTATCGAGCAGCACTTGGACAACTGCTAATATGTCATCCAGGAACCAACATGTGTCATCTGTTCACCCTGGCTATAGGATTTGTTCACGTCCTCCTAGGGGTCCAACACAAGAGCATGTGAATTGTGTGAACTTAAGCAACCCTAACACTTTCTTCACGCTACGTTGGGTTGCATCCACCAGGGTGTACAAGTTGCTCTTAATATTCACATCCGGCCTGGATTCATGGGCTTTGGTCAGCAGCTATTTGAGGTGTTCACCATCAATGGAGGTACTTATCTTATACAAAAATTTGAGAATTCCACATGTCATGGTGCAATGCTACATGTTTCTGTGCCATCAATGAGCTGGTCTGTAGATTCCTACTGGATGTATGTGTGCCACTAGTGTTGGAATGTGACTTGCACACTTGTATATGTCTCTTGTGGCTGAAGGACCTCTACCGCCTCCGTGTCGTCTGCAAATCATGGTTCCCACCCATATACAATCCTCTGTTCATCAACGCTCACACCGTGTGCCTTCCTGGATTTCTTTTCTAAAAAAAAATCCAGAAATGACCAGGAGCACATCCATATTGTTGATCTTTCCAGCAGAGTTATCAAGAGGATTGATGACACTAGTGATCGTCACCAGGCGGTTTTCTCGCCTTAACCCAGCTTGTTTGTATATTTATAATTACTTGAATATATGATAATGTTGTGCTGCAATGCTACATGTTTCTCTGACACCAGTTTGCTGGTTTGTAGCTTTTTAGTCAGTGCATGTGTGCTACTAGTGTTGACATGTGTCTTGCACACTTGTAATGTCTCTTTTGGATGAAGCATACTCTATGTGAAGGACCTCTGTGGGTCATTAACAACTCGTGGCGCTCACTCATCTACAATCCTCTGTTCGTCGACACCCACACCATCTGGTGATCAGACGGGATGCAACGATAGTGAGGCGTGTACTCTAATGAGTACGACTGCTAGACTCCAGCCAAACGATGGCACTGTCGGACCTTCTTGCTGAACGATGCTGATGTGAACGCATGGAGGCTGTTCCTGTACCTCTTGTTAGGGTTTTGCAAGAACATCTCCTCCTACCGGTTCCTGCACGGCTTACCTGAAGACGACGCTCCCACAATGGAGCTCATGCAGCACATCAAGGCCATGGACGAACGACTACCACAGCTCATGGAGTCCGCCTTCCCCTTCTCTTTGTAGCCCAAAAGCCTCAACTTCTTGTTCCAACCGCTCCAGCTGTGTAGCTCGTAGTGGCTGATGAGTGCGGCTTTGCAGTGATGCGGCGGGCGGCACAATGCAAAGCACGTCGGAACCATGTGGCAACGTGCAGCAGGGCAGGGAGGTAGCATGCGGCGGAATCAGAAGGCGTGCGATGCCACTTGATGCTCGTGGAGTGGAGTCGTGTGTCAAAGTGGAATTGTGGCTAGGCTTTACCATGGTGGACCTGGAGACATGGGGCGTTGGGCCTAGAGCCGTTGTGGGTTTTTGGTATGTCGGGTTGGGCCAGGCTGAATCCTGATTAACATACAACGGGAAAAATACGGGATGTACCGAATAAAAAATGGGAACCGCAAATACAATCAAGACAAGGTGGTCCGAATGTTCAACAAGCTTGTATTCATGGTCCTTGGTCAACAACTCTTTGATTGGTTTACCATAAAGTGTGGTAACACTCTTATGCATAATTACTTGAGCATTTTACAATGTTGTGGTGCAATGCTACATGTTTCCATGACAACAATGACAGTGTTGGCATGTGACCTGCACACTGGTATGGATCTCTTGTGGTTAAAGCAGACTCTATATGCATGAAGGACCTCTTTCACCCTTGTATCGTCCGCAGCTCGTGGCACTCACTCATCTACGATCCTCCATTCATCAGCACCCATGCCGTGCACCATCAACCATCCAGGACCACTTTTCTTGATAAAATTTAGGGGCGATCATGAGCATATCCATGTCATTGATCTTTCCAACAGAGTCACCAAGTGGACTGATGATAGTAGTGTTTGTTACTTGGTGCTTTTTTTCTGGCCTCAACCTAGCTTGACTGGCTGTAGAGTAGAACATGTGTTGCATGCTGAACCCGGCTACCATAGTTGTTCGAGTCTTCTCTAATGGTCCGACACCATAGCATGTGAATTGTGTGAATTTAAGCAACCCTTACACCTTCTTCAGACTAGGACAGGTCACATCACTAGGATGTACAAGGTGCTTTGAATGTTTTACCAGTTTGGATTAATGGGCCTCGGTGAGCAGCTCTTTGAGGTGCTTACCATCAATGGAGGTACCGCTCGCGCACGGTGGATAGCAATCAGAGCCCAGTAGTGCCCTTTGTCATGTAGTGGACTGCTGTTGTAGTTGGAGTGGTGTAATTATTGGTGATGAGTAGTATAAAAATGGAATTCCTGTAGACTTCATGATTTTGTTCAACCATACAAGAGAGTAATGGAGGAGAGGTATCACTGGTCCAGTAAGTGACAACACTAAGGCTATAAAGATGTATCGTTTGAAAAGGAATTAACTTGATTTGTATGACTTGAGAGGTCCTTCAGTTCTAGCTTACTACCGTAAGGACCCTTGTATCATGGATCTCTGGTTTCTAAGAGACATTAAGAATGGAATCTGTTTGAAACAATATAGCATAGCGAACATCCAAAGTCCATACGATGAGTTCCATGCAAAGACATTATTTGTGTTAGATGATGAGAGGTTTGTCTTTTATCGAGCACCACAAGGACAACTGCTCATATGTCATCTAGGAATCAAAACTTTGGCAGCAGTGAAAATGGGACATCTTGATTCAGGCGTTGTGTTCGCAGAAAGTCTGTTAAGTTTACCATAAGCCGATGTATAGTATCGTAATGCATTGCCACTCAGTTTAGCTCGTGTTTACTACAATTGCACAAGTCACTCTCCTAGCTTTTAAACTAAACATTGTGTCGATATTGGTAATGTTTTTCCAAGGCATTTTAACTTCTTGCTCTTAGTCTCTACGGTATGCTTATGCATAATTACTTGAGGATTTGACAATGTTGTTGCGCAGTGCTACATGTTTATGTGACACCAATGAGCTGGTATATAGCTTTTTGTTCGGTGCATGTGTGCCACAAGTGTCAACATGTGACTTGCACACTTGTACGTGTCTCTTGTGGCTCAAACACAATCTATAATGAAATATCCCTGTCATGTTGTTTGATGACACCAGTGCTCATCAACAAATGTTGTTTTATCATCTCATCTAGCTTGTCTAGCTACATAGTAGAACAGGTGTCGTGTGCTCAACCCGCCTAACATAGTTGTTCAAGTCCTCCCTAAGGGTTTGACACCAGAGCAGTGAATTGTGTGAACTTAAGCAGCCCCACACTAGGACAGTTTGCATCCACCAAGGTTCACAAGGTGCTCCGGATGTTCAACCGTCTTGGATTCATGGGCCTTGGTCAACAACTCTTTGAGGTGTTTACCATCAATGGTCATACCGCTCATGCACGATGGATAGCAATATGGAGCCCATGGGGTGGTGTATTTCTTGGCGATGAGTATATAAAAATGGCATTCCTCTAGACATCATGGTTTCATTTGACCATGCAAGAGAGAAATAGAGGAGAGGTTTCACTAAGCCAGTAAGTGATAACGCTAAGGCTATAAAGAAGTATAATTTGAAGAGGGATCAAATAGATTTGTATGAGTTGAAAGGTTCTCTGATTCTACCTTACTACCATAAGCACCCATATATCATGGAACTCCGGATTCTAAGAGATTGAGAATGAAATCCGAGTAAATCCGTATAGCATAGCGAATAACCAAAGTCAATCTTATGAGTTCCATGCAAAAACATTATTTATGGTAGATGATGAGATATTTGTCTTTTATCAGGAACCATGGGGGGCGACAAATACTCATACGTTATCCAAGAACCAACACTTTTGCTACAGTGGAAATGGGACTTATTAATTCAGTTGGTATGTTCACAGAAAGTCTGTTAAGTTTACCAGAAGGTGATATGGTACAGTATTGTAATGCATTGCTACTCAGTTTAGCTTGTGATAAGCAAAATTGCAGGAATCACTCTCCTAGCTTTTAAATTGAACTTTGTATTGGCAACGGTAATACTTGGCCAATGCATTTTAACTTTCTTGCTCTCGGTATGTATGGTATGCTTATGCATAATTACTTGAGCATTTGACAACGTTGTTGTGCAATGCTACATGTTTATGTGACACCAATGAGCTGGTATATAGCTTTTTACTTGGTGCATTTGTGCCACGTGTGTTGGCATGTGACATGCACACTTGCATGGGTCTCTTGCGGCTGAAGCACACTCTATATGGTGGATCTCTACAGCCATCACGTTGTCTGCCACTCGTGTTCCTCATTTGTCTACAACCCTCACGTCATCGGCGCCCACACCGCGTGCCATCCAGGAAATCTTTTCTTGATCAAACTCAGGGTTGACAAGACAAGGAGCCAATCCATGTCATTGATCTTTTTGTAATAATTGTCAAGTTGTTTGATGAAACTTGTGCTCGTTACCAGGTATTGTCCTCACCTCAACCTAGCTTGTCTGTCCACAAAGTCGATCAGTTGTCACGTGCTTGACTCGACTACTGTAACTATTCAAATCCTCCCTAAAGGTCAGACACCAGACCATGTGAATTGTGTAAACTTAAATAAACCTTGCTTACACCTTCTTCATGCTAGGACGGTTTGCATCCAGCAGGGTGTACAAGGTGCTCTGTATGTTCAACCATCCTGGATCCATCGGCCTTGGTCAACATCTTTTTGAGGTGTTTATCATCAGTGGCGGTACCACTCATGCACGATGGATAGCAATGCGGAGCCCAGTAGTGCCCTTTGTCATGTCATGACTGATGTTATAGTTGATGGAATGGTGTATTTCTTGGTGATGAGTAGTATAAAAATGGGCATTTCTATATACTTCATGGTTTTGTTTGACCATGCAAGAGAGGAATGGAGGAGAGGTTTCACTGGGCCAGTAAGTGACAACGCTAAGGTATTTTTTCATTCATTGTCCATCCATTTCCCGAGAGAATTCACATTGCAATGCTATTATTTGTGTAGATGATGGGAGGTTGGTATTTTATCAGACACCACAGGGAGAATTACTGCGAGGACCCGATGGTCTCGACTAGCCCGGATCACGCTGAAGGGTGTTGTGTTGCACAATACCGGATAACACACGTAAAAGGTACAAAGCGGAAACAAAGTTTTATTACAGAAAAGTGTTTATAAACATAATTACATCCAAAATACGTCAAGTCTACACTCACGGGCGTAGACTAAGCAAAAGAGTTCATGTTCAGCCCGTGAACGTGTTCCCACTAGCACACACGCACACTAACACGGCGGATTGCACGGCTCTCACTCAACGGTGTTGCCCTCTTGGGGGTCCGTCTCCTCCTCGGGAGCCTCCTCCTCATAGCACCCTGCAAACGCTTCAAACACAAGCAATGAGCACGATGACTCAGCAAGACTAACCCGTCTTACCTACACATGAAACTCTACATGCTAGGTTTGCAGTGTATAATGGAATGTAAGTTGCAAAGGACACGCCTAATTAGTTGCACCTTACTTTCAAGCTTTTAGCACAAGTTGTGGAAGAACCTTGTGCTAAGACACATAAGAGAGCCGCAATCAAACAAGAAACACATTTCTCTCATGTGCTTTGCCCAAGGTTGAAAATAACTTTAATTAGATCTAAACTACAACAATTCATTAGCAACCAAAGTACAGCCTTCAATCAGCAATGTTTTAACAAGGAACTAGCCTGTTCTTTCTATGTCACAGTACAGTGAACAAGTGGTACTCACTGACCACGAGGGACGGCAATTATAATCGATTTACACCTGAATGGTTACCCAAATAACCCGTCACGTACACCCGTACTCGATGTTGCCTACAGCAACCACCACGGACGTCATACGCAACTACCTTTCATCCGTCAGCCAAGTGTTGAACCGGTCCTTTCGTCCCGAGCAAGAGGTCTCTGAGCGTGCATCTGCAGTGCCGCCAACCGATTTACACCTCAAGCTCTCAACCTACCCTCTGGACGACATGCAATGCCTCAACAAATCGCTATCCGAATTACATCGGTTTCCCGGTTCCCATATATCCGGTAGGTCTTCGGTACTGTTCTAGCCTGTTCAACAGGCCCACTCACGGTTCAGTACTCAATCGACACAAGCAGATCTATGGCATCCAGGCCCCAAATTCCTGCTGCCCTTACCCTCCGCTCGGTCTCATTTTCCTTGCCATGTGTTCTATTTGCTATCTCTAACCGAGTGGTGTGCCTCTAGCCTATTCTTGCGAGCAGTTCCAGCTACTCGACTTGTATCGAATCCTACACTATCTTAGCATTGCAGTGGCTACTCAAGGTTTAAAACCTAATCCCAAAACCCTGGTTCTCTTGGCTATGCAATTGGGTTTTCAAACAAGACTCTAATGCACAATTGAAATGGATACTCAATGTAAGTTCTCAAAACAATAAAGTTTATAAAACGGCTAATGCAGACCCGAGCTTGCCTTGCTGCTGGTCGTATGCTAGTTTTTCTTCAGGAGTGATGAAATCCAAAACCTCCGGCTCCTCTTCAACCTTAACTACTACAAGAGATAACCATATATGCGTGTCAATTTAAATGCATATGATTTTTGAAGTTGATATTGTTAAGACTATAAGTACAGCTAGATAGTGCTAATGACTCTGAAATTTTTACTGTGGTTTGGATAAAACCTAAACAGAGACTTGGCCAATTTTCATCTGAAGCAAAGCTCATTTGAGCCCTGCACAAACAAATGTGTAATTTGGCCCTAATTGGAACTCTTAGGGTGTTCTAAGGATTTTCATGGAGCTAGCCATGACTTTCTGGAAACTAGATTTTCTGAGTGTTCTAATGGAATTGGTTTCATCTAACTTGAAGATTCCCAAAAAAAATATGAGCTAAACAAGTTCAGAGAAAATCTGAAAAAAAATTTCTGAACATTTTTCATTTTCTCTGGAACAGTTTTATTAATTACACCATTAGGTGGATCAAATTAGCTCAGATGGATATGAAATTTTTATGGTAGATCAGGGATATTATATAAAATATCCTGGCCAAATGTATGGATTTTTGACTAAAGGGTTCTCCAGTTAAAATTGTAAACAGTTTAAAACTTGAAGAATTAATTCTGGAGAATTAAAGATTTTCATAGAGTTAAACTTGGTTTGTTGGAAAGTACTCAGAGAGCTGAATCCAAAAAAATTTGGTTCACTCGATTTGGAGTTTCCTAGCCAAAGTTATGTGGGTTTGAAGTTGAACTAAATCTGAAAATCGGGGGAAAAGTTTAAAAGACTGCCTGTGGGTCCCATGCACAGTTCTTCTTCGACCTCTCGTGCCCGCGCGTGTGCCCGTGCCGCCTCCTCGCCGGAGATTGACGAATCTCACTACTCCAGCCACCTCTCGGCCTAAATCTTGCCACCTGTGAGTTTGGGAGGGCGAGGAACTCGTCTATGGCACGAGCTAGAGCTACCGGCGGCCGGAACACCGTCGACGGCATGCGGTGGCTTCGGTACACCTTCGGCCGACCGACCTAGCCTGCCAAAAGATCGGCTAAATGGTTCTAAAGCACCAGGGGACCTCGGGGATGATCGACACGGCTTCAAACTCGCTCGGGAATGGCTCCAACTAGGTTGTCGCAGTGCGCCCACTTCATGCCGACATGAGCATGCTCGGGAGAGCTCAAAATACGCCGCTCTGAATCGGTTTCAAGCTAGGATCACTAAAAGAAAATGATCGCCGGCTAGTCCAGCCTTTGTGTGCAAGATTTGGTGATCTAACAACGAATAGGGAGGAAGAATTTGGAGTTCCTGTACCGGAACGTCGGTTTGTGCACGCCGGAAGAACTTCGCTGAATTCGTCGGCGACGATCCACAGCTTGATCAACCGGTTAGGCAGAAGCAGCGCTGTGGTCTAGCACCCCTCTGAGCATCCACGTTTGGGCGTGAAAACCACCCAGTCGGGCTGTCCACGAGAGCACCTCGTGGCGGTCACTTCGGTTGCCGCGAGTAGCACCGGTTCTAGGGTCGGGAAGCTCGAATATGGACAGCTTGCGTGCTGTGGAAGTGTAGGATGAGCACCCGGTGCAGTTTTACAGCTCGGGGAGAGGTTGTGCATGAGGTTTGCCGGTTTCCTGATTGGAACAGAGGTAGCGGCGGTGTGAGCGGCTCTGTTTTTGCTCAGGGAGAGTACAGCTTCAGGAGCTCGTGTGGGGAGGGAAAAGATCGCCCGGGAGAGCTCTTGTGATGCACGAGTCGGCCGCCAGCACCGCCTCATGCAACCATGAGGTGTCGCGGTCAATGCTCCTCGGTGGCGCTCGCTGCTGCAGCCTGAGAACCCGAGCCTCTGTTCTTCAATCGGTTTGCTCGAGTGTGAGGATGACAGGAGGGCCCCACCCCCTAGTTTTAACCACAAAACTTCAATTTACCACTGCTCCAAATATTGGTGACCCTCGTGCCCTTTGCAATTTGATCAAACCAAAAAATGTCCTGTTGAGTTTGAATAATTTAAATTGTGATTTGATTTTATCAAATTTGCAGCAAAGGTTAACTGAAATTTGAATTTGATTTGAATTTAGCCAAAATAGCTCATGTCAAGATCAACTCCAAATGGAGTGAAAATTGGTGTGTGAGCTCACAAAAATGTGCTGAGTGTGAATATGAATCCCACTTTTGAATTCATGTGATGAAAGGAGTTTGAATTTGAATTTAAGTTCAAACTACCCTTTTTCTAATTGTACACAAAAATACCTCAAAAGGTATTGGATTTGGGTGAAATTTGGCATGAGCATTCCTAACAAGGTTTAGGAGTTTTTAATATGCTCAGCCCCTATATGATGCATGTTGGAACTACCACTTTTGCATTTTGTGAGTTTATCTCCTAATGAATTTCTTGATGATGGTTACTTGCTCTTCAAATGTGTTCATATGCTTTCCTAAAATAAGGTGAGGTGTCGTGTGATGAACACTTTTAGCAATTGAAAAACTTGGGCCCTTACATTCCCCCCCTAAAAGAATCTCGTCCCGAGATTATAAGGTAAAAATGAGAAAGAGGACGGTGGAAAGATTACCGGATGTGCAACGTTAAAAAGTCGGGGTAGTTAGCGCGAAGAAAGCCTTCGCTCTCCCACATCGCTTCATCTACGGAGTGATTACTCCATAGAATTCTATAGAACCACAACATATGATTGCGTGTGCGGTCCTTCTCATCAATAATCTGAACCGGTTTCTCCCGATAAGTGAGATCCGGTTTCAGTTCTTCGATATCTCCCAGCTGAAGGTGGTTGAAAGTTTGAGGCACTTCCTCAGCTGAGAAATGTGAAAGACGTCGTGCACACCAGACAATGTCGCCGGTAATTCCAGCCGGTATGCCACTGATCCACATCTTTCGACAATCTAGAATGGACCGATGAATCGGGGTGCCAACTTTCCTCTGACCCTGAATCTGTTCACGCCCTTCATTGGAGACACACGTAGATACACGTGATCCTCGATTTCGAATTGTAAAGGATGTTTTCTCAGGTCCGCATACTGTTTTTTGTCGGGATTGGGAAGCTTTTAAGTTCGCTTGAATCAGCCTTTGGCTAGACTCACACCAATTCAGCGGTGTACGACATTTTCTCCCGTATAGCGCCTCATAAGGCGCCATCTTGATGCTGGCTTGGTACCCATTGTTGTATGAAAACTCGGCTAACGGTAAGTGATCATCCCAATTCTTACCGTGGTTGACAGCACAAGCTCGTAACATGTCTTCTAATATTTGATTTACCCGCTCGGTTTGCCCATCCGCCTGCATGTGGTACGCTGAACTACGGATCAGCTTCGTCCCCAAAGCAGCATGTAACTGCTCCCTAAAACGAGACACAAATAAAGTGCCCCGATCCGGGATGATAGTGCGGGGTACGCCGTATAAGCACAGAATCCATGAGATGTACAATTTAGCATACTTCTTGGTGTTGTAGTTTGTGTTGACCGGGATAAAATGGGCAACTTTTGTGAGCTGGTCGATGATCACCCACACTGAATCATGTTTGTTAAATGTGGTCGGTAGACCGACGATGAAGTCCATGCTCACATCCTCCCACTTCCAGGCAGGAATGCCAAGCGGTAGTAACAATCCCGGTTTCCTCATGTGATCAGCCTTCACCCTTCGGCATGTATCACACTCGGACACATACTTTGCGGTCTCTTGCTTCATCCGTGTACACCAAAACTTTCTTCTGAGTTATTGATACATCTTGTTGCTGCTGGGGTGAATAGGAAACTTTGACAAGTGGGCCTCATCAAAGATTTTCTTCCATAACTCCAGGTTACGGGGTACGGCGATTCTGTCCTTGAACCACAGGACGCCGTCTAAATCTTTCCGGATACACTTCAGCTCCTCACCGTATACACGACTCCGCAAATGCGACATGCCCTTTGTCATGTTTCTGAGCTACCGCTATCTCTTCATGGATGGTGAGGATAAGAGCTAAGTTGTAGAGAGCTCCATGTGGAATCACATGTAATGGTGGCTCGCTCTTTTCCAACGGAGTGATGGTCAGATTATGAACGTGTGACTTGCGACTCAGCGCATCCGCCACCATGTTTGCCTCGCCAGGGTGATAATGGGTCTCTATTTCGTAATCCTTTATCAGCTCCAACCATCTTCATTGCCTCATGTTCAACTCCTTCCGAGTGAATATGTACTTGATGCTCTTGTGGTCGGTATATAAATGCACGAGTTACCGAGTAGGTAATGCCTCCACATTTTGAGTGCGAGTACGACAGCAGTGAGCTCTAAGTCATGAGTTGGATAATTTTGCTCATGGTTCCTGAGCTGCTGTGATCCATATGCGATCACCCTTTGGTCTTGCATAAGCACACATCCGAGCCCAATCCCGGATGCATCGAAGTACACATCGAATGGTTTTATTGTGTCTGGCTGCGCCAAAACCGGTGCTCATGTTAGGTGCTTCACTAATGCCTTGAATGCTGCTTCACATGCTAGACTCCGAACATATTTGGTAGTCTTATTCAGTAGCTCTGTCATAGGCTTGGCAATCTTCGAGAAGTTCGGAATGAATCTCTGATAATATCCCGCGAGTCCGAGGAAACTCCGTACCTCGTGAACAGACCTCGGGGACTTCCAATTCAGCACTTGTGTGATCTTACTCGGGTCTACAGCGATGCCCTCTGCTGAAATAATATGCCCGAGGAAAGGTACTTGCAATATCCAGAATTCGCATTTGCTGAATTTCGTGTATAGCTTGTGATCCCGCAGCCTTTGCAAGACTACACGCCGGTGCTTCACGTGTTCTTCCTCCGACTTGGAATATACCAATATGTCATCAATGAAGACCACGACAAACTTGTCCAGCTCCGGCATGAATACCGAGTTCATCAAGTACATGAAATGAGCTGGAACGTTGGTGAGGCCGAAGCACATGACCAGGTACTCATACAGCCTACACCTCGTCGAGAAAGCCGTCTTCGGGATATCCTCAGCCCGTATTTTAATCTGATGGTACCCGGATCTTAAGTCCATTTTGGAAAAGATCTTTGCTTCAACCAACTGATCAAACAACATGTCGATCCGTGGCAACGGGTACTTGTTCTTGATAGTCACGGCGTTTAGTGGACGATAGTCCAAGCAAAGCCGCAGCGTCTCATCTTTCTTCTTCACAAATAATGCCGAACATCCCCATGGCGAGGAGCTCGGCCTAATAAAACCCTTCTCCAGCAGGTCCATCAACTGTGTTTTCAATTTTGCCAACTCCTTTGGCGCCATCTTATATGGCCTTCTGGATATTGGCATAGTTCCTGGTGCAAGTTCAATCTTGAACTCCACCTCTCGGTCGGGCGGCATCGCTGGAAAATCATCCGGGAACACGTCAGGGAACTCACGGACTACTGGAATGTCTTCCAATCTGATGGTGGTGGATTGGTATACGGTTGGAAGTTCTATTTCTGGACTGTCCAGAAATAATGAGTGAGACTCGTGCATTTCTAGATGTAGATGCATGACTCAGAGGATGGTGTCTAAACAGCGCCATGGCGGGTTAACCACGACATCCCTAAGATGACATCGACCTTTTGTCCCTCTAAAGCTATGAGAGACGTAGGGTATACTCTACTCCCTTAGCGTAATGGCGCTTTCAAAACCATCATGCTTGCTAAAATTTTCCCACCCGGTGAACAAATCATGTAAGGACTTTTGCTGGGTAGTATTTGCAAGCTGTATTTAGCAATAAAAGCTTGGCTAATGAAATTATGCATGGCGCCTAAATCAAATAACACTGTGGCGGGATGCTTGTGGAGTTGGAACATACCCGCAAGGATGGGTTATAAAAGTGCATCTAGGCATCCCTTGTGGGTTTTGGTTGATTTATGACAAACAAATGAGACCCTAACAAAATTGTTGAGATTAGCGCAGGTTCTTAAAAGAAATTAGGAAGAAAGCGCAAAAAGAAAGGAGACGGAGGATCCAAATTGATAAGAGCTCAGGAGCTGAAAAGATTAGATTATTTAGTATAGAGTGTGTGGGAGAAACACACCCCAAGAGCTCAAGTGAAAGAAATCACACTAACTGCACAAAATCAGCATGTGCGGACTAGTCCGATATCAACCGAACTAGTCCGATTTTCTTTCTGACCACAAAACAGACTAGTCCGATATGGACCGGACTAGTCCGATACATCTTTGAGTAGAAATCGGACTCGTCCGCACTCCTACCGACTAGTCCGATATCTCACAACACTTAGGGTTTTCTACACACCGCACACCGGACTAGTCCAGAGTCAACCACGGACTAATCCAGACATCGCAAACTCTAACGTAACCATTGGAAACCCTACTATAAAAAGAGGTGCACGTCCTCTATGGTGAGTTGGTGGACGGTGCCGGGCTTAGGGTTTGCCCGTCATGCATTAATGGGGTTTCGGGGCTGATTCCTCTCTGAAAACTGTGGTGCCACTCCACCGCCTTGCCTCTCGGGGCAGTTGATGGCGAAGTGCCCTTGGCGACCGCATTTGAAGCATGCGGTTGATGGCTGGGCCGTGCTTGGAGGACGAAAGCCTGGCATGCGCTGCTGAGGTGCAAACGCACGAGGCATCGCCTGCTGCTGCTGTTGTCGCTGTGGACGTGGTGCTGGTAAGGCCAGTCGGAACGCCGGTGGTGAATACGGCCGATTGCGAAATTGCATCGGTCGCTGCGGTGGCTGCCAGCATTGACCGATGGTGAGCGATACACCATCCGATATTTCTGGGGAGGACCAACTCCCTCTCTGCTGCTCTGTGGCGCGCTTTGCTTCTTCTCCGCCACCACTAACTCCTTGCTGGAGTCCTCTGGCACAATCGCAGCATCAATTATGTCGTGGAGGCTGCCGCGATTGAACATCGCCAGCTTGTCCTTCAGGAGCGGATTTAGCCCCTGGTAAAAGTGATCCCGCTGCTTCTCGTTGGTATCAGCGTTACAGGAGGCATAGAGCACGAGATCATTGACTGCCCTAGAGTACTCCAGCATGTTCCTGCTGCCTTGCTGCAGGTGAAAGAACTCTTGCGTCTTCCTTTTCATCAGACCTGGCGGTATGTGATAGGCCCAGAAGGCCGTCCAGAACTCCGCCCAGGTCAGCACTCGCTCGGTGGGTTGCGATGCGCAAAAATTCGCCCACCAAGCGCTCATGGACTCTGAAGTTGCTGGGTCACGAACTAAGTCTTTTGCTGCTCACTAACTTGGAGCAGCCCAAACTTCATCTCCATCGTGCGGAGGCAGTTGTACGCATCGAGGAGTTCATCCACTCTTGAGAATACCGGGGGATGAGTAGCCAGAAAGTCTGAGTAGGAGCTTTGTTGACGCTCCTCTCAGTCTTGACGCCTCTCAGGTCGAGACGTATTCGCAATCAGCATTTGCAGCAGTTCGGTGTGCTGCTGGTGCGAGCCCGCCATGGCCGCAACAATATCAGCCAACATGACCGTTGGCGGTGGTGGTGGCGGTTGTTGCTGTCCCAAGGAAGCCTCGGGAGGCTGTTGGGAGGCCTCTCCCACCTGACTGGACCCACCAATCTCAGTGTTGGCACGTGTACGAGTCATTTTGAAATTCAAAACAGCAACGATCAGCACATGTCATTCTTAAAATTCCATGGAAAGCAGTAGGTATTGTAGCGACACATGAATAAACTTGCACAACATTCACATATATTGATAAAGTATAAAATTTATACAAGATACATTATTCTCAGATCCCCGAGAAGTCATGCTCATGTTTTCACTACCTATACACATGCTACTGTCTACACGACATGTCACCTGTTACAAAAGTTTCTACACACCACCCTCGCTGCCCTACTTGGCAATGGTAAACTCACTACTTTGAGTAAAATTCGACCTCCTGCAGGTCATCCTCCTTCGCTATCTCTGCTGGTGGCTCAGGATCCATGATCTCCTCTTCGGGTTCCGGTTCTGGCATCGCCGGGATACCCAAAACCACTATTACTGCACCTACCATCGGTAGGCCCACTACAAGAGACACGAGGTCTTGCAAAGCATGCACCTCGTCGATGGCCTGGTTGTAATCCTCTTCCCAGCCCTGTCCCTCCTCCATAGCGTCATCATGCTCTTGAGTAAGGAACTCGTTCTGCTGGGTCAAGGCATGTATCTGCTGCTGCAAAGCCGTGATGTAGACATGGCTTTTCTTCTTCGCCTTCTTCAGATGACGCAACTGATTGGGTTGTTCATTCAGTCGCTTCATCGTAAGAAGGAACACATTACAGAGTGTGCTGTGAGCACTCTCGAAATGGTCTCAGCGACTCGTGCTCTCCTTGAGCTCCACGGCAAGTCGAGCTGTATGGACATCTTGGCTGTCAATCACAGTCTTCCCTGCCATCAACTGGAGGCTAAGGTTTGCCTCCGCGGGGTTGTATCTTGGGTAACTCAAATCCGTTGCCTCCAAGTACCTCTCTCTACACACATGATTAGCTCGCCCCTCCACCAGGAAAAGCGTGTATGGAGTGTCCTCCATCGCTCTCACGTGTAGCTGACAGAAACGCGACATGGTGTCGCGGGCTGCCACTTGCCACATCTCCTCCGGTTGTCTACCTTTCACCGTGACGCTGGACGGTGCCCAACCCGGTGGCGTAGGTCCTGCTGGAACTTCGACATGGACGGTCCATGTCTTGTTCTCCTCCTTGACTTCTTCCTTGGTGAGGTAACGCGGTGTCTCCACATACCCGAAATATTGAAGCATTAGCTTCAACAGTTCCGGATAACCGCTGCATTGAGAACAGTGGGATACCACCCACCCATTCTTCAGTTGTTTATCCTCTGCCATCTGTAGAAACATATTTAAAAAAGGTCAAATATTCATTTCAACAGTGAATAATTGAGTTATAACATAAAACATGTCATTGAACTCATAAAACTTGGAAACACAATTCAAACTTAGTACAAATTTGATTGCTGGTTTGCTGCCCAAACTGACAGCACTGACCAGTTTCCCTTTTAACTTGATTTAGACCATGCTAAAGGCAAAACCAGTTCTTAAGATCCACATCAACGTTAAAGTTAACTTCAATAGATTTCCAGAATGTATTTGTTTGCTCTCGGATCTGTCCTTTCCAAAAGTTATGAGATGTCAAAGTTGACAGAATTTCTGGAGAAAATTGGACAGCACCTCCCTGCTTGAGGTACTGATTTGATCCAAGAATTCCAGTTAATCTTCAAATTTGACAAAAGTTTCTGTTAAAAAGTTGTAAATTATCTCATGAAATTTTCAGAACTACCCCATTTTATATTTTTGGATCTTTATGCAGGAAGTTATCTCAATTTATAGAGAGTTACAGAGAGTATTTGCTCTGCCCTGTTTTTTGGACAGTTTCAACTCTACTGCATTTTCCGACTAGTTAAGGGATGAATCACCTCTGGACATCAATAGAAAAGTTGTAAAGATCTTCCAAAGCTTTCCAGAAATGTATCATATGACCCCAACATCGAAAGAACTCAACCTATAACCTCTGTATAACTTCAGCATTATTTCAGCTGAAAACAGGGGACTCTGTCCTTAGTATCCTATAAGTTGAAAACTTGTTACTTTGAACCTCCTGATTAAGGAAAGAAGTAAATCAAAGTTTTAGTGCTCTGGATCAAAACCTTCAATTTTTAAAATGATATTGATCATATATGTGCTGTGACGTCGAAGCGTCACCCAGTTCATGGCGGTACTACGTTCCTCACAAAAAAAATCTATACCGGACTTAGCCAGCTTCATTAATTCAGTGGCACTAAAATGTCTCTTGCACACGTGTGGTACTCGTCTACCGATCCGTGGTTAGACTACCTGCAAATAAACCACACAATCGTCAGGTTCGCCTGCACACTGAACCCGGTCCTAATACAGTTCATACAACCGTCCGTCATCACTCGCACGGTCGTTCTCAAGCCAATAACGCCTTGAGCTACGTGTTCACGTTACTAACCACGTGACGGGGTCTCCCATACTTGCCTGTAGCACGCCAGGAAAGGGCGTTGCTTGAATACCCCAAACAACATGAAGAGCCGTAGGGGATACCAAAGTTGGCCAGGTTACCTGCCACCCGTGAGGCTCCACCCTTACGCATGTGCACACTGGTGGACAACACTTACATGCACCCCTAAAGACATATGACATCACGAGATGCATGATTTCCCGACATAAGCAATTAGGTTAGTGTTGCCACTTGCTATACACTAATTACATCCTTATATGGGCTACTAACTCGTTCCTCACCGAGTTTTTGAAAAATTAACCTTTTTAAGTGCGTTAAACCTCAACGAAGCTCTGATACCATGCTGCGAGGACCCGACAGTCTTGACTATCCTGGATCACGCTGAAGGGTGTTGTGTTGAACAGCACCGGATAACACAAGTAAAAGGTACAAAGTGGAAGCAAAGTTTTAATACAGGAAAGTGAGCATGATGGCTCAGCAAGACTAACCCGTCTTGCCTACACATGAAACTCTACATGCTGGGTTTGCAGTGTATAATGGAATGTAAGTTGCAAAGGACACACCTAATTAGTTGCACCTTACTTTCAAGTTTTTAGCACAAGTTGTGGAAGAACCTCGTGCTAAGACACATAAGAGAGCCGCAATCAAACAAGAAACACATTTCTCTCATGTGCTTTGCCCAAGGTTGAAAAGAACTTTAATTAGCTCTAAACTATAATAATTCATTAGCAGTCAAAGTACAGCCTTCAATCAGCAATGTTTTAACATGGAACTAGCCTGTTCTTTCTACGTCACAGTACAGTGAACAAGTGGTACTCACTGACCGTGAGGGACGGCGATTATAATCGATTTACACCTGCAGGGTTACCCGAATAACCCGTCACAAACGCGCGTACTGGATGTTGCCTACAGAAACCACCACGGACGTTGTACGCAACCACCTTTCATCCGCCAGCCAAGTATTGAACCGGTCCTATCGTCCTAAGCAAGAGGTCTCTGCGCGCGCATCCGCAGGCCGCCAGCTGATTTACACCTCAAGCTCTCAACCTACCCTCTGGACGACATGCAATGCCTCAACAAATCGCTACCCGAATTACATCGGTTTCTCAGTTCCCATATATCCGGTAGGTCTTCGGTACTGTTCTAGCTTGTTCAACAGGCCCGCACATGGCCTGATCCTCAATCGACACAAGAAGAGCTATGGCACCCATGCACCAAAGTCCTGCTGCCCTTACCCTCCGCTCGGTCTCATTTTTCTTGCCATGTGTTCCATTTGCTATCTCTAACTGAGTGGTGTGCCTCTAGCCTATTCTCGCAAGCAGTTCCAACTAACTGACTTGTACCGAATCCTACACTATCTTAGCATTGTAGTGGCTACTCGAGGTTTAAAACCTAATCCCAAAACCCTGGTTCTCTTGGCTATGCAATTGGGTTTTCAATCAAGACACTAATGCACAATTGAAATGGATACTCAATGTAAGTTCTCAAAACAATAAAGTTTATAAAATGGCTAATGCAAACCGGAGCTTGCCGTGCTGCTGGTCGTATGCTTGTTGTTCTTCCGGAGTGATGAAATCCAACACCTCCGGCTCCTCTTCAACCTTAGCGACTACAAGAGATAACCATATATGCGTGTCAATTTAAATGCATATGATTTTTGAAGTTGATATTGTTAAGAGTATAAGTACAGCTAGACAGTGCTAATGACTCTGAAATTTTTACTGTGGTTTGGATACAACCTAAACAGAGACTTGGCCAAATTTCATCTGAAGCAGAGCTCATTTGAGCCATGCACAAATAAATGTATTATTTGGCTCTAATTGGAACTCTTAGGGTGTTCTAAGGATTTTCATGGAGCAAGCCATGACTTTACGGAAACTAGATTTTAGAAGTGTTCTAATGGAATTGGTTCATCCGATTTGAATATTTCTAGCACAAGATATGAGCTAAATAAGTTCAGAGAATATCTTAAAAATGTTTCTGAACATTTTTCATTTTCTCTGGAATAGTTTTATTAATCACACTATTAGGTGGATCAAATTACCTCAGATGGATCTGAAATTTTTAAAGTAGCTCAGGGATATTATAAAGAATATCCTGGCCAAATTTCAGGATTTTTGACTAAAGGGTTCACCAGTTAAAATTCTAAAGATTTTAAAATTCGAAGAATTAATTATGGAGAATTAAAGAATTTCATAGAGTGAAACTTGGTTTGTTGGAAATTACTCAGATAGCCGAATCCAACAAAATTTGGTTCACTCGATTTGGAGTTTTCTAGCCAAAATTATGTGGGTTTGAAGTTGAACTAAATCTAAAAATCGGGGGAAAGTTTAAAGACTGCCCGTGGGTCCCACACACAATTCTTCTTCAACCTCTCGCACCCGCGCCACCCCCTTGCTGGAGCTCGACAAATATAGCTACTCCGGCTACCTCTCGGCCTAATTCTTGCCGCCTGTGAGTTTGGGAGGGCGAGGAACCCGTCTGTGGCACGAGCTAGAGCTACAGGTGGCTGTAACACCGTCAGCGGCGTGCGGCGGCTTTGGTACAACTTCGACGCCGTCGGCCGACCGACCTAGCCTGCAAAAAGCTCGGCTAAACTGTTGTAAAGCACCAGGGGACCTCGAGGATGATCGACACGGACACAAACTCGCTCGGGAATGGCTCCAACTAGGTTGTCACTGTGCGCCCGCTTCATGCCTACACGTGCATGCTCGGGAGAGCTCGAAATACGCCGCTCTGAGTTGGTTTCAAGCTAGGATCACTAAAAATAAAATGATTGCCGGCTAGTCAAGCCTCTGTGTGCAAGATTTGGTGATCTAACGACGAATAGGGAGGAATAATTTGGAGTTCCCGTACCGGAACGTCGATTTGTGCACGCCGGAAGAACTTCACCGAATTCGTCAGTGATGAACCACGGCTTGATCAACCAGTTGGGAAGAAGCAGCGCTGTGGTCTAGCGCCCCTCTGAGCGTCCTCGCTTGGGCATGAAAACCACCCAGTCGGGCTGTCCACGAGAGCACCTCATGGCGGTCACTTTCGGTTGCCACAAGTAGCGCCTGTTCTAGGGTCGGGAAGCTCGAATATGGAGCTCTTGCATGCTGTGGAAGTGTAGGACGAGCACCCGGTGCGGTTTTACAGCTCGGGGAGAGGTTGTGCATGAGGTTTGCCGGTTTCCCGATCGAATCCGAGGTAGTGGCGGTGATAGCGGCTCTGTTTTTGCTCGGGGAGAGTACAGCTTCAGGAGCTCGTGTGGGGAGGGAAAAGATCGCCCAGGAGAGCTCTTCTGACTCACGAGTCGGCAGCCAGCTCCGCCTCATGCAACCAGGAGGTGGCGCAGTGATGCTCCTCGGTGGCGTTCGCTGCTGCAGCCTGATAACCCGAGCCTCTGTTGTTCAGTCGGTTTGCTCGAGTGTGAGGATGGCAGGAGGGCCCCACCCCCTAGTTTCAATCTCAAAACTTCAATTTGCCACTGCTCTAAATATTGGTGACCCTCATGCCCTTTGCAATTTGATCAAACCACAAAATGGCCAGTTGAGTTTGAATAATTCAAATTATGATTTGATTTGATCAAATTTGCAGCAATGGTTAACTGAAATTTAGTTTGATTTGAATTTAGCCAAAATAGCTCATGTCAAGATCAACTCCAGATGGAGTGAAAATTGGTGTGTGAGCTCACAAAAATGTGCTGAGTGTGAATATGAATCCCACTTTTGAATTCGTGTGATGAAAGGAGTTTGAATTTGAATTTAAGTTCAAACTAGACTTTTTCTAATTGTACCCAAAAATACCTCAAAAGGTTTTGGGTTTGGGTGAAAATTGGCATGAGCATTCCTAACAAGGTTTAGGAGTTTTTCATATGCTCATCCCCTATATGATGCATGTGGGAAATACCACTTTTGCATTTTGTGAGTTTATCTCCTAATGAATTTCTTGATGGTGGTTACCTGCTCTTAAAATGTGTTCATATGCTTTCCTCAAATGAGGTGAGGTGTGGTGTGATGAACACTTTTAGCAATTGAAAAACTCTGGCCCTTACAATTACTCATATGTCCTCCAAAAACCAACACTTTTGTAGCAATAGGAATAGGATATTTTGATTTTAGTTGGTATGTCCACACAAAGTCTAACTCCGCCTATGCCTTTCTAGGTATAGCCGGTCCCATGCCCGGGTAAAGGAGGAGGGTTGTGATAGGCTTGGCGAGCCAGCATCAAAACCAGTCATTCCTATGGATATAAAACCCAGTTTGGGTTTCATATATAGCCTACCTCGACGTGCTTAAGATAAAGGCTTTGTTGTTGTTGTTGTTGTTGTCCACACGAAGTCTATTGAGTTTCTGGAGGGTTATATGGTGTAGTATCGTAATGCATTGCTTCTCAATTTAGCATGTGTTTAGTCCAATTGCAGGAATCACTCTCCTAGATTTTAAACTGGACATTGTGTTGATATTGATAATGTTTGGCAAAGGGATTTTCACTTTCCTGCTTTCATGTGTATGGTATGTTTATGGATAATTACGAAAATTCGATGATGCAATGCTACATGTTCCTGTAACACGCCAATTAGATGGTATGTAGCTTTACAGTTGATGCATCTGTGCACAAGTGTTGGTATGTGACTTGCACACATGTGTCTCTCATGGCTGATAAACACTATATGAAGGTAAATCATATGCACATGATCCTCAAAATGATTGACATCACTTCAGAAAACACATGATCACCTTGAGAGAGTGCCTCAAGCAGAGGTATTTTTTTATTCATTGTCCATTAATTTTTCAAGATAATTCACATTGCAAAGCCGTTGTTTATGTTAGATGGTGGTAGGTTGGTCTTTTATTGGGCATCACAGGGACACCTTCTTATGTGTCATCCAGGAACCAACACTTTTGCAGTAGTGGATATGGGACATCTTGATTTTAGTTTGTATGTTCACAGGAAGTCTAATGAGTTTATTAGAGGTGATATGGTGTTTTATTGTAATACATTCCTAGATGGTTTATCTTGTGTTCAGTCCAATTGTAAAAATCACTCTCCTAGCCTGTCAACGTGTAAGAGTCGATTGTCATATGGGATTAGTTGGATCACCCCTAAAGTGTTTGGTTTGGGATTATAAAGGGATTACTTAAATGTAGTAGATGGACTGTCGCGCGCCTGCGAAGAGGCTGATACGTCATATTTGATGATGGGACGACTTGCTGCGGCCAGTCATTGCCTGGTCACGGTTGCCCCTCGTCTGTGATACTGCAGGGGGCTAGTGTAGCGGTTTTGGTTTTGCTCTCATGCTTACGCTTGTGGTGGCATGTGCTATCCTCCTTGACCCATATGCAGGTCAGAGCAGCAGTGTTTAGTCCCATCATTCTGCACAAGCCTGACCCGCCAGGCTTTGTCAAGGGTACAACAGTGCTGCCTGTCTTTTCCTGTCACTGCATAACACTACAGGAATGCAGCACACTTACGACGGCCAGAAACTGTTGTAAATAAAGGAAAATCGTTGTAAATAACTAACTTACGACAGTTTTCCTTTATTTACGATGGTTTCTGGCTGTTTAAAGTTTTTGGTCGTACATAATATTATTTACGACGGTTACCGTTGCAAATAACTAACTTACAACGGCTGGGAACGGCCGTTGCCCATTGCCGCGCCACGTGGTGGGCTGGGCGGCTTACTTACGACGGCCAGTTAGGTTAACTTACGACGGCCTAGCGCTGTACGTCATAAGTTAGTTAGGTTAACTTATGACGGCCCTGTACAGCTGGCCGTCGTAAATAGGGTTTTTAATTTTTTTCAAAAACAGAAAACAGCTACCCTCGCACGATGGCCAGCTCACAGAACATTATAATCATCCATCATATAGATAATAAGACAGATATTCTATTATAATCATCCAAAATATAAAACAAAAGGGGCTAAACACTACCCTTTCCACTGGCTCTTCCACTCGCTCCTCCACTTGCTCTGGAGCCGAAGAATTCGTCTCCGCGCCCTCCTCCTGGTGCCGGTAGCAGTGGCGGTGGAGTTTGAGCCTCCGTTGCCGATCTCTGCAATTCAAATACATAGATAAAGTGAGTTTGAACTTGTACGGCTCTCTCCCCACTACCGTCACTCCCTCTCTCTCTCTCCCCCGCACTCTCACTTTCTCCCTCACCCTCTCCCTCCCCCTCTCTCTACGACTCCCTCTATCTCTCACCCCCTATCTCTACCACTCCGTCTCTCTCTCCCTCCCTCTTTCCCTTTTCACTCTCACTCTCTCTCCCTCTCCCTACCCCTCTCTACCACTATCTCTTACTCTCACTCCCTCCCTCTCGCCCCTCTCACTCTCACTTTCTCCCTCGCCCTCTCCCTCCCCCTATCTCTACCACTCTGTCTCTCTCTCCCTCCCTCTTTCCCTTTTCACTCTCACTATCTCTCCCTCCCCCTCTCTACCACTATCTCTTACTCTCACTCTCTCCCTCTCCCCCCTGTAAGGGCCTCAGTTTTTGACACATATTTGAAGTGTTCATCACCACACCACACATCTCATTTGAAGTGACTTGATGAACACAAATGAAGAGAAAGTAACCACCATCAACATGCTCATTAGAGAACAAACTCACATATTGCAAAAAGGGGTATTTCCCACATGTGATATAGAGGGGCTGGACATATGAAAACTCCTACACATTGTTAAGGATGTGCATGCCAAGTTTCACCCAAATTCAAAACCTTTTGAGGTCATTTTGGGTATAGCTAGAAAGAGGACAGTTTGAAACCATATTCAAATTCAAACTGTTTTTATCCCACAAATTTAAAAGTGGGAGGCATATTCTTATTCAGCACATTTTTGTGAGCTCACACACCAACTTTCACTCCATTTGGAGTTGATCTTGAACATGAGCTAAGTGGGACAAATTCAAACTCTATTTGAATTCAAAACTGAACTTGTGCTGAAATTCATTCAAACCAAACCCAATTTGAATTCCAATCAATTCAAATGGCTCATGGGTGAATAATTTGAATCACTAGGGGTATTATGGGGCTCACTGTTTACAACAGTGATTAGGAGTAAATTTCAGAGGTTAAAACCCCGGGTGGGACCCACATGTCATAGAGAGAAGGAGGCAAAACTTGCACAAAAAGTCACAGCCTCGGTGGGAAATTCCACCGAGCAGCTGTCGGCTGTGCCACCGAGCAGCTACCGGCGCCACCAGCTGCTTCCCTCTCCGCGCGCTGGCGCCCAGGGCGGCTTGCTCGCGCCCCCATGCGACCGGCACCGCTTCAGCCGAGCAGGAGTCGGCCGGCTTTATCTCCTCGCGGGCAAACCCGAGCAGCGGCATTGTTTCTCGCCGCAGCTCTCTGCTCAATCGGGAAAACCAGCAAAACCATCTCCTCCTTCGTTCCTGAGCTGCTAGACAGCCACCTGAGGTCGCACACCACCTCCCCAACACCAGAAACCCCGAGTTCCGACCTCCTTTGCCCGAAAACGATCGCCACCGCGGCGATCTAGCCTCAGCCGAGAGTCAGGCGCCCGTGGACAGCGTTCCACAGGCGTTTTCACGGTCCAGCAAGAGAGGCAACAGGAGTGCGCGACCACCGTGCTGCTCTCCTCCAAGTTTGGAAGCAAACCGTGAAGAATTCATAGAGAATTTCCAGTTTTTGCTCCGGCGACCGTGAACCGAGCTTCCTGTACGGTTTCTTTAAATTCTCGCTCTATGATCTTTCGGAGGTTATCAAATTTTGCACATAGACGCTGGACTAGCCGGCGATCAAGTTCTTTTCTGCATCCGTGGCGTGAAACTGTCTAGGAGTGACGAATTTCGAGCTCGATCGAGGGCGGTCATGGCGGGCACGATCGGTCACGCGGTGCCGACCGACTTGCCGCCATCCCTGAGCCCTTTTGACACCTTGTCGAGATTCCTAGAGGTACGCTGATGCTATAGGACCGTTTGTTCGAGGTGTTGGCGGGTTAGAACCCACGGTCGACGGCGCCGAACCTCAACCGAGGCCGCGGCACGTCGCCGGGCTATTTCCGGTCACCCCCAGCCCGACCTGACACCACCGACGTGTTCCTCGATGTCGACAACCCCCTGGCGGTGAGTTTCAGCCCATGGGAGGTCCGGCAGCGGCGAGCCGGCGAGCTCCGGGTCTGCTCCAGCGAGGTCGGCGGCGCGGGCGCGAGAGCGCGGCGGGAGGAAGACGAGGCCGGCTGGCCCACGTGTCAGCGGCTGGAGAATTTAAATCGGGATCGGGTGTGGCCGGGATCGACTGTGCTGGTGCGCAAATACCTGTGAGCTCTGGTGTGCCGGACACCTCCACGCTCGACACGTGTCCCCGCGGGCCCCCGCGAGATTTAAACTTTTCCCCGATTTTCAGAATTCTTCCAAACTTCAAATCCTCATAACTTTGGATAGAAAGCTCAAAATTGAGTGAACCAAATTTTTCTGGATTCAGCTCTCTGAGTACTTTCCAGCAAATCAAGTTTCACTTCATGAAATTCCTTATTTCTCCAGAATTAATTCCTCAAATTTTAAACTCTTTGGAATTTTAACTGGAGATTCCTTTGGAGGAAAATCCTGAAATTTTGCTGGGATGTTCCCCAAAATATCCCTGAACTACCATAAAAATTTCAGACCCATTGGAGCTCATTTAATCCACCTAATGGTGTGATTAGTGAAACTGTTCCAGAGAAAATAGAAAATGTTCGGAAACATTTTCAGAATTTTCTCTGAAATTGTTTAGCTCATATCTTTAGTTAGGAACTTCCAAATTAAGTGAGACCAACTCCATTAGAACCCTCCGAAAATCTAGTTTTCAGAAAGTCATAGTTTGTTTCATGAAAATCCTTAGAACACCCTAAAATCCTTCAATTAAGGTCAAGTACATGATTAATTGTGGAGGGCTCAAATGAGCTTTGCTACAACTAAAACTTGACCAAGTCTCTGTTTAGGTTGTAACCAAGCCACAGTAAAAATTTCACAGTCATTGGGACTGTCTAGTAAGGGTTATAAACTTCACAATTTAAATTCAATCAAATGCATTCAAATTAATACATGTATGTCTTATATCATGTAGTCGCTAAGGTCGAGGAGGAACCCAAAGTCCTAGACTTCGTTACTCCGGAGGAGCAGCTAGCCTACGACCAATAGCAGCAAGGCAAGCTCCGGTTTGCATTAACCTTTTTACAAGTTTTTACTGTTTTGAGCACATACTTGATTACCTTATTCTTTGCATTATAGTCTAGTTTGGAAACCCAACTGCATAGCCAAGAAAACCATGGGTTGGGTTAGGATTGCAAACACCGTTATCTACTGCAATGCTAAGATAGTGTAGGATTCGGTACAAGTCGAGTAGTTGGAACTACTCGCGAGCATAGGTTAGAGGCACTCGACTCGGGTAGAGATAGCACATGATACACATGGCAAGAAAGATGAGACCGAGCGGAGAGTAAGGGCAGCAGGATTTTTGGGCCTGTGTGCTGTAGCTCCGCTTGTGTCGATTGAGGACCGAGCCGTGTGCGGGCCTGTTGAACAAGCTAGAACAGTACTGAAGACCTACCGGCTATATGGGAACCGGGAAACCGATGTAACTCGGGTAGCTGGGTGTTGAGGCATAGCTGGTCGTTCAGAGGGTAGGTTGAGAGCTCGAGGTGTAAATCGGCTGGCGGCACTGAGATGCGCGTGCAGAGACCTCTTGCTCAGGATGATTGGACCGGTTCAACATCTGGCTAACGGGTGAAAGGTAGTCGCGTACGGTGTCCGTGATGGTTGTTGTAGGCAACATCGAGTACGGGCGTACGTGACCGGTTGTTCGGGTAACCCTGTAGGTGTAAATCGATTATAATCGCCGTCCCTCGCGGTCAGTGAGTACCACTTGTTCACTGTACCATGACGTAGAAAGAACAGGCTAGTTACATGTTAAAATGTTGCTGATTGAAAGATGGACTTGATTGCTAATGACTTGCTGTAGTTTAGAGCTAACTAAAGTTCATTTCAACTTTGGGCAAAGTACATGAGAGAAATGCGTTTCTTGTTTGATTGCGGCTCTCTCATGTGCCTTAGCGTAAGATTCTCCACAACCTGCTGCTAAAACTTGAAAGTAAGGTTCTACTAATTAGGCGAGTCCTTGCAAATGATTTGTTTTCCCTCATGTAACCCATCACCCCTCATGTAGAAGTTCCATGTTTAGGTGAGACGGGTTAGACTTGCTGAGCCTTCGTGCTCACTGCTTGTGTTTAAAGCTTTTGCAGGGTTCTATGAGGAAGGGACTCCCGAAGAGGAGACGGAACCCCAGGAGGGGAACCCCGTCGAGTGGGAGTCGTGCACGCCGCAGAGTTAGTGTGCGTGTGTGCTAGCAAGGACACGTTCAAGGGCTGAACATGCACTTGATGCTTAGTCTATGCCCGTGAGTGTAGACTGAACTTATTTTGATGTAAACATGTTCATAACTTGTTTATGTAATAAAATTTCGCTTCCGCTTTGTACCTTTGACGTGTGATCCTGGCTCGGCAAGATCGTGGGGTCGTGTCACCCCCTCACTCTCACTCTCTCCCCTCAACTAAACTAAGTTTTTCCTAGATTAGAAATAGCAAAAAAAAGCACACATTACCTGGACATCTGAATGTGCATGTGGTGGGGGCACTTGTAGGGCGGCCAAATCTGACTGCTGCCACGTCGGGATCGGGATCTGCTGCCCACTCTGTCGAGCTAAGGCCTGTAATTGCAAAATATCGATAAATTAATGCAATGTTAGGAATTTAAATTAATTTGTATTCAAATACTTACCTCCATCGCCGCCTGCATCTGAGCCATGTAGGCGGCCTGCTGCTCCTGTGCGGACTGGGCTGGCGGAGGAGGCCGGGGGCAGTCAGGCGGCAACGCGGGGAGGCAAAAGCGCGGGGTGTGGGGCTGGTGGCAGGAGGTGTGGAGGAGGCCGGGTGTGGCGGCGCGGCGGGGCGGACGACGATGCGGCGGGGGCGGGCAAGGGCGGCCGGGCGGTGGAGGCCGGGGGCAGCCGGGCGGCGACACAGGGCGGCAGAGGCGCAGGGTGCTGGGGCGGCGGTAGGCGGCGTGGAGGCGAGGCCTGGGGCGGCGGCGCGGCGTGGCGGCCGGCGAAGCGGCGGGGCAGCCAGTGACGCGGCGGGGGTGGGCAGGAGGGAAGCTAAATTCAATCTAAAACTAAATAAATTTCAACTAAACAAAATTAAATCTATAACTAATACAAACAAATTACGGCTAAATTAAACAAAATTCATAAACTAAACAATAAACAACTAAACTAAATTTGATCTAAAACTGATAAATCAATTTAAATAAATTAAACAATAACAATTAATAACTAAAATATCTAAACTAAATCCAATTATCAACTAAATTAAAAAAACTAACTTCTCGATGGCTTCGATGTGCTCGATGGCGCGGGAGCTCGGGGCCGGGGGCGGGGCAGCGGGACGCCGGGTCGGGGAGGAGCGCCGGGGGCTCCCGGTGTCGGGGAGGGCGCCGGAACCGTCGGGGTCGGGGGCGGCGGCGGTCGAGGGAGTGGAGGTGCTGGGGCGGCGGGCTGGGGCTGTGGCAGGGGCTGGGGCGGCGGGGCTGGCCGGGTCTCCGGCGGCTCGGGTGTGGAGGCTGCGGCGGCGGCTGTGGGGGCGGCGGGGCCAGCACGGTGGCAGGTGGTGGCAGCGAGGGCCGGCGCAGCGGCAGCTGGCGGTGGTGGACCGCCGGCGGCGGCGCTTCAGGCTCGGGGTCCGCGTGGGCGTGAATGGCCGCGCCGACCCTGGGCCGCGGGTATATATCAGCCTATTTACGATGTCCAGTGTATGGCTATCATAAATAAGCTTTTGTTTATGACGGCTGTAGGGTAAGCCATTGTAAATTAACTTGCCCGTCGTAGATTTGCTGGATTCCTGTAGTGTATGTTCTTTTCTATGGAAGTCTAGGCACTCTGTAGTTAATAAGACGAAGGTATTTTCTGCCTTACTAGGGTCCGACCTGGCTAGGAAGAGCAACGGTATCGGCCCGAGGTGATGATGTTTATTAGGTCGATCCGGAGGTGAGGTCAGGTTGGAGGTTGCCCATGGGGTCACTGTTTGCCCATTTTGTTTGGTTGGATGTCGACTGCTGTATAATGGTATTACAGTATTTTGTTTGCAGCTCAGGTTATCGGAGTACTTGCATAATTCAAATCTGGATACAATTAATATTAGTGACAATTGGTATATTGGCACCAATCAATATAACTACAAGTCATTTAACTTATTCTGCCAAATCTGAAAGGACATGCATGTCAGTATTTGAAACACCCTTACATCTCACTAGACGGTATGTGTGTATTTTGGAAAACTGTTGATTGATGATCCAAATTCTAATGAAGATAAAAGAGGCAGGATTTCCGTAGCGAAGCGGAGGCCCGTCGCCGGGAGGCTTGGGCCGGAGCGAAGCGGAGGAAATCTGCCCATATGGTGGGCTGCGCAGCAGCCAAGGCCCGCTCGAGACGCCGGGGGGTGCGGAGGGGGACCCTCCCCCCCCTCCCCCGCGGTATGGATCGTCTAGGGTTAGGACCCTAAGTCGCCACCTATAAATATCCCTTGTGAGCCTCCGGGAGAGGAATGAAAAAGAGATTGTAATCTCCCACGATTGTAAACCTCCTGATATTGTGAAATTTGCCGGCCAGTGCCCGTGGTTTTTTCCCTTCCAATTTGGAGGGGTTTTCCACGTTAAAATCTGCGTCTCCTCTGTTTTGATCTACACTTTCTTGTCATTTGATTCTAACAAACAACAACAAACAACAACCAATCCTTTATCCCAAGCATGTTGGGGTCGGCTAGACATGAAACCCAATATCAATGAAGTAAAAGAGAGGAAGAGATATAAGAACAACAAGGAAAAACTGAAAAAAAACAAGACTAGGATTCTGGCACATGAATTGCTACTTTCCATGCGGTCCTATCATGAGCTAAGTCTCTGAATACATTCCAATCTCTCAAATCTCGTTTTACCGCCTCCCCAGGGTCAACCTTGGTCGTCCTCTACCCCTCCTAATATTTTCTCTACCTCTTAAAATCCCACTGTTAACCGGTGCTTCTGGAGGTCTCCGCTGGATATGTCCAAACCACCTAAGTCAATGTTGGACTAACTTCTCTTCAATCGGCGCCACCCCTACCCGATCATGAATCGCCTCATTCCTTATTTGGTCTCTTCTCGTGTGCCCGCACATCCACCGTAGCATGCACATCTCTGCTGCACTCATTTGTTGGACATGTTGCCGTTTAGTTGGCCAACATTCCACCTCATAGAGCATCACGGGTCTGATAACCGTCCTATAGAACTTCGCTTTTAGATTTTGTGGGACCTTCCTATCACATAGGATTCCAGAGGCTTGTCACCATTTCATCCACCCTACCTTGATCCTGTGGCAAATATCTTCATCAATATCTATGTATTTTGGACGCTGAGAAAAAAAATTGACTACACCAAAACTAGTTTACCATCGAATTGGACTCCATATTAGACCAAACTTAAGAACTTAAACCTAGCAAAGGCTGAGGGGAAAATCTCCGATAACCAAAGCTGGATCGAGGAGCAATTTTTGAATAAAACAACATTTTTGTAAGTTTGAAGTTTGAACATCCTGAATTTTTACAGTTGTATTATTACCAGATTTTTTATCTCTTTTATTGCCTCATCTAAAAAGGGGAAAATTCAAGTAATAACAAACTTTATACAAGTTGGTATTGGTACAAGTTGTCATAATCTCTTGTAAACAATCTAATGGGAAACTATATGCAGGTATGCATTTTCTTTGTTTGGAGAACAGTTCAATTTATTTTAGGTCATCGTCTACCGCAAAGCATCAATTATGTGTTTGGTGCTTGACTTAATGAGATAAGAAGTAAACTGAAAAGACATTTTAGTAGGTGCATCAACTACCCAGCTAATTAAAAAATTATATTCTGTTTGACAAATCTCCTATGAAAACATATACACATGTACTATAAGGGGCAAACACTAGCTCCACTTTTGGATGCAACTACTGAAGTATGAGGAGGACAAAGATATGATCATCAAACCTTGAAGTCTTCATGATGCGTATTTTGTCATACTATGGATGGGTGATTTAGTATTAGAACTACTTCTTAATAATTCTTGTCATCTAAACTTTATGATGTGAAGTTTATTTGTTTTAAATTGTTAGATGTTGATAGACAGATGAGGTACAATCTTTGTAATAAGTAGGCCACAATCTTTGATGGAGGCTAAAGCTGGATGCTATTTCCATTATTTAAAAAGAAAGCTATATGCTAGACTGCTAGTAAAGTCCAAACATTAATAGGGAGCAATGGGCATGGATGGATAGGGATGCGAATGAGTTAGCTTCCGATAGGTTGAAGTAAGAACCCGCTCTAAATGAGAGAGAGAGAACGTGGGTGGAATTGAAGACCTGCACCCACGGATGAGATTTGACACTCGCACCTGCCGTGTCCCGGGCAGGTTTCAGGTGCCCATCGAGTTTGACAGTAAACAAGAAATTAAATTTAACAATAAACAGTAAATAGAACTTCAATGCACACACAACAGTAAACAGAAATCTCACACACACAGAACTTCAATTCAACACAGATTCAATTCAACAGAATCAACTCACTCTGATTCATTCATTAATCAGAGTATTCTCATAACAATCTCGATAGTCTTGACGCTTACACAAAACTTGGGATTCATTCATTAATTAATAACAGCTCACTCTCACAGAACTTGAAGTCTATACTTGAAGTTTAGAAATCATAACTTCAAGTATTGAATGCCCTTAGCCCAGAACTTGAAGTACATACCTTCAAGTATTCATGGGTCAAGGATGGTTGATTAATGATCATCCTAGCAATTAGCAACAGTAATAATTAGAATAGCTAATTGTTTGATTATCCAAATCCAAAGGCAGTCAAGGAAACCATACATCAGCTATACAGCAGGACAACTATACATTTTTGTTCTTGCATTGCAGCAGCTTTTATTACAGTCCAAACCTTCAAGTATACAGCGGGAAAATCAACTTCTATTTTTGTTCAAGCATTGTAGCAGCTATACAGCAATATAGAACTATACAACAATATAGATTTGTGCAGCAATATATTGTTACCTCAGAAGAAACTTTTCAGCTTCCAATCATCATAAACAAAATTGTCGGTACCCTGCAGACCGGACCATGCCTCCACGCTGACGAGGGCTCCGGAGCTGCCATGTGCCCTATGGCCCTAGACTTGGCCTCCCCGCTGAGGTGAGGTCCGGCACTGCCACGTGTCCCTTGGCTCCAGGCCAGGCCTCCCCGCTGAGGAGGGCTCTGGATCTGCCACGTGTCCTTCGGCCCCGGAGCTGGCCTCCCTGTTGAGGCGTGGTCCTGCGCTGTCACGTGTCTCTTGGCTCCAGGCTAGGCCTCTCCACTGAGGAGGGATCCAGAGCTGCCATGTGCCCTCCGTCTCTAGACCTGACTCCCCCGCTAAGGTGAGGCCCGGTGCTACCACGTGTTCTTTGGCTCCGGACCTGGCCTCCCCACTGAGGCGAGGTCCGGTGCTTCCACGTGTCCTTTGGCTCTATGCCCGGCCTCCCTGCTAAGGTGGGCTTCGGAGCCACCACGTGTCCCGTGACTCGCCATGGGCCGTGGGCCTCTGGAGTCAAGGATGATGTGCACGGTCCAGTCACATATTCAAGACTCACGCGTTCCCCAAAAGCATGGCGTGAAGCGCATGCCTCCACCCAATCCTGTTAATCATTACAGCGACAGGACAGGACAGTGTGGCATGACAACAGTCGTAACTGCATGGCTGACCGAGTAGGCTACGGAGATAAGACGAAGCCTTCTCCCGCCATCATCAACTGCTACTCGGTCTGAGACACCCGGCATGTCAGGCGATGCACTTTAACTCCATTAACAGTGGACACTACAAGTAGCTATTAATACCCTAGATCGTGTATAGGGTACGGACAGACACAGGGCCACCTGTCGGGCCCCAGGTCTCAATGTAACTTCCCGGCATTGAGACATACAAGGACCGGGCAGCCTCCGATAGAGAGGAGGGCGATTCCGATTTTGATTCCGGCTCTCGGACTCTCAGATGCACAGGCACAAGCCACAATCAATACAACCCACACTCCCGTGGACGTAGGGTTTTACGCTCCGGCGGCCCGAACCACGTAAATCCTGGTGTTCATCTCGTGTTCTTCTAGCTCGGTCGATTTAGAGATTAAGCCCCTCCAAACAACGAACCTCCGTGGGCTGCTCCAGCAGCGGTGCCGGAGGAAGTGTCGTAGGAAATACTTTGACAAAAATGTATTGTAACATATCCGTAGTAAATTGATCGGTTTCCTGTAGTGAATGACACCATTGCAAAAATATTGACCAAAGAAAGGCTTTGCACCTAGTTATGGCAATACAATATATCAATTTTAATAGTTTCCTGGAGACTACATTGAAAAGAGGTTGCAGTGATTTATAAAAATATCCGAAAGCCAGTTGACCTATGGTCAACTATATACAGGGGATACTCATGGGCACGTATGATTAGTGCAAGTTCCTTCCCAGCAGTTTGCTGATAAAAAACATACTTGTCAATGTTAGGGTATTGTAAGTCTTCTGGACCCCTCTTGCGTGAAGCCTCCTGTGTGAGGTAGGCCCAGCCCATAGTCAAGGCGCCAGCCCCTCCTTTAGATTTTCCCCCTAGCCCCCAGCCTCCCTAGGGGTCCTCATCCCTATATAGTGTACCCCATGGTGGCCTGAATAGATACACACAATACAGAGGCATTTCCTCTCTTCTATCATGGTAATCAGGGCCAGATTTTTTCCGCTTCCGCTCATATCTAGCCGCAGCCGCCGTTGTTCTGCCCGTGCGATCAGCATGGCTGATGACTCAGAGGCGACTGCCCTCCGTACCCGGCTAGAGGCGATCATGAAGGAGGCCGAGGACTCCGAGGCGCAGGCTGCCGCCACCCGTCACCGTATCCAGGACGTCCGCCTCCTCCTCACTGAAGAGGAGTCCAAGGCTGCCGTCTTGGAGTAGACGGCTGCTACGGCCCATCAACGCGTACCTTTGTCATCTTCCTCGCCCATCCAGACCGCCTTCTCTGCAGCTCCTTCGACCTACGAAGACACGGTCGTCGCTGGCCTTCACCTTTAGGCAGCCTCAGTACTCAACGTTCACCAATTGGTGAACATCGTTCCCGACTCCTCCACCAATCACGCCAGTTGGCGTGATCTCATGGAGAAGGCCTTTCAGCGCTACGCCCTGATCGATCACGTCACGGACGATGGCCCGTCCAATTATCCGGGGTGGATCCAGATGGATAGCATCGTCGTTAATTGGATCAGCAACTCCATCTTAACGGATCTTAACCAAGTGGTCTGGTAACGCGGCTGCACAGCATGCTACCTCTGGCTCGCCATCGAGAACCAGTTTCTTGGTAATCGTGAACAACGTATTCTTCACCTTGATGCTACCTTTCGCAATTTTATTCAGTCACCTCTCAGTTAATGAGTACTGCCGCAAATTCAAGGCCATGGCTGATGGCCTAGCCGACCTTGGTGCCCCCATTGAAGACTGTATTCTCGTCCTCAAAATTCTTCGGGGACTAAACCAAAGCTTTGAGCATGTTGGCTCCATCATTCGGCGCTACTCGCCGTTTCCGATCTTCCTCAAAGTTCGGGATGATCTACTGCTGGAGGAGATACACATGGACAGTACCTGACCTCCGACTGCCCCGACGGCGCTCTACACCAATGCCACGTCTGTGACAACCAAGACGCCGGCATCCACACCATCTCAGCCACCCAATGATGGGAACAGTGGCAGTGGTGGTAACAAGAACAATAACAAAAACCACAAGAATAACAATGGTGGTGGCGGTCATGGTGGCTCCTCCGGTCAGACCACCTCCCCTGCTGTTCCCGACGGCAGGACCAGCATACCCTGGCCGACCTACCGCCACCATGGCAGGGGCACATGACTATGTAGCCCAGCCCCGTACCCACTGGACAGCAGCGTCCGCAGGCCTTCATGGCAACTCCAGGCCTCTACGGGCCTCCCGGTCGAATGTCTGGACCACAGCAGCAGCTGCCGTACCAGCAGACCACCCCAGCCTTGAGCTGGCATCCCTGGATCGGCACAGGATGGGACCAGCAGTCGCTGGCCAACTCCTTCAGCACCATGGCGCTCCAACCACCCCCAACCTCGGTCCAGGACTGGGTGGTAGACTCCGGTGCCACACACCACACTACTCCGTCTGTTGGTAATATTTCCACTCTTCATCCTTTGACCTCATCTACTCCTTCATCTATCATTGTAGGTAATGGCTCATCTCTTCCTATCACCTCAGTAGACGACTCGGTTCTTCCTGGGCCATTCTACCTAAACAATATTTTTCTTGCCCCTAATATGGTTCAAAGTCTCCTTTCTATTCGTTATTTTACAACTGATAACTGGTGCTCAATAGAATTTGATCGGTTTGGCTTGTCTATGAAGGATGTCACAACCAAGAACGTGATCGTCAGGTCAAATAGCACCGGCCCATTGTACACGATGCGTGTTCCAGGGTCAATCACTCCATCTTCCAGTGCTGCAGCCAAGCTTGCTGACCATCCTCAAGCTTTTACCGTTGTTACTGCAACCAAGTGGCACCGTCGTCTTGGTCATCCCAGCCCTGACGCTTTATCTAGTGTATCTAGATCTTCCTTAATCCAGTGCACCAGTAATAAGCATGAATTTTGTCATGCATGTCAGTTACGAAAACACATCAGGTTACCCTTTTGTAGCTCACCGCATCGTGCGGGACATGCCTTTGATTTAATACATCTTGATCTTTGGACATCTCCTATGATTTGTGTGTCAGGTTACAAGTATTACTTGGTCATTCTTGATGATTTCACTCATTACTTGTGGACTTTCCCTCTAAAACGTAAATCTGATACCTTTACCATATTATCACATTTCTTTGCCTATGTCTCTACTCAGTTCAGCAGGAAGGTCAAGGCCATCCAGTGTGACAACGGGCGTGAGTTTGACAACTCTCCCACCCGTACCTTCCTCCTGTCACATGGCACACAGCTCCAGATGTCGTGTCCATACACATCCCCGCAAAATGGTAAAGCCAAACGTATCATTCGTTCCATTAATAATGTCATCCGCACTTTGCTTATTCAGGCTTCCCTTCTGGCCACTATTGGGCTGAAGGACTGCACACCGCCACGCTCCTCCTGAATCGTCTTCCGACAAAAGCCATTCAGGTTGTGTGTCCGCACATCGCTCTCTTCGGTTCCGCACCCTCTTATGAGCATCTCTGGGTTTTTGGTTGTGCATGTAACCCTAACACTGCTGCAACTGCACCTCATAAGCTCGCTCCTCGATCCACCCGGTGTGTCTTCCTAGGTTACTCATCTGATCACAAAGGCTATCGCTGAACTTGATTTCTCCACAAACCGCTTGATCGTCTCTCGACATGTGGTTTTTGATGAGGACAGCTTCCCCCTCGCTGCCTCACCCAATCTAACTGACCTCGATTTTCTTTGTGAGTTTGGTTCCACGGTTTCTACCACTGGCACCCGACTCACCACTGCAGGTACCATGGCACCCTACCAGCCAGCTCTGGAGGATCCCCTGGACTGTGAGCCTTTTGTGGCTCCCCTTCCCGCTCCAGCAGTCTCTCCGGGATTTCTGCCCTGAGTGACACAGATGGCCGCACCACGTACGACACCGACTGCCGCACCACATGCGGCCCCAGCCGCCTCTCCACGTGTGGCCCCGACTTCCCCCGCTGAACCATGCACGGCTCCAACCGCCACTGCAGCAACCCCTCCTCAGTGACCTCCTGCAAGAGGAGCGGGTGTGATGGTGCCTGTTACGCCCCCGGAGAACCCTCACCGGTTGGTCACACAGGCGAAGGCTGGCTTCCGAGTGGTACCTGATCGCCTCGTCCTCACTGCCACCACTTCGTCTCCCACACCGTGTCCGATCCCGTCCTCCGTCCACATCGGCCTTGCTGATTCCAATTGGCGTGCGGCTATGGAGGATGAGTATGAGGCCCTGCTGAGTAATGGGACATGGGACATTGTCCCATGACCTCAGAACTCCAACATCATTACAGGCAAATGGGTCTTCACACACAAGTTCCTTGCTGACAGAACTTTCGATCGCTACAAAGCTCACTGGGTTCTTCGGGGTTTCACCCAGAGAACCTGTGTTGACTTCGACGAAACCTTCAGCCCGGTTGTAAAACCGGCCACTGTGCGCACGGTGCTCGCCGCTGCTGTCTCCCACGGCTGGCCGATTCAACAACTTGATGTGAAGAATGCCTTCCTTCATGGAACCCTCACTGAGACGGTCTACTGCTGCCAACCCACAGGTTTTGTCGATCCATCTCATCTTGACAAGGTGTGTCGTTTGTGCAAATCATTGTATGGGCTTAAGCAGGCACCCCGGGCCTGGTACAGCTGGTTTTCCAGCTATCTGACCACACTGGGATTCATGGAAGCCAAGTCCAACACCTCTTTATTCATCTTCCGCCGTGGAACAGAGATAGTATATCTTTTACTATATGTTGATGATATCATCTTGACTTCTTCCAGTACGGAGCTTTTGCGCAGCACTATTTCCGTTCTTCAGCGGGAATTCGCCATGAGGGACCTTGGGCCTCTCCACCACTTCCTTAGTATCAGCGTCGAGCATCGTCCAGATGGCTTATTCCTCCACCAGTGCACCTATATACTGGACATCCTCAAGCGGGCAGTCATGCTGGACTGCAAGCCATGCACGACTCCAGTCGGCCTCCAGGCAAAGCTGGCTGATGGTTCAGGGCCTCCCGTTGCGGACGCTTCTGGTTTTTGGAGCATTTCTGGAGCCCTATAGTACCTAACATTCACGCGACCCGACATCGCATATGCTGTACAACAGATCTGCTTGCACATGCATGATCCACGGGACCCCACCTGACAGCCATGAAGCGCGTCTTGCGCTACCTTCGTGGCACCCCTGACTTTGGCTTGTTGCTGCGGTGCCCAGTCAGTTCCGACCTGGTCGTCTACACCGACGCTGACTGGGCTGGCTGCCCGGATACTCGTCGCTACACGTCAGCCTATGCCGTCTTCCTCAGGGACAACCTGGTCTCTTGGTCTGCCAAGTGGCAGACGGTCGTCTCCCGCTCCAGCGCCGAAGCAGAGTATCTTGCTGTCGCCAATGGTGTCGCATAAGCTACTTGGTTGCGCCAGCTCTTGAACGAGCTCCAGATTCCACCATCACGCTACACCCTCGTCTATTGCTACAACATCAGCGCCGTGTACCTCTCCACCAACCCCATTCAGCATCAACGCACGAAACATGTGGAGATTGGTCTTTATTTCATCCGAGAGAAGGTGGCCATTGGACAAGTCCACGTCCTCCATGTCCCAACGACATCACAGTTCACCGACATCTTCACAAAGGGTCTCCCTTCTTTGGTGTTTAATGAGTTTAGATCCAGTCTCAACATCTGCGGTAGCCGAGTTGTGACTGCGGGGGGTGCGGGGGGGGGGGGGGGGGGGGGAGGGGTTAGAGTATTGTAAGTCTTCTTGGCCCCTCCTGTGTGAGGTAGGCCCAGCCCATAGTCAAGGCGCCAGCCCCTCCTTTAGGATTTCCCCCTAGCCTCCAGCCCCCCTAGGGATCCTCATCCCTATATATTGTACCCCATGGTGGCCTGAATAGATACACACAATACAGAGGCATTTCCTCTCTTCTATCAGTCAACAAGAGTGGTCTACACATTTAAAAAATAGTGGTATACCTAGCATTTTATCATAGGGTACGCCAAACAAAAGAATTCATATATAATTTCATAAAATTATTTATCAATTTGGTAAATAATTAGGAAATTTAAATATGATTCATTATGCTAATAGTAAATAACGTAACATGATAATATAAATAATTAAAATGCAATACTGGTATATTAAAAATATAGACATATGAGAAACTCACAATAATAGTTGACTAACTTTTTTAACTGTCACTTTCTTAATGACATGGATAACTTGATTATATCATCTTCATCCATTTTAAAGAGAATATCCCGCTCAATATATATGACCAAATACACTACTACAACAAGCTTCATATCAGGCAGCTCTAAATATATTATCACACGCGGTTTTCAAAATAGCATGAAACGAAGAGCCTGTGATAATCAGCAATTTTTACGGGCGGAAACTTAAACCACTTGTGAAAAAGTTATCACAGTCGGTCTTAATCTTCATGAATCCTCCTATCAAGACTCTTTATCACAGGCACTTTGTAACATAAGAGTATCTGCCTGTGATAACTCTATTATCGCAGGCGGTTCTTGGAGGACCTCGCTAATGAAGTAGGCCGGAGCTGAATGGTTCGGACCCTCCCAGAGGGGTCCGATGCATCTTCTTGTAGAGGTCCGGGACTCGGGGGCCCCTGGCCCCCGGGTCCGGGACTGCACTCTAGGAGCTCGGACCCAGATGAGCACTGGTCGTCGGGTCTAGATGGATGAGACCTGACTAGTTCTTCTCGGGGAGGTCCGAGACTCCGGGCCCCCCGGCCACCAGGTCCGGGACTGCATTCCGAGAGCTCGGACCCGGTTATGCATTGATCATCAGGCCCGCCTGTTTGGGACCTGATTATCTCCCCATCCCAAGGGTCTCTTGAGAAGTCTGAGCCCTGGGCTTTAGACCAACGGCAGAAGGAGCCTTAACTGGGACTTGAGGTCGATGGAGTCCTGGCCACTCCGCAATTAGAACCATGCTCACGACCTCAATTGTGGCGGCGATGTAGAGGAGTAGAGGCTTGCCTTGTTTCGGGGCCACCATGATTGCCAGCGTTGTGAGGAACTTCTTCAGCTCCTGGAAC
This sequence comes from Neostapfia colusana, assembly GCA_030760725.1. Lineage (NCBI taxonomy): Eukaryota > Viridiplantae > Streptophyta > Magnoliopsida > Poales > Poaceae > Neostapfia > Neostapfia colusana. The sequence goes on along the minus strand of JASWHV010000009.1, from coordinate 108,874,513 downwards.
GCCTCATCCGCCTCCCCGGTCCATACGAATGGACCGGACTAGCGCTGAAGCTGGAAGAACGGAAGAGCCCGCTCGGCCAATCTAGAGATAAACCGACTGAACGCAGCCAAGCATCCGGTAAGCTTCTGCACGTCCTTGATGCGGGAAGGAGGCCGCATCGGTTCTATTGCCTTAATCTTCTCTTGGTTAGCTTCAATTCCTTGGTGTGAGACCAAGAAACCGAGAAGCTTCCTGACAAAGACCCCGAAGACACATTTGTCTGGGTTCAACTTCATGCGTGTCGAACGCAGTCTGTTGAATACTGAGGCTAGGTTGTCGAGCAGAGATGCTTGCGACTTAACCTTTACTACGATGTCATCGATATAAACCTCTACTAGGTAACGAATGAGGTTCCCAAATGTTTTGTGCATTGCACGCACTAAAGTGGGAAGAGCATTCTTAAGACCATAAGGCATGGACACATAGTAGTATAGACCATCTACTATGATGAAGGTGGTATGCTCTTCATCTTCCCTAAATATAGGTATTTGGTGGAAACCTGAATATGCGTCTAGGAAACACAATAGATCACGGCCGAATGTGGAATCGAATATTTGGTCTATACGGGGAGAGGGAACGGATCCTTTGGACATGCCTTATTGAGGGTGGTGTAGTCGATGCACATGCGTAGCTTCCCGCAAGCCTTGGGGACGACAACAGGGTTGGCCAACCATCGTGGATGGTGGATCTCTCGGATGAAGCCAGCGTCGAGCAGCTTCTTGATTTCTTCATGGATGAAGTCTTGTCGCTCTATAGATTGCTTCCGAAGCTTCTGTTGGACCGGCCTGGCGTTGGGGCGGATCTTCAGTTGGTGCTAAATCACCACCCTGAGGATCCCGGGAATTTTTGACAGTTGCCATGCAAACATGTCGACATTGGCCCGGAGGAAGGTGACGAGCGCGTCTTCCTATTTGCCACTCAGGTCCCCGGCGATTCGGGTGGTCTGGGCAACATCTGGACCGACTTGGATGACCTTGACTAGCACGTCCTCCTCGTTCGAGGGCTGCACATGGGGCGTAGATGTCATCCCTCACAGACGCATGCTTGGAGGTGGCCGGCTAGCTTTAGCGTGACCGGAAGTGGCCTCCTGTGCTGCTGCCAGCACTTGGAGCTTTTCCAGCATTAAGACAGCCGTGGTGCAGTCACCGCGGATCTTTAGGACGCCACTAGGGGTTGGCATCTTCAGGACTAAGTAGCCGTAGTGGGCTACCGCCATGAACCGATACAGGGCTGGCCTGTCGATTATGGCATTGAAGGGGAGGCTGACCTCCACAACGTCGGAGACAATCTTTCCGTACGGTAGTTCTCAGGCGTCCCAAATGTCACCGGGAGGGATATGCTACCGCACAGGAAGATTGGGTCCCGGCCTACCCGTGAGAATGGTCTCGAGGGGGTAAGCTAGAACAGGGATTTGCAGCTTCTTCAAGGCTACAAGGCTGATAACACTGAGAGACGCCCCGCCATTGATGAGCACGTGGTAGAGCCTCACGTTGGAGATGGTCGGGGTGACGAGGAGAGGAAGCTGCCCGGCGCCTGCCGTGTTCTTGGGGCAGTCGGAGGCGTAGAAGCTGACCGGCATCTCCATCCACTTGTGATGTGGCGCCAGCCTAGGGGCTGGGGCAGCGCCTGCCACTGCTCGACGGAGGGTCTTGACAGCTTGCCTGGACGAGACGTCAGAAGAACCTTCTTACATCACGCAGAGTGCACCAGCCGTTTGGCTGCCGGTTCGGCCAGACCTACCCGCTCTGGAGTGGGAGGTAGTCTCGGTGTCTCTCGCCTGGAGAGGAAGGCGAGTTGGACGAGAAGGCTCGCCATGGGAGGTGATGTTCACCATGGTCACGTGGAGAGCGCGGAAAGCTCCCCGTTCCTGACGGGAAAAATGTCAGAGTGTGTGAGCTGCGACACTCCTTCCGGCCTACTCAGAAAAAGCAAACGAGGTTCTTTGATCGGAGGGGGCTTGGCACCCTACGGGACCGTGCTCGAGAGAGCCGATGAACACCAAGATTTACGTGGTTCGGGCCACCAGAGTGTAATACCCTACGCCCATGGGTGTGCTTGTTGTATTGTTTGCTTGTATGTGCTTGTGAGGAACTGCGGAACCAACCCCTTGTCGGGTGGTCACCCCGGTCCTTTTATAGTCCAACGCCGGGGTGGTTACAATGTGGCTTGGGGCCCGACTGGTGGCCAAGACGCTATGTGAACCCTATACATGATCTAGGGCTTCATCCTCTGAGTAGAGTAATTGGCGTTGAAGTTAAGTCCCGCTGCCTGGCGCGCTGAGCGCCCCTGTCTGTGTGTCAGGTGATGATGAAGACGCAATCTTGTAGCCGCGTCTTCTCGCCCTGCTTAGGCGGCTACGTGCTGTTGGGCGGCACTGTACCACTGTCACGCCTCGCCGTCCTGTCTTGTCATCGTAATGGTAAACGGGCTGAGGACGGAGACGTGTGTGGTACACCATGCTTCTGAGGAAGGCGTGAGCCTTGAGTGCGAAGCCTGACAGCGCACTTCCTCCTTGACTTCGTTGACCCACGGCCCACAAAGGATCGTGGGGCATGTGGCAGCTTCAGGGCTCTTATCGACGGGTTTGGAGCCAAGAGACACGTGGCAGCTCCGGACCTCACCTCAGCGGGGAGGCTCGGACCGGAGCCCAGGACATGTGTCAGCACCGGAGCTGTCCTCAACAGGGAGGTGGATCTAAGCCAGGGGACACATGGCAGCTTCGGACCTCACCTCAGCGGGGAGGCTCGGACCGGAGCCCAAAGCACGTGTCAGCTCCGGAGCTGTCCTCAGCAGGGAGGTGGCTCTGAGCCAGGGGACACGTGGCAGCTCCAAACTTCACCTCAATGGGGAGGCTCGGACCAGAGCCAGGGCACATGTCAGCTCCGGAGCTATCCTCAGTAGGGAGGTGGATCTGAGCCAGGGGACACGTGGCAGCTCCGGACCTCACCTCAGTGGGGAGGCTTGGACCGGAGCCCAGGGCACGTGTCAGCTCTAGGGCTGTCCTCAGCAGGGAGGAGGCTCTGAGCCGGGGGACACGTGGCAGCTCCGGACCTCACCTCAGCAGGGAGGCTCGGACCGGAGCCCAGGGCACGTGTCGACTCTGGAACTCAAGCGCACGTGGCAGCCCAGGGCTGACCTTGGGGCCAATGGCACGTGGCTATGCTGGGGCCCGCCTTAGCAGTGAGGCAGGGCCCATGCTGCCTTTTACCCACTACGCGGGGGTACCTGGTCTGCAGGGTACCGACAGTGGGCTACCGAACAAGCCCAGGCACAATTATTCTCTTGTGTACCATGCTTGGGCTGGTATGAGACCATGGGTCGGTAAGGCATGTCTCGGTAGCCTACACATGTAGTGTTGGGCTAGATTTTTTTGGGCCTAGGTCGGGACAAGTGGCTCATTTAGACTTGTAGAACTATATCCAATAAAATAAAAACAAAGACCGTGTCCAAAGGTTGAACCATATAATTCATTTTTAGTGACATGAGGAGAAAATAATATAGTAGAACAAATGTAAATCAATAAAATTAGCAATGATTTATAACTCGACTATGATATGCTATTTATCCTCTATCTATCTGTGTCAATAGTGTTAATATTACAGAGTAGAAAAAAGTTTCATTCCAAATTAAGTTGACTCCATAACAAATGGATTTTATGCTTATTTATTTTTCATATTTATATTTTTTTATTTTGGACTATCTTATTTATGATTCACGATGTAGCAATTGCAAACATAATCCAAAATCACAAACCATTACCAACAAATAGATTAAACAAGATATAGAAAACTTCATCATAAGCACAAACCATTTACATGGTTTATACTTTACTATCGTTGTTGCAATACTTTTCATATTGCAGTTAAACAGTCCCCGAAGTAAGGAGTAGAATAGTAGGGAGGAGGTGGTGCTATGTAATATGTCTTGGAATTATGTGGCTTTGTTATTATTGAAGAGGAAAATGTCTCAATATAAAACTCTAAAATTGTGGTAAGGGTTTTTACACGATATTTTTTCTTAGTGAACGAATAAAAATACAAATCGGAGGAACTAGTTACGCAATATAAGCGTTAGAAATAATCACATTTTAACAGGTTAGCAGGAATGCTATTAAGGTCTCACTAACAAAAAAAGAGTGTATTCACTCACAGTACATGCTGAAGTATTCGAGTTCTCTTCCCAACATTAGCTTTATGTTGTCTTGACTCGTGTCTTGGCTTAATGACTGACTTATTGTTTCATCCAAATATATATTTAGTAAAGTTCACCCTTTAATGCAAATTTATGCACAAAGATAAAAGGTCAAGTGTAAATATATTCCTTTTTCATTCATTCATTCATTCATTCAAGTGATTCAAGTGACGTTGAAAGTATGGTGTCCCATGAAGAAGATGATTCGTTGATGATTGGTTGATGATGTCTCATCTTGTATAAGATGAGGCATATGTTGATGGTGATATCGGACCTAACCTCACTGATGCTACAGATTGAGATATGGGAGACCTACGTGATGCAATTACAGCGGGATTGGTGGAGGGACAGTGATGAAGTGATAGTATGGACCCTTGATATTAGAAGTCTACCTCTATGATGTAATTATTCACGTATTTTATTCCTTCGATGAAACTTTATTTTATGATATTAAAAACTTATGTCATATTTTTATCATGTATATGAATATTAAATAGTTGTAATCCTATGGCAAATAAAACACAATAGATAAACTGTAACACACTCGATTTTACTACCATGCATTGCATACATTTTCATGTAGAGAAGCATTTAAAATGAAGAAGAAAATAAAGAGAGGAATATAGAAGCAAATAAAATAATAAAAGGAAATAAAAATATAAAATAATAAAAATAAATAGAAAATAAAAGAAAAAATAAAAAGGAAAAAAGAAAACATAAATAAAATAGCCAAATCTGGCAGCCCCTAATTCCCCCCCCCCCCCAAAATTCCCCAAATTGCCCTCTCCCCTAATTTCCCTAATTTTTCCTAATTTTACCCAAATTCCCAAAAATTCCCTAGGGAATTTTTCCCCACATTTGGGGGGGGGGGGGGGATTTCCCCACCAAATTGGCCGCACCACCTAGGGGGGGAACCCTAGCCAGCCCCTTCCCCCTTGGCCGCACCACCTAAAGGGGGGAACCCTAGCCGCCCCCTTCTCTTTTTTGTGGAATTTTCTTCCCCCCCCCCAAATAATCTCAGCCCTTGGCAGAAAATAAATTATTAAATTGCAGCCTCTAGCTCTCACCTCTTTTTAAATTAAATCTCAGCCCTTGAAAAAATGAGTTGCTGAAATCCTAGCCTCACTAGCTATTTTCCCCCTTATAAATAACCCCCCTAGCCGCCACCCTAGCTCATAATTTTCTGGCCGACGCCCCTCTCACCCTGCTGCCTAGCTCTGGTCGCCACCCTTGCTGGAGTTTGGCCGCCGTCGAAGCTCCGCCACGCCTTGCCGTAAGCCGGAGAAGAAGCCCCCGACAGTCTGCCCTAGCCGCAGCCTCATAAATCTCCATAGAAAATCTTCAGCTGCTGCCATTGCAAGGAAAAAAGGCCCTGCCGCAAGGAGAAAGGGAGGAAGAAGTGAGGTAGGTTTTCATTACCTCTCTTACCACGTCGCTGCTGTTTCTACGCACCCGTTTTCTCCACCCCTTGCGAACAGAAATTTCTGCGTGTTGACAGACCATGTTTTGGTCAAGTTTAGACGGTGGAATTGATCTACAAACTGTGTCAAGATCATAACGACGTCCACACTTGATCCCAGCAGCCTTATTCATCATAAAACCCCATGGAAGCCTAATAAAACTTGTGGACAGACCATGTTTTGGTCAAGTTTAGATGGTGGAATTGATCTACAAACTGTGTCAAGATCATAACGACGTCCACACTTGATCCCAGCAGCCTTGTTCATCATAAAACCCCATGGAAGCCTACTAAAACTTGAAAGAACACGTGCAAACTGATTTTTATAAACTGCACCATAGGAATTGCATTCATCCACCTCATTGCATCTGGAGTAAAGTTTGTGCATGATAATTGAATGCTGTAATCTTTGTATGTTCGTGGTCATGAGTAGAAGGACACGTTCAAGAGGCGGTCTGCGAGGAACTACAGCACCAAGACTTCGAGACGCTTGAGCAACACGAACCGCGGGAGCAAGGCAAGTGTCCCTTGACCATATTGATCCCATGTTTTTGAAACTGTTTTGCTTGCGAAAACTTGTATGCTTGCGTCAACTTGATGGGACACCCTTTTATAGGATTTTACTAGTTTTGTTAGCCATCCTTGTCGCCAGGAAAATTGATGAGTCGGGTGTGGTCGTTTTTCCCTTTTGCTTCGCTTAATTTACGGGATACGGGAAACTGAAATAAAACATATTTAGCTACTGCACTTATGAGATTAAAGATGATGAGAACTTGATGATGTTGATGAGCATGGAATCGGGGAGATCTAGGTGAGCTTGGTTGTGGATGTTGCTGAATGAGATGGTGGTTTGCTTGACGGCAATTTAAGGACCGGTTCATGCGAGCACATGCTAGGAAAACAGTGTGACCACAAGACCAAATATGGGTGCAGCTTAGCTGACTAATTAGGTGTGTTGGTAGCTTGTTATGGACCATTGGATGACACAGGGAATGGGAGTCGAGGAGGTCTTCCCTGGGAACTGCATGGCACAAGAGGGGGCCAGTGAGTGGGAGAATGGAGATTCAAGCCTGCCGGTGAAACCTCAGTGGGTCCATACATCCTAGTAGCCCCTTTGTAAAGGCTATTTTGTCATCTCTTGGCCATACACCAACGGTTGTGTAGTGGCAGAATGGAGGTTCTCTCTAGTCGCCGACGGGTGACGAAATCACAAACTTGTGGGTAAAGTAGTGCCACCTCTGTAGAGTGTAAAACTATCATGATAGTCGTCCTTCCGGTTACAGGCACCTGACCAACTTCCATGATTAGAGGCAAAGACTTGGGATGGTTATTTGGGTATGGTCATTGGGATTGGTTTTGGGACTGGTTGTGATCATGAATAGAACTGGATTTGATTATATGAATATGTGTTGATCATGAGTATTTATGAGTATCAGATGAGCTTGAGAAAGAGTATTGGCTGGTTGAGGCTTGATAAATGGTGAATTATGATGAAGGAATGTTGATGAATTACTTGGTTATGATCGGATTTAACTCACCTAGAGATAGTTGCTGTTTTTATTATGTTTGTAAAATAAAATTTGCTTGCTGCAATGAAACATTTACTTCATACCTTGCTGTAAGCTACATGTCATACTTTCCCGCACTTGCTGAGTACGACATTATTCACCCTTGCATTCCCACATGTACTTCAGCTACAGGAGAAGAGTACTTTGAAGAGCAGGTGGAGTACTAGGCATGCGCACTACCATCAACATGCCTATGGAGTCGGAGTGGAGCCCATCGTCTTAATTGATTTTCTGATGTCGTTTAGAATCTTCCACTGCTGAATAAGTTAGACATTCATGATTGAGTCATTGAGTTATTGTAATAAGTTACTTAACAATATTTGTACGTGGTTATATTCTAAATTCAGTTTGTGATAAAGTTGTGTATGTGTGATGAACATCCTGGGAACACATATGCATTCACTTGGTTCAATTTTCGGAACCGAGTGTCATATAAACTAACCCAAGGTTAGTTTAAATACAGGTCACAAAACCATCATGGCCAATTCAGACATTTTACACTTTGAAACAGCAAACCAGCACATTGAAAACAAAGACCACCAAACACCTAGCTTATTCTAACAGCTTCTTCTCCAGCCAACTGCTTTTAACAGCAGCCAAAAATAAGCCAGCTTCTCAACAAGTTTAGGATGTAATGTTCGCTGCCCCAGTCACTGCCTTCATCACCGAGGCCTGCGCTGGCACTGGCAGTGATACCGCGAACGGCAAGAAGTCCGACAGGATTGTCGTTGACTTCATGTGCCATTGGCTCTCACCCGTCGCCCACGAGCACAAGGCACACAACTCCATTTGCTCATTAACCTGCTTCAGTGCTTGCACTTCCTCCATTGGCTTGACCGCCTCCATGGCAATTTGTGCTGTGGTGCAGGAGCCTTGCATGCAGTTCCTCATCTTCCCGGCGGCGTTCATGGAGTTCTTAGGGTCGAAGGCGCTGAACGACGCGGACGGTGGCTGAACACTTCAGTTTCCCCGCCGCCATGGACCCCGTCCACTTTCCCCGGTTACGTTCCAGCGCCACGACATAGATGGAGGAGCGCTGCCTGCTCCTCCTCTCCCGCAGCAGCCAAGAGGTGGACAGCCCGTTCTGCACACTGCACTCTCCTCAGTGATCTCTATGGCAAGCCCTTCGTCCCCACCGGCCTCCTTGCGCCGTACGACGCCGCGCGTAGGGCCCCCACCTTCAGGGAGCCTCGTGCACTGGCTCGACTTCCAGCCAGAGAGGTCTATGCTCTATGTCGTGTTCGAGGGCGAGGCGCCGCTGACACTGGCAGCCCGGCGCACGTCTACGAGATCACGCTCGGGCTGGAGTTCACCAGCCTGGGCTTCCTCTGGGCGCTACGGAACACAAGCGGCAGCGACCCACAGTTCCCATACGGGTTCATGGTTCACACGGTTTGGTAAAGCGTCTTTGCCAACAGTCGCTTTTACGGTCTAAATCAACCTTTATTACATATTTTATTAAAAATAAATACAAATTTAATCTAGTAACAATCTGATCTGACTCTCTAAATATCTAGTTTATTTTTTTGTCCCATTACCAATCCTACGTGCAAAACAGTGGGGCGCTGCAGGTGCATGCGCTCGAGGATGCGTCCTGGGTGCCTTCATGACCCACGCCAGGCTGAGCTCGCTAGTGGAGTGCATTCTGTTTGGCCAACCACTTGTGATGCTACCGTTGTTCGGCTTGATTGGTGGGGAGGACGTTGCCGTCATGGTGTGACAGGTGATTGGGATGAGGAAGGGATGGTGTTTGCGTGCAGTGCCAGAGGGTTGCCAAAGATTCTCGAAAACGCATGAGGACTACGTTGATTAGCTGGTGGATCACTTGCTGCATCACAGTGATGATTGCAACGTGAAATGTCAATCGGACTGATTTCACTTGCCTTTTGCGGCTTGATGCATTTTCCTTGTTTATTTTAGCTCCTGGTTCAGGTATTTTCTTTTTACTGATTGTGCATAGTTTCTCCTTATTAGCTCCTTTTTTAAGGCTAGAAATAAAAATGGCAAGGATCGCAGCTTGCCTGCGTGCTCATGAGTAAACAACCCACTGGGCTTGGATGCGGACATGTTGGGCTCGAATGCGGACATGATATGAAACCCCAATGGACATAGCTTAACGGGCTGAAAAAGATATGTTGTGCCTGCAACACCTGGACACCTACTTCATAGACCGACATGTGGACCCAGAGTGATACTACTAATATATCATTCTATATATACTCAATGTAGGGTTTTTTTCCTTCCAATCTAGAGCTCCCGGCTCCGCAGCCACCATCAACACTCTCCCTTCTTACCTTCAAATCTCGTTGGCAGACCCATTCTAGCGGCCGCTGTGCAACATCTCTCCTCCTGCGCATGGAGGATAATGGTGGCGATGACCCCCCTTTCTCGCCCATGAAAAAGGATGTCATCCGCTCGATGAGCCCCCTCCAACCCGTCACATGAAGGACGCCGGCGGCCCTCCTCCTTAACTATGTGAAGAGTACAGGTAGGGCTCTCCTCCTCCCCTGCTTGAACAAAATTGACAAATTCTTGATGCATACTAAAAAGGCAAAAGGCAAACAAGAGAAAATTTCATATAGATGCAGCCAAAGTTTGTTATTTCTGTATCAACAAATAGAATCAGGTTTAGATCTGAAATTTTTGTGTGCAAATATAACATATCTTAACCTACTGATATGAAACTTTTCATAATTTCTTAAAACTTTTTGGTGTGGCTTTTAAGAAAAGTTTTAAGATACATATCCCAAATGTATTAGATCAGAAAGGCTAAAGTTACCAAAACCCTGGGCCGAGCTCCCACTACAACTTGCACCTGCCATTCTCGATCCATGCCGAATGGCACCTGCGCAGCCATCCATTTCTGCTTCCCCGAGTGGCCGCTCGATTGATGCAATTCCTCACGCCAGTGGATTATCTCCTACAGTTGGACTAGGGACATAGCGGCACGTAGATCACGACCTGTGATGCCTAAATCGATCTGGTAAGCTCTCCAGATACCTCCCTTCATCACAACAGCAAGTTTGTTTCTTTATTCTGGCCTCATTCCATCTCCCCGGCTCCGTAAATCTTGATGTTCTTGTATTGTAGGCTTCGTTGATGGCATCCCGACAGCCATACTCCCTGCTGACCAAGCGAGCCAGGCGACTTCTCACCGTTTCCAGCTGTCACTGATATTTTATGGCAAGTAAAATTTATATACAATATTAGGGGACTCATCCAGTTAATTGCACGTTGCTGATTTTAACGGTAATAGGAAAATAATTATATAGTTTCAGGACCTCATGGTGAGGTAAACCCTACGCTTACTTGGATTGATTTTTCTCAATAGTAGGCTTAATATGATGGTTGTGTATGTCTATTGTTAGATCCCCTTATCGCCTCTCCTCACACTTTTATACGTGTTAGATGTCTCAGGCCTGAGCCGAGTCGGTTACAAGATAGACATGTCCATTATGAACTATATATATATATATATATATATATATATATATATATATATATATATATATTCAACCTTATCTGACCAAAGGTCTGATGGTAATTTTCTACTGGGCTTCATCCTCCATGTTGAGACATAGTTCGGATATTATACTCTTTGATGTTGATCTGCTTATAACCCTAGGTTGTGTGAGCCTTCATGGGCTTGAACTTATTCAATTCTATGAGTTTGGACTATCAGGTAGCCATACCCCGTCAGCGTCCCTCAAGTCCATCATGAGTTTTATGCAGGTGTCGAGTCATCCATGGTGAGTCAGCGATGTCGAGTCGGTTGCAGAAGGTATTGATGGACTCTAAAGATCATACTAGAAAATCTTGAGGAATTGAGTATTGAACTTACTCGGCTGTGCTCGAGTCGGCATGTTTCTTGAATCTCTATCTTAAGGTCTAAGCCCTCAAACTCAAACTTGACTTTTGTTGAAGAACTTGACTCACATCACAATGATTTGGTTAGGAGCAGGTTAAGTTGACTTCGCATGATCCCAAGTGGAAGACCTGTAGCGACGCGACTGGCTGCTTCCATCGACTCATAAAGCTATTGGAGACTGAGTTAGTTTTGGGTGATGGTAACCCCCAGTGTTCCATCGACTCATAAAATCAATTGGAGATTTATTCGTCCTTCAAATATTTTGGAAATTGGTAGCATCAAATGTTAGTCACTTGGAGATTGATTCATCCTTGAAATATTCGGGAATCGGTAGTCCTCGAGTTTCTTGTTGACTCAGAGTCAGTTAGAGAATGATTTATCTTTGGAAAAGTTAGGAGACAAGAAAATTTTCTTCTTTCAACAAAATTTCTCAATTTGAGTGGTCTTGTTCAAATTTTGGAAGCTGAGAATTTCAAGCTTAAAAATACCACGCAACTTGACTGGTCCAAGAAGAGGCAACTCGAAGCTGAGTGTGAGCAGCTGAAAAGTTAGTCGGTTTTCTTGTTGGAACTATTTTAGCTAATATGCTGACTATATGCCACTCCCGAGTGCAACCGCAACCCTCTTCCATGAGCAGGCTTGTGGGTGATCGTTGAGCGAGATTGAAAGGTGTCACACCCGATATTCCATAAGGAACACCGAGCGTATACTCACATGTATGCCAGGATCAGTTGATTCATACATGTGCCGACAAAAGTGTAATATCATTATATTACAAGCCAAGTTCAACGTACAATATAATATTACATCATAGTACATGAAATAATAACTAAGAGTATCTTTACACCATAACACAACAGCGGAAGACTACAACGTGGTGCTCCAGTTCCACAGGCGTTGCCCGGGGGTTTCGCCAACCTAGAATAACTCCTCGGGATCGAAGTATTCCTCGTCAAAGTCTACGTCTTCATTTGCACCTGAACCAACATATGATATCCAACAAAAGCAAGTTTGAGTACCGAAGGTACTCAGCAAGTGTAGGAAAGAATGTTATGAAGGCCAATAGCAAGGGAAGGCTAACATGGTTAAGCACTATGCATTAATCCTAAACCTTAGCTTTGATTAGCAACCTATCTTACTAAGTGATAATCCAACCATCATCATAATTAAGTCAATAATGTTAGGTTACACCACCCAACAACCTCTTTTGACTCACTTCCATGTTTCTCTAATCATGGACAAGTCCAAGCCGCTCTTGACCGTGAGCACGGCTGTCATGACAGTTTGGTTCTCTGCAGAGATTGTACCACTTTACCCACAAGTAGTGATTTCATCCCCTGTTGCCAGGTGGACTAAGAAACCTCCCTGATATCCGTGGTTGCAAGCCACATTACACATTTCCTTTGGTGTGCGATCAGGAGATCACTACATGGCCTTTACAAAGGGTCTACCGGCAAGTACAAGCCCACTGAGGTTTCACCGCTGTAGTTCCTGGGAGTAACCCTCCCCTACAGAAGCCCCCTCTTGAGCCTTGCAGTTCCCAGGGCAGTCAAAAATGGACTCCCATTCCCCGCACCATCCAAACACTCATACTATACCGGCAAACTCCTAATTAATTGGCCAAGCTGCCCCATCTCAGTCTTGTGGTGGCACTGTAAAGCCGGGTTAACTGTTCCATGAACCGGTCCTTAGAATCTAGGACAGGCACTAACTCATTCCCGAGTCTCGTGCACGAAGCACCAACCAAACAACCAGCCTGTCTAGATTCCTAACATCATGACACGCTTGTGTCTTTCATATAATTCCACCACACTAGTATCAACTATATTCCATTCATTTCTAAAGTTCTAGGCATGGCTAAGCACATAAAATGATAACCTTCAAGTCATATCTAATTCCCTCCATGGTTTTGCAAGGAAAGATAAAACAATATAACTCTGGAAATATCCTACACTGGGTTTCATATTAAAGACATCATGCAAATAATCTAACTATTCATCCTAAAATAGGAGCAAAGTGGTCAAGGAACACTTGCCTTTGAGTGAAGGGTGATGCACTTCAAACTCTTGTTCTTGAAGATTTGGAATTAGTTCTTGGGTTGGTTCTATCCATGCATTTGCACCCACAAAACAGTAACAAACATGCCATAAGAATCATATCAAGTCATTTCAATCACATAGGTTTGGTTACACACATGCAACTATTGATTTCTTGTCATTTTATGTGAGTTAGGAGGAAAATATGTTTCAATTGGCTACCTATATTCTTTTGATTTTAGTATTGCCACATCCAAACACTCATTTTCAGTTGGTAAGATGATTTGAATAAATTTTAGAATTTATTAATATATATGTGAATTTCTTATAATTAATTACATCCTAGAAATCATTTAAATTATTACTATAATAATTTCCAGAACTCATACTTCTATTTTTCTGCAATTCAGAACCTATTTAAGCATTTAGAACAGTTTCCAAAATTTTTCTTTAATATATATTATTTTTATCTATTTTTCAGTATTTATTTAATACTTAAAAATACATTTTCAGTTATTTAAATAATTATTCTGGACTACAGAAAATTAAAATGCATAAAATCATAAAAACAGAATAGTATTGTGCTGTTTAATAAATTTCTACAATTTTTCTGATATTTATATTATTTTTATTTAAATTTTCAGAATTAATTGTCACTATATAAATAATTTCAGCATTTGTAAACTGTTAGTTTTAATTTCAGAACTTTTATTTTGTTCAGAATGTTTTAATAGTGCTAAAAATAAATTTGTAACATTTTCCAGAATTCATTTAACCTTATTTAATTAATTACAGAATTAAAAACAAACTTTTAAACTGATTTGGGCTAATTTGTAATAAATTCAAACTTTCTGGGGTTCAAATTGAATTTACTGAACTGTTCTATCAATTTCCATAATGCTCAGGGGCTAATTAGCTAATTCACAGTGTATTTTCCAATTTTCTATAAGCCTGGGGTCGATTCTGTGAATTTTAGAGGCTATTTCCTAGTTATTTAAATCTCCAGGGACCTATTCAGAAAATTCCCAACGGCTGTAACTATTTTAAATATAGACCGTTGGATCTAATCTGGACGGTTCATATTAAATGAACCGAAGGGGTACGCCCCCTTCTAATCCTAACCGTACAAAATAAAATGGAGGGCCAAGATTTGGCCACGTCGCCCCCGACCCCTTGTCCCCCGAGTCCGGCGGCCGCGCGATCGCTGGCGAGCGGCGGCGGTGGCCGGAGACTTTCGGATTTCACGATTTCTCCTCCAATTCTTGATCTAATTGCACCAGATAGAAGAGGAGAGAGTGGGGAACTCACCTAGGGGAGTTTTGGAGATCAAATTCGGCCGGAAAGGTGGGATCGACGGTGACCGAAAGTAAACTCCGGTGATCTTCAGGATCGATCTCCAGGCGTCGACCTCGGTTGTTTTTCGTCGGGAATCACTCCTGGTGTCCTCAGGACGACACAGGAGATCTCAGAAGTGAGAATTCGAGTGTGTTTTTGAGGATTTGGGAAATGGGTGGTTTTTCCAAATCGGGAGAGGACTGAGCGGTTTCTGTGGGGGAAATGGCCGGGGGTCGGCTGTACTTATAGGTGGGGAGGAGGCGGCGGTTGCTGCGGCGCCGGTTGGCGGAGAGGCGCAAAGGGGAACGGCCGGTTGCAGCGTTTTTCCCCCACATGCGATAATAACGTGAAGAGGGAGAGAGAGAGGGGATCGGCAGCGGTTTTTTTGGAGGGGAAAGGGCTGACACATGGGCCCCGGTGGCAGTGAGGAAGGAAGGGGGTGAGGGTTTTGTCACATGGTGCATAATTCGGGTGTTACAAACTCTACCCCCCTTAAGAAAAATCTCGTCCTCGAGATTGGTTTTACAAAGGGAATAGGTTAGGGAATTGTGATCTGAGTTCATCTTCTCTTTCCCATGTGGCTTCTGCTTCGGAATGATGTTTCCATTGAACCTTATGCATGCGGATTATTTTGTTTCTTGTGACTTTTTCCATTGTGTCAAGTATTTTGACGGGGTACTCGGTATATGAAAGATCTTCCTGTATGTCCAGCTCATCCATTGGCAGATGTTCTTCTGGTGTTCTCAAACACTTCTTGAGTTGTGATACGTGGAACACGTCGTGTACATCTGACAATCGAGAGGGTAACTCCAACTGATATGCTACCTCTCCTTTGCGTTCCAGTATCTTGAATGGTCCGATATACCGAGGTGCTAGCTTCCCTCTTACTTTAAATCTCCTTAGTCCACGCACAGGTGACACTTTGAGATACACATAGTCTCCCACTTTGAAGACTAGTTCTCTTCGCCTTGTGTCTGCATAGCTCTTTTGTCTTGTTTGAGCTATCTTTAGATTATTGCGAATTTCTCTTACTTTCTTTTCTGCGTCTTTTAATACTTCAGGTCCAAACACCTTATTCTCTCCTATTTGGTCCTAAAATAGTGGAGTTCTACATCTTCTTCCATATAGAGCCTCAAATGGGGACATCTTCATACTGACTTGATAACTATTATTGTAGGAGAATTCTGCATATGGCAAATTCTTATCCCAACTCCTACTATTTTTGAGTGCACAAGCTCTGAGCATATCTTCAAGAATCTGATTGGTCCTTTCTGTCTGCCCATCAGTTTGTGGATGATATGCAGAACTGAAATTTAATCGAGTCCCCATAGACTCATGTAATTTCTGCCAAAACCTTGAAGTGAACTGTGTACCTCTGTCTGATACTATCTTTTTGGGTACGCCATGTAGGCAGACTATTCTCGACATATACAGTTCTGCTAATTTGGAACCATTATAATTTTCTTTGACTGGAATAAAGTGAGCAACTTTTGTCAGTCTATCCGCTATCACCCATACAGAGTCATATCCTGTTTGTGTTCTGGGCAAACCCACTATAAAGTCCATCCCTATTTCTTCCCACTTCCATTCAGGTATCTTTAGTGGTTGTAATAACCCTGCAGGCCTTTGGTGTTCTGCTTTGACTAGTTGACATGTATCACACAACGCCACATGTTCTGCAACATCTCTTTTCATTCCATACCACCAATACCTTGTTTTAAGATCATGATACATCTTTGTACTTCCGGGATGGATAGAATAATCAGAATCATGAGCTTCTTTTAATATTAGTTTCCTTATTTCCTTGATGTCTGGTACACATATTCTTTTACCATGCCATATGATACCATTCTCATCTTCTCTAAATCCCGGGGCCTTGTTTTCTTTGATCAACTGCTTGATCTCTTTGATCTTTTCATCGTTTCTTTGACCATTCCGTATATCTTGTTCCAGGGTTGAATCAACTTCCATTGCTATGGCTTCTGTATGGTTCACCAAGCATAGGTTGAGCTTTGCGAACTCTTCACATAATTGGGGTTGTAGATCTCTTATGGTCAACTTGTTGACATGTGTCTTTCTGCTCAAAGCATCTGCAACCACATTAGCTTTTCCAGGATGGTAATTGATTCCCACATCAAAATCGTTAATGAACTCTAACCATCTCCTTTGTCGAAGGTTGAGATCTGGCTGAGTGAAGATATACTTCAAGCTCTTATGATTGGTATAGATCTCTGTTCTTTTACCCATTAGATAATGTCTCCATAACTTCAATGCATGCACAACTGCTGCCAACTCTAGGTCGTGGGTAGGATAGTTCTTCTCATGCTTCCGAAGTTGTCGGGAAGCATAGGCAATAACATGTCCTTCTTGCATAAGCACACACCCTAACCCTTGCCCTGAAGCATCACAATATACAGAGAATGATTTCTCCATATCAGGCATAACCAAGACTGGGGCAGTTGTTAACTTCTTCTTTAATTCTTGGAAGCTTGATTCGCACTCTTGAGACCATATGAAAGCAGCTCCTTTTTCCAACATCTTTGTGAGTGGCTTGGCTATTTTTGAAAACCCTTCAATAAACCTTCTGTAATAGCCTGCCAATCCTAAGAAGCTTCGGATTTCCCCAACATTCTCTGGTGTCTTCCACTTTTGCACACCAGATATCTTTTCTGGGTCTACTGCGATTCCTCCTTCGGAGATGATATGTCCCAGAAAAGCAACTTTCTTAAGCCAAAATTCACACTTACTTAATTTGGCATAAAGTTGGTTTTCCCTTAGCTTTTGTAGTACTATTCTCAGGTGTTCTTCATGTTCTTTCTCATTCTTTGAGTATATGAGGATATCATCAATGAACACTACCACAAACTTGTCCAAGTATTTCATGAACACCTTATTCATAAGGTACATGAAATATGTCGGAGCATTTGTTAGTCCAAAAGGCATAACTGTATATTCATACAGTCCATACCTAGAAACAAATGCCGTCTTCGGAATATCTGATTCCCTTATCCTTAGTTGATGATATCCGAAACGGAGGTCAATTTTGGAGAATACACATGCACCTCTTAATTGATCAAACAAGTCCTCAATACGAGGTAAAGGGTACTTGTTTTTGATTGTCACTTCATTGAGGGCACGGTAATCTACACATAGCCTCTTGGTTCCATCCTTCTTTGGTACAAATATGACCGGAGCTCCCCATGGTGAGGAACTGGGACGGATATACCCTTTCTCCGATAACTCTCGGATATGATCCTTGAGTTCTGCTAGTTGTTGGGTATCCATCCGGTATGGTCTTTTATATATAGGAGCAGTACCAGGTACTAATTCTATAATGAACTCTACTTCTCGATTTAGTGGCATACCTGGTAACTCCTCGGGAAATACATCCTGAAATTCATTGACCACCTTTATGTTCTCAATAACTACTTCAGTTTTGTTGAGTTGAACATTTCCAGAGGGTACTTGAATAGATGTGAACTCAACCTTAGTTCCATCTGTATGAGTTAGTTCCACTGTCCTTGTTGAGCAATGTATAACTCCTTTGTACTTGGTCAACCAGTCCATCCCCAAGATAATATCTATTCCTTGTGATTCTATCACAATAAGATTTGCAAGGAATTCTACTCCATTGACTCCTAGCTTTACCTTGGGACATATTTGTTTTGTCTTTATTTCTCCTCCAGGAGAATTCACTAATAGCACTCGATTCATATATGTAATTTGTAATTTGTGCTTGGTTATGAATTCCTTGGCTATGAATGAGTGCGTTGCACCAGAGTCAAACAGAATTGTAGCAGGATGAGTGTTCGCGGAGAACATACCAATCACCACATCTGGTGCCTCCTGTGCTTCCTCCATCGTCACATGATTCACCTTGCCACGCACAAGATTCGGTGCCTGAGGTGGCTTCTTGTTGGGACATCGGTTGGCATAATGTCCCGTTTCCCCACAGTTGAAGCATTGCCCCGCGACCTTGTTCATTGGTGCTTTGTTGCCTGATTGTGCATTTTGAGGATTTGGCCCTGCAGGACGAGGTTGAAAGGCAGGTCGTTGTTGCTGCACTTGTTGTCTCTGCTGTTGTGGTTGGAAAGTTGGGTTCCTAGCAGCAGGGTTGTAGTTCCTCTGAAACTGATTGGGAGCTATAGGTCGATTCATTGCTCCCGTCGGCGGTGATGAGAAACGGGGCCGACTGTTGCTGCTAGAAGCCTGTCCTTGCCAATTCATTTTCCTCTTTCGTTCTTCGACTAACTTCTGTCTTTTCCTTTCCACTATGAAAGCCTTGTTGATAAGCTTTTGAAAACTTTCATAGTCACTTGAGGACATAGCATACTGTATCTCTGAGTTCAATCCTTCAATGAAACAGTCTTGTTTCTTCTCATTAGTATCTATGTCTCCCGGAGCATAGCGAGATAACTGCGTAAATTTAGTGAGGTACTCTCGCACGGACATGCTCCCTTGCTTCAGATTGAGGAACTCCTTCCGTTTGTTCTTGATTTCTCCGGCTGTAACATAGTGATTACGGAAGGCAATTTTGAACTCATTCCATGAGATACCCTCTGGATCCTCATGGGCTTCTTTGTATGCTGTCCACCAGTCTGCTGCGGACCCATATAGTTGGTGAGAAGCAAAGAGCACTCTCTCACGTCTTGGACATTGTATAATCTACAACTTGTTCTCAATATTCTTGAGCCAATCATCAGCTTCCAATGGCTCTATAGCGTTGTCGAACCTTGGTGGTTGAGTGCTTAGAAACTCATTCAGTTTGGGTTGACGCGGTGCATTCGGAATTTGTGGTTGCATGTTGGCCACCACTTGTGTTAAATTCTGAAGGAGTTGGTTTTGCATGTTCATCATTTGTTGCATAACTTCTCCATCTGCTCTGCGTGCAACTCGTGGATGCCATCCAGGTAAAGGGAACTCTGCAGCCTCATTGTTGTTGTTCCCTTCATTGCGTCTCCTTCTTCCTGCCATCTATTGTAAAAGACTATGTTTAAAATTAATATATAGATGTTCTTTTAGGTGTATTACGTTGTATACTTACTTCATCCATTCTATACAAGAGTTACTAAAGTTTCTACTTCGTTTATTAAATGGTCATGATTGAAACAAACTAAGCACTTATATTCCTTAATAGATATTTACATACACTAACGTGGTTGTGAACATAAGCCTATGGCTTTCACAACTCACGTTCATCCACTAACATACATTACATCATCATTCTAAACAAGTTCACTAATCAAACATTACACACTAGTCAATACATTACCATACATACGTACTACACGAGTTACTACATGAACAAGGACACCTATCCTAGTTGTCCCCTGGGTTCTGTGCATCCTCCTGTGGGTTCCCGCCATCACCACCTGGGTTGCTAGCCTCTGACTCAGCTGTGGAGGCCTCAAGTGCTGGAGGAATGTGAGGGCGTTTGACTGCCCTACGGTCTGGAGAGTCCGGAGTCCAAGTGTCTCCATCCGAAGCATAGAGATCACTCACCTCTCCATCCCTCATCCTCATCAGTCCACGCATAATGGCCTCCGTTTTCTTCAGAAGGTCCCGGACGTCTTGAAGTTCCTGTTGACAGTTCTGCAGTCTCGTGATGACGTCCACCCCTACCTGAAGACTCATGTCCATCTGCACCACATCACAACCTTCACGGAGAGGCTCATAGCTGAACACCGCGCTTCCACTTTGTCGCCGGGGTGTGTACATGTATTGGGTCCCCTCAAGGCGGCCACGGTTGGTGTAGCTCTGGCAAGTGATTGCCTCCCAAGTGGCGTCCTTCTCAGCCTCTGCCATGGTGGACCTCCATGCTGGCGAGTTGTGTATCTTGAGCAGCTTGTTCTCATAGTAGATCCTCGCCTGCGACTTCCACTCGTCTCGCTCTGCGCGAGAGACTCGAGTGGTGTCGTACTGCACCTCTAGCTTGCCGGTATAACCAGCACAGCGAAGGAGGTGTCGGAGGCGATCCACCATGCCTCTAGTGGACTCCCCGTGGGTCTGGTAAGTAGTGGGGTTGTCCACCTCCTCAGTAGTGCGCTCAGCCAGCTGGTGTCGAGGAACTCGTCCTCCGGTGGACTTACGAGCCGTGAGATGTGTGCGTGCCATCTGTTTCAAGGAAAATTTTAAAACGTGTTAGAAAATAAACAATAATATAATTTTGAGCATAGAAGAGGTTAGACAACATATATATAATTCAAATAATCCTCCTTTTAACAAAATATTTAGTAAAATAGTTTTTAATAAAATAGTGATGTCTATCTCATCCATTTCTATCTAGGTTTGCGTCCTACGGGCAAACCTTGGCTCTGATACCACTTTGTCACACCCGATATTCCATAAGGAACACCGAGCGTATACTCACATGTATGCCAGGATCAGTTGATTCATACATGTGCCGACAAAAGTGTCATATCATTATATTACAAGCCAAGTTCAACGTACAATATAATATTACATCATAGTACATGAAATAATAACTAAGAGTATCTTTACACCATAACACAACAGCGGAAGACTACAACGTGGTGCTCCAGTTCCACAGGCGTTGCCCGGGGGTTTCGCCAACCTAGAATAACTCCTCGGGATCGAAGTATTCCTCGTCAAAGTCTACGTCTTCATTTGCACCTGAACCAACATATGATATCCAACAAAAGCAAGTTTGAGTACCGAAGGTACTCAGCAAGTGTAGGAAAGAATGTTATGAAGGCCAATAGCAAGGGAAGGCTAACATGGTTAAGCACTACGCATTAATCCTAAACCTTAGCTTTGATTAGCAACCTATCTTACTAAGTGATAATCCCACCATCATCATAATTAAGTCAATAATGTTAGGTTACACCACCCAACAACCTCTTTTGACTCACTTCCATGTTTCTCTAATCATGGACAAGTCCAAGCCGCTCTTAACCGTGAGCATGGCTGTCATGACAGTTTGGTTCTCTGCAGAGATTGTACCACTTTACCCACAAGTAGTGATTTCATCCCCTGTTTCCAGGTGGACTAAGAAACCTCCCTGATATCCGTGGTTGCAAGCCACATTACACACTTCCTTTGGTGTGCGATCAGGAGATCACTACATGGCCTTTACAAAGGGTCTACCGGCAAGTACAAGCCCACTGAGGTTTCACCGCTGTAGTTCCTGGGAGTAACCCTCCCCTACAGAAGCCCCCTCTTGAGCCTTGCAGTTCCCAGGGCAGTCAAAAATGGACTCCCATTCCCCGCACCATCCAAACACTCATACTATACCGGCAAACTCCTAATTAATTGGCCAAGCTGCCCCATCTCAGTCTTGTGGTGGCACTGTAAAGCCGGGTTAACTGTTCCATGAACCGGTCCTTAGAATCTAGGACAGGCACTAACTCATTCCCGAGTCTCGTGCACGAAGCACCAACCAAACAACCAGCCTGTCTAGATTCCTAACATCATGACACGCTTGTGTCTTTCATATAATTCCACCACACTAGTATCAACTATATTCCATTCATTTCTAAAGTTCTAGGCATGGCTAAGCACATAAAATGATAACCTTCAAGTCATATCTAATTCCCTCCATGGTTTTGCAAGGAAAGATAAAACAATATAACTCTGGAAACATCCTACACTGGGTTTCATATTAAAGACATCATGCAAATAATCTAACTATTCATCCTAAAATAGGAGCAAAGTGGTCAAGGAACACTTGCCTTTGAGTGAAGGGTGATGCACTTCAAACTCTTGTTCTTGAAGATTTGGAATTAATTCTTGGGTTGGTTCTATCCATGCATTTGCACCCACAAAACAGTAACAAACATGCCATAAGAATCATATCAAGTCATTTCAATCACATAGGTTTGGTTACACACATGCAACTATTGATTTCTTGTCATTTTATGTGAGTTAGGAGGAAAATATGTTTCAATTGGCTACCTATATTCTTTTTATTTTAGTATTGCCACATCCAAACACTCATTTTCAGTTGGTAAGATGATTTGAATAAATTTTAGAATTTATTAATATATATGTGAATTTCTTATAATTAATTACATCCTAGAAATCATTTAAATTATTACTATAATAATTTCCAGAACTCATACTTCTATTTTTCTGCAATTCAGAACCTATTTAAGCATTTAGAACAGTTTCCAAAATTTTTCTTTAATATATATTATTTTTATCTATTTTTCAGTATTTATTTAATACTTAAAAATACATTTTCAGTTATTTAAATAATTATTCTGGACTACAGAAAATTAAAATGCATAAAATCATAAAAACAGAATAGTATTGTGCTGTTTAATAAATTTCTACAATTTTTCTGATATTTATATTATTTTTATTTAAATTTTCAGAATTAATTGTCACTATATAAATAATTTCAGCATTTGTAAACTGTTAGTTTTAATTTCAGAACTTTTATTTTGTTCAGAATGTTTTAATAGTGCTAAAAATAAATTTGTAACATTTTGTTCAGAACCGTTGGATCTAATCTGGACGGTTCAGATTAAATGAACCGAAGGGGTACGCCCCCTTCTAATCCTAACCGTACAAAATAAAATGGAGGGCCAAGATTTGGCCACGTCGCCCCCGACCCCTTCTCCCCCGAGTCCGGCGGCCGCGCGATCGCCGGCGAGCGGCGGCGGTGGCCGGAGACTTTCGGATTTCACGATTTCTCCACCAATTCTTGATCTAATTGCACCAGATGGAAGAGGAGAGAGTGGGGAACTCACCTAGGGGAGTTTTGGAGATCAAATTCGGCCGGAAAGGTGGGATCGACGGCGACCGAGAGTAAACTCCGGTGATCTTCTTCGGGATCGATCTCCAGGCGTCGACCTCGGTTGTTTTTCGTCGGGAATCACTCCTGGTGTCCTCAGGACGACACAGGAGATCTCAGAAGTGAGAATTCGAGTGTGTTTTCGAGGATTTGGGAAATGGGTGGTTTTTCCAAATCGGGAGAGGACTGAGCGGTTTCTGTGGGGGAAATGGCCGGGGGTCGGGCTGTACTTATAGGTGGGGAGGAGGCGGCGGTTGCTGCGGCGCCGGTTGGTGGAGAGGCGCAAAGGAACGGCCGGTTGCAGCGTTTTTCCCCCACATGCGATAATAACGTGAAGAGGGAGAGAGAGAGGGGATCGGCAGCGGTTTTTTTGGAGGGGAAAGGGCTGACACATGGGCCCCGGTGGCAGTGAGGAAGGAAGGGGGTGAGGGTTTTGTCACAAGGTGCATAATTCGGGTGTTACAAAAGGCTAACCTAAGAACATAATTTTCTATCTTGGAGAGTGGGTACCTTAGAGCTTGAAGTTACTTATCAGAATCAGTCAGCTGCCAACGAAGAGCTCATCCTCCAGTAGATTGCTTTCACGAATGAGCTGCTACAGTGAAGTGACTCGACATTTAGCATTTCTTTTGTCCCAGTTCTTGTATTACTTCCTCACTCCTCTGCCTTCAGTTGCCTGCCAGCACCTGGGTGAAGAGGATGAGAGGATTGCCCAGTGGGTTGTGGTGACCATGAAAAGCCAACAGTTCGACAACGGGGCCCCTTCTGGGATGACATCCCAAAGTTGTTGTCCTTGCTATGCTGTAAAACTGGGTGATGCAGGTGGGTTGACTTTGACCTCCTCTTCTCCACCATGATCCCCCTCAACATCCTGCCTCAAGGTGTCTTCTGTCTCCTCTAGTACATCAATAGGAAAGTGATCGAGTACCATGTTGGTCTTGTAACCGACTGGCCACAGGTGTAGAGGCAACACTTGCTCTTGCAAGGGCACATTACCTGCAACTCAAGCCTTGAACAGTTCAGGAGAGGCATGTCAATTCTCTTTGACACACACACACCCTGGTGAACATGCTTAACCACTACCGGACCGTGGAGGTGCCAACCTGGTCGTTTTGGAGAGCGAAGATATCCCGCCGCGACACTTAGAACAGCAACAGGGCCATCAGGAGCAGCCTCTGCAGTAATAGGAGCAGCAACACTAAAGTGGAAGTATCTGACATGGTGGAATCTCTCGGCAGTAGGCTGTACCTATAGGAGTAGCAATAGAGACAGTAGTAAAGTACACAGAGGATAGCAGGCAAATTTGTAACTTTTTGGGGCTATGACATTAATAAATTTACAAGTTTTGAGTTTTTTCCTGACTCTTCTTTTTTCACTCGTGTGCTCTCGTGCTTCTTGCCTCGTACTACAGATCTAGCCAACTTGTCAGCCGCGTGGCAACAGGGCCAGAGTCATAGAGCTAGTATGAGGAGATTACATGATACTTAGACATATCATTGAAATAAATAGAGTCGGGAACTTGTGCGTTTGACATTTTCTAAAGTTCAATTCGTGTGACTTAGGTTCTTGTGAACTTCTTTTGTTAGCCTTATAGATCTTAGCCCTTACTTTTGCCAACCCAACAGTCATGTTGCAACCGGGTTTGGGATGAAGAGTTGGCATCCTACTCTGACCAATTACTCGAACGCTTTCATGAAGAATATAAGTGAACAAAATTGATTTCATGTTGAGTGGCGATAATTTTTAGAATGGAGCCCCCGGATAGTGATTTCAAGATATGGTAATTTAAAATATTTATAGGAATTTAAATGGCTCACAGATGCGTGAACATGGTGAAGTTTATTAATGATAATAAATTGTAAAGTACATTGTAAAGTGTTAGGTATAAAGAATGATGTAGCTGGACTATGTTCTAGGGATTGGAGTAGAGGACTCCGTTTTTCATGTCCTTCAACATGTACTCACCATTGACCGACACCTCGGTGATTATGTGCAACCCTTCCCGTGGTGGGGAAAGTTTGTGCTGACTCTTCTTCTTGAGTCAAAGAACCAGGTCTCATTCTTAGGGCCTGCCATGGATTCGTCATCTATCGTATTCATGCAAGTTATGCTGATATACAATAGAATGAGACAGAGCTATGTTCTGCGCCTCATCGACGAGATCAGGGCATCTTATCTTGCTACTTCCGAGTCAACCTCTGTATAGATGATGACTCGAGGTGCTTGATGCTGAACATGAGATGGGAGTATTACTTCTGCTCCATAGACTAGGAAGAAGAGAGTATACTGAGTCAACTGATTTTGAACCATGCACAGACTCCATAGAATTGATGGCAACTCATCGACCCAAGTTTCACCAGGTCTTCCAAAGGAGTTTGGAGTCCATATTTGATGCTTTGTAGGATGAGACCATTGGCACCCTATGCCTTCCCATGCCCATTGAATTGTAGATGGGCGTCTAAATTGTACGAGAGTCGGATGCCATTATCATAATAGAACTCCTTGAATTCACTACAAGAAACTAGAAAATTAACGATGGCTGGAAACTGTCGTAAATAAGCCACTTATCATCGTAAATAGCTTATTTATGATGGCAACCCGTTATTTTTGATGGTTTGTAGCCATCACAAGTTAAATATCAAAAATAAGCTTCTTTATGACGATCTAGCCCAGTCGTCATAAAAAGAATGAAGCCATGCCATGTGGCACCATTTGGATCTTTAGTTACGACGACCCTTCTCTATCCCGTCATAAAAAGGTTCCCTTATTTACAACGGCCAGGACCATGCCTCCGGTAGACCCTCTTCACTCTTGGGCCCTCTTGGTCTTGCATGGTGACGTAGTCTGCACTGGACCACAGCCGACAGAGGGCCTGGTAAGCTTTCGAAAGGTCCTCCAACTAAGAAATACCCACCTGCATGCATTTAGTAATAGATTAAAATAACATTGACATCACAAAATAAGAAAAGCCATTAAAACATTATTAGTTTACCTCCGCGTACTGCTCTTCCATCAAGTACGTGTTGGAGCCATCTCTGAACGCCGCTAGATCCTGCCCTTCATGCCTCTTCAAGTATTCGTTTGTTGCTTGAATCTGGGCATAAGAGATCACTTGCGTAACAAGCTTCCTCGGGTTCTTGTTGAAGATGACCCTCACGTGCTCAACGTCCGCTAGATCCGCCAAACAGAACTGTCTTTACAAGAAAACAAAAACATAAATGTTATTAAACATCCTAATTATTGAAGAACTAAAATTCAAATAATGTATTAAACATACCTACATAAAAGTCAGCACACACTGCACCCTGAGCGTTCATGTACGTCAGCTCAGTAGCACAAGTGTAATCATCCCATGTATTGGCAGGGATACACTTGTCACCGTTGCTAGGAACCTCACCAGGATAGTGCAAACGCACGAGGTTCTCCAAGACATCATTGACCTGTCTTTGATGTCCTCCACCCTCGAAGGTAGTGTCCTCTCATCCGCTGCAAGAATAATTGTGCATGAAAGAGTGTTAGCCCTAGGTTGTGACATCCTAGCTCCCGGCTTAATAGGATTGATAGCATACTCATATCAACAAGGTATACATTCTTTTCTAGAAGCGCACCTGCAAAGGACTCGGAGAAATTTAGGGATGGGTGACTGACCGGGAAGTCTTCCCGGGTGCGCACGAGTGAGGACAAAGTGTGCAGAAAAGACTAGTGTTGGTCTGTGGGCTAGTCTATGATCCTAGAGAGCTGCCGCAAGTGGTATCAGAGCCGACCCTCGGAGTTTCACAGGTGCGTACAGGTCAGGGACATGGGTACGTACGCATGACGCGTGGGTCCTCTATGAGGGACACAGTGTGGTACGTATGCTGCTAACATGACACACAGGTATGCGTATGCCAGTACTAAATGTACGGACATGGCTAAGAGGGAACGTTCCTGTCTTGAGGTTGACCGACGAGGACATCGGTCTTCTAAGGGGGGTGGATTGTGACATCCTAGTTCCCGGCTTAATAGGATTCATAGAATACTCATAGCAATAAAGTATACTTTCTTTTCCTGAAGCCCACCTGCAAAGGACTCCGGGGTTAACCGTGCTTGGCCAAGAGAAATTTAGGGATGAGTGACCGACCGTGAAGTCTTCACGAGTGCGCACGAGTGAGGACAAAGTGTGCAGAAAAGACTAGTGTTTGTCTGTGGGATAGTCTATGATCATAGAGAGCTGCCACATACGTAATTGTCTAAAGATACAACGTAATGACTTCTTACCTATCACCAACAGGGCGAACAGCCGGTAGAGTTGCTTCGTCTTTCGGAACCGGAGGAGGAGCCATTATGTGGTCCTTGGACAACCCGTACGGGTGGTCCACCGATCCGGAAGTGTGGTCAGCTGACCCGGAAGGGTGGTCAGCCGACTGTGGCTCAGGAGTCACCTCGACCTCTGAGTCTGAGTCATCCTGCAACATTATAGAAGTTTCAAGATAGATAAATAAATTAATTATAAAATCTAATAATATATTGTTGGTAAGGCAAATTTACCTCGTTCTGCTTAAATGCAACAGGTCTGTCAGCCAGCTCTGAGGGCACGTGTTTCAACAACTTGAACCGCCTGCTCTCTCTCTTGAGGATGTAACCTGAAAAGGGGTGTCCGCTACATCCCATGGGCGAGCCATCCCGCTGGCACTGCTGAGAAACTTCTTCATGGTCTTCTTGATCCCCTTACCCTTATCCAACGACATCCCATTGCAATGATTTATTGCTAAGTAGGATTATTAAAATAATATACAACATGAAACAATAATGAACAAAACACTACGTGTATTCATTTCTAAAATTCATCTAAATCTCTCTCATTTACTCTACTTCTTAAACCAGACCATCGAATTGTTTTATGATTAGTTTTTGTTTCCCCTTCTCACGAGTTTGTACATCATCGGCATCTCCAACTAAGTCATCGAGTCATTGACCAGGCTCAATGACAAATGAACCTGACATGTCTTCTTCTTGGTAAACATCATCAATGTCACCAACCAACGTCGGAGTATCATGGTATCCAACATAGCCTAGGGTATATAACCGTTCATTAGGATTGACCTTGTGTACAACCCACTAAGCACTCAACTTCTTGCATGGATAAGTTAGATAATACACTTGTTTACTCTCACGACGACGCATATAGCTAACCGTCGTGAAGTAAATAATTAACAATCAATTTGCTAATAAACCATCTACTCAATCAATTAAACTAATGCAACAATTTAATTAATCAGATAATTATACCAACTAATCAATTATTTTAACTAATTATAGTAATTTCATTAACGATATAGGTAAATAAATAATAAACTAAATACGAAACTAACTAAAAGTTCAAATAAAATATATAGTTACATTTTACCTAACTAAATAATAAACTAAGTAATTAAACTACTAAATGATCACCTAATAATAAAATAAAATAAATAATTAACAATTAATCTAACTAATCATAAACTAAGTAATTAAACAATGAACAATCAACTAAATTAACTAAATAACTAAACAATAAATTAAATACTAAAGTTACTAAATGATTAACTAAATAATCAAATAAAATTAATAATTAACAATTTAACTAACTAAATAATAAACTAGCTAATTTAACAACTAAATAATCACCTAAGATAATACTAATTAATAAACTAAATACATCTTTCAACTAAATAAACTAAACCACTAATTAATAAAAAAACTTACTCAACCGGGGTGGCCAGCGGGCGCGGGGGACTGCGGGGGCGGCGGCGGCGTGGAGTGGTTTGACGGTGGCACGTAGAATGGCACGAGGCTTCGGGCTTGGGGTGTAGGGACCTTATTTACTACGGTCGGGACTAGGCCGTCGTAAATAAGGCGTATTTACGTTGGCCAGGGTTTGGCCGTCGTAAATAACAGTCTATTTACGACGATCGGATCCTGCCCGTCGTAACTAAGGCTTTATTTACGACGGCCCGGGCTAGCCGTCAGAAATAAAATTATTTATGATGGCCAACCCTAGAACCATTGTAAATACTATTGGCTGATGTAATTGTTTCTTTTTCCTGTAGTGATTCTTTTGAAGTGAAGTTGGATCCACTATATGTGATTATACCATGGAGAACTCCAAATCGAAACCCCCTACAGATCATTGGGGGGGGGGGTGATTATGTCGGGTCCACATTGAGCGAAAGTTCATACGAGGGGGGTTGTCTTTAACTCGGTGGCAGGCACATGTTCATGATGGGTGAACCTCTAGCAACCGTCACACCTGCGAACAATATCGTCGACTTCTTCATGAGTAGAGAGCCAATAGAATCCAATTGGGAAGGCTTTGGCGATTAATGCTCTACTTGAGGCATAGTGGCCGCAAGTTACTACATGAATGTCCTGTAAGATACTTTTCCCTTCTTCTGCTGCTACGCATTTCTAGTATACTTCTAAGACACTTTGCTTGTACAATATGCTCCCGATGATTGTAAAAGCTTTGGCATGGTAAACGATACATCTTAGGAATAACTAGATCTAAGGCGACGCGGATCACATCAACAAAGTGAGAATTCTCGATGTAGGCTGATGGAGATACTACTGACTCCTTAGCGCTAGGAGTCGATCTTGGGTGGCGGACGATGCCTACCTCGTTGACATAGAGGTTTAAACCTCCAATCTTCAAATCCGTGCCCTCGGGAAGGCGGATGCCGAGCTAGGAACCGCCTAGTGGGCGATGAAGTCAAGTGTGCCAATGCCAATGAACCACTCAGGAGTTGGAGTTGAGCATCACCATGATTGGATTCTTTGAAACCATAGCTGCAACACGCAAAATCCACCTACCTATCACACCAACTGAGCGCGTGTATTTCACGGCAAGTAAATTTTATATACAGAATCAGGGGACTCATTGGGTTTCGTGCATGTTGGTGATCCCAGCTCTAACAAGAAGACAAGGATTACCCAAGTTCAAGACCTCATGGTGAGGTAATACCCTACTATTGCTTGGATGATTTCTTCTCTACATGAGGCTTACAATGATGGTTGTGTATTTCTATTCTTAGATCCTCGACTAGTATCCCCTTCCCATCTTTTTATAGGGGTTATAGGTCTTGGAATATAAGTCTTATTGGTTACAAGTTGGACATGTACAGAATGAAATCTATCTTTATTTTGCTATATTCAATCTTGAGGTTGTTGCTTCTTTGCTTATCTGGCCAAAGTTCTGAACACAATCTTGTACGAAGCCACAACTTCCATGTTGAGATAGAGTCCAGGCCTTATATATATACCGTTGATGTTGCATTGCTAGTAACCCTATGTTGTGTGGGCCCTCATGATCTTGGACTTATTCAATTCCATGGGCTTAGCCTACCGGGTGACCATACCCCCATCATCATTTGCTTTCGATGTTCTACTACTGCTTTCAAACGAGGACCTCTGCTGCCTCCATGCTGTCTGCCATTCATGGTGCTCACTCATTAAGGATACACTTCTTTATTGACTCTCATGCTACACATAATCCAGGGCCGCTTTACTTGGTCAAATTCAGGGGAAACCAAAAGCAAGAACATCCATTGTTATTGATTGTTTGAACAATATTTGTGTTAGATGATGGAAGGTTGGTCTTTTATCAAGCAGCACTCGGACAACTGCAAATATGTCATCCAGGAACCAACATGTGTCATCTTCTCACCCTGGTTATAGGATTTGTTCACATCGTCCTATGTTGGCTCAGGAGATCGAGTTGAGGCGATGAGATCTGATCGACTCAGTCGTTCGACGCGAAAGACACTCAGAATTCACGAAAGGAGGTGAACACACGCGTTGTTCGGCAGTAGTTCACGCTGTTTGTTACTCGGCCGATCCTCCATATTACAAGCTACCACCCACGCACGAATGAACCCCCCCTGGTCATGCCGCCATGCACGGCATGCAGATCGTGCACTCGGGATGACCAGTAACGGTTCAGCAAACTCACCCATGTACGGTTGCATGAGGACCCGATCTTCAGCTGGATCCCGATCAACACGTACGATACATTTCAGCGGGTACAACGTGACATGTGTGTGAGCACGTTCACGTGTACACTCTAACTAGATTATTCAACAATTCTCCCCCTAATCTAGTTCTTTTCAATATCAAAGACTCCAATCCTATCACGAAGTTGCAGAAATCTTACTCGTCCAAGTGGTTTGGTGAGTATGTCTCCCAGCTGATCACTCGTGTGGATTTTCTTCACACTGATGCTTCCATCTTCAACACATTCTCTGATGAAATGGAACCTTATCTTGATGTGTTTGCTCCTCCCATGGAACACTGGATTCTTACACAACTGAATTGCGGATTGATTGTCTACATAAATGGTAACTCCTTTGGCCGCTCTCCCGTAGAGATTTCCAACCAAATTCCCCAGCCAAAGCCCCTGACACGCCGCTGTGGAGGCTGCTATATACTCAGCCTCGCATGACGATAGAGCTACCACTGATTGCTTCTGTGATTGCCAAGTGACAGGTGATGTCCCTAGACAGAAAAGAACTCCAGTAGTGCTCTTGCAATTATCTACATCACCTGCCATATCTGCATCACTATAACCATTGATTGTAAGGTTTCCTTCTCCTTTGGTGTAGCATAGACCATAATACAACGTGCCTGCAACATATCTAAGTATATGCTTAACAGCAGCCAAGTGTTCAGTTGTTGGACTCTCCATGTATCTGCTGACATAACCAACAGAAAAGCTAATGTCTGGTCATGTATGCACCATATATCTTAGACTTCCAACAATACTACGGTAAAGTTGAGCATCAACAGGGGGTTTTGGCTGTTCTTACTCAATTTAAGTCGACTTTCCATTGGTGCCTGTACATGATTGCATCCCATCATGCCAGCCTTTTCTAGGATCTTCGTTGCATAAGCTTCTTGAGAAAGGTGATTTTATCAGCAGATTGATTCACCTCAATCCCCAAGTAATAGCTCAGACACCCGAGATCACTCATCTTGAAAGTGTTCATCATCTCCTGCTTGAAACTTTCAATTTCCGACTGATCTGCCCCAGTCACAATCAAATCATCGACGTAGACTCCAAGTAATATCCGTTTTTCATTGAGACCGCGGGTGTAAATGCCATGCTCGTCGACACACCTACAAAAATCAAGTCCCACCAGGGTGTCATCCAGTTTTAAGTTCCATGCGCGTGAAGCTTGACGTAGTCCATAAAGTGCTTTGTGAAGTTTGAGCACCATGTGCTCGTGACCTTCCACAGCAAAACCCGGCGGCTGAGCTACATAGACCTCTTCAGTTAGATCTCCGTTCAAAAATGCTGATTTCACGTCGAGATGATGTACCATCCATCCCTCATGTGCTGCAATGGCCAAGAGTGATCTCACAGAGTCCAGTCTTGCTACCGGCGCAAAGACTTCTTCAAAATCAATGCCTGGTTTCTGGACATACCCTTTTGCCACAAGCCGAGCCTTGTGCCGGATCACTTCACCTTGTGCATATTCAGATTGAAAATCCACTTTAATCCTATGGGTCGGTGCCCCGTTGGAAGGTGGCTTAGGCTCCAAGTCCCATTCTCTGTAATAGCTTTCATTTCTTCTTTCATGGCTTCCTCCCATGCACTTTCTCCTTTGGCCTCCTCAAAGCTTGTTGGTTCTTCCTGGGCAGCGAGCATCAAGTCTTGCTGACTTAGTTCCACGGGTTCAGACGCGTCCAGGCAGTCTTGCACCCTGCGATACCTCCTTGGCTTATCCCCGTCTGTTGATACATCCGAAGGAGGTGAGACAAACTCAACTTCTGGCGTGTTACCTCTCGGTAGCGATGAACTTTTCTCCTTACTTCCAGAAATTTGCGAAGTTCCATTTGCTACAGCAGGGGTTGAGGTGTGTTGGACCCTACTTACAGTGTACTCCACTGTGAAAGTCTCTGGAATATCTTTATCCTCCTCCACTGCCCATGACCATCCCTTCGACTCATCGAAGATAACATCACGTGTCACATGAACTCGACCACTCTCGGGATCATATACACGGTACCCTCCTCATATCCTATAAAGATCATCTTCATATTTCGGTCTTCAAGCTTCTTTACATGAGGTCTAGTAATCTTCACGTATGCCACACATTCGAATGTGCGCATGTAGTGAACTGGGGCTTCCTTCCATACCAGGCCTCATACGGAGTCACTCCTCTCAAAGCTTTGGTGGGTGATCTATTGAGAATAAAAACAGCAGTGAGAACAGCCTTCCCCCAAAACGTGCTCGGCATACCTCTGGCCTTGAGAAGACATCTAGCCATCGCCAGCACTGTTTGATTCCGGCGTTCTACTACGCCATTTTGTTGTGGTGAGTAAGGTGCCGTGAGCTGTCGTTGGACGCCTTTTCCCGTACAATACTCTCCAAAAGTGACCGAAGTGAATTCTCCTCCACGATCGGTGCACAATGCACGCAGTTTCCGCCCGGTCTCATTCTCAACACCGGCCTGAAATTTGATGATAGCATCGGCAGCTTCATCCTTACCTGTCAACAATACAATCCACATGTATTGGGTTGCATCGTCAACCAGGAGCAAGAAGTATCTTCGTCCCCCGTTCGTCGGTGGGTGCACGGGACCACACAGGTCTCCATGCACCAGTTCAAGACGTTCCTCAGCACGATACTTTGCTTCACGTGGAAAAGATGCACGACGTTGTTTCCCTGCGAGACACGCTTCACATAGCTGATCAACATGCTCCAGCAAAGGTAAACCCCTGACCATTTCCTTTCGACCTAGTCTCTGAAGTGCCTCAAAGTTCAAATGGCCAAATCTATCATGCCACCGCCAGGCATCATTGTTGTCACGTGAGAGCAGGGCTACCGGCTGTGCAACCGACAGTTCAACCGTGTAAAGTCTGTTTTGGGAGCGACAAACCTTCATCAGCAGTCCTTCTCGAGGATCACGCACCTTTAGGATTCCTTGGTCGATTAGGACTTTGCACCCGACTTCATCAAGTTGTCCCAAACTGATGATGTTGCTCCGAAGACGAGGTATGTAGTATACACCCGTGAGTACACGATGGTTCCCCTTTCGGCCAGAGAAAATGATTGTTCTTCGTCCTGCAATGTCAACCTGAGATCCATCCCCAAACCTCACCATACCAGTGATGGTTTGATCAATCTCGGTGAAGACTGATCTACACCCTGTCATATGGTTAGAAGCACCCGAGTCAAGGTACCATGTGCCTCTAGCTTCTTCATGCTCTGGGGGTACTCCAAGTTGCACGACTGCTCTTTCTTCGTTCAACTGGAGAAACTCTCCTTCTTGATCCTTCGCTGTATGAGTCTAATCGTTGAGGACCGCTACACTTGCCATCATCAAAGCTGGTTCCTCATCACCTTCTTCATGTGCCCGGATCAGGTGGGCCTCCTCATCTTGTTTCTTCTTTCTGCAATCTCGTTCCCAGTGTCCTAGCTTCTTGCAATACCGACACTGGTCAGACTTGGGTGTCTTGCGGGGAGCATCCTTACCTCGGCCATGCTTGTACGTGTTTGAACGTGCATGGTTCATCGTACTGCTGACCGTGTGTGCTCCACTTGCCTTGCCACTGCCTTCTTGCCATCCACCTTTTTGGCGCTGTCGCATCCTTCGAATCACCTCCTCTTCCTTGGACGAGAGAAGGAGACGCGACCCCATCTCGGCCGACAACCTACGTGCCTCGTACCTCTGTTCAACCGCACGAAGGCGTCCGGTGACCTCTTCCACAGACATTGTACCAATGTCCAGCAGAGTTTCAATTGATATGGCAACTTGTTCATAGCGTTCAGGAACTACCTGTAGCATTTTGCGCACGACTTCTATTTCTTCGATCTCATCTCCAAGAAGGCGCAGGTTATTCACAAGACCAGTGATGCGCATGTAGAAGTCATCAATGGTCTCTTCCTCCCTGAAAGTGAGGTTGTTGAAGTCTCGCCGCAGCCTTTGTTTGTTTCCTTCTCGCACACGATCAGAGCCGACACGCATGCACTGGATGGCGTCCCATGCATCTTTCGCAGTGGGTTTCCTCCCGATAGCCGACAGCATTTCCGACGGGATGGACCGGGTGATCGCTGCCATGGCTAGCCGATCTTCACTGTACTCCACACCTCTGAACTCGACCGCAGCCCACAAGCCTTGCGCTTGCAGATTGATCTTCATCAGCAGCTCCCACTCAGGGTAGTTCGTCTTCGACAGCATCGGGTACTGGATTGCACCCGACACCTCCTTGAACGTGCGATGCACCACGACCAGTTGTCCTAGCCCTCTCCTGGTGGACTGCTGCCCGGAACTTCCACCGCCGCATCCTCGCCCGCCTCCCGGCGGCGACACCGATCGACGTCGTGACCTTCCTCGGCGCGGTGGGGTGGTGCTCGACATCGTCTCCGATCAAACCCGGATCTGATGCCAATTGTTGGCTCAGGAGATCGAGTTGAGGCGATGAGATCTGATCGACTCAGTCGTTCGACGCGAAAGACACTCAGAATTCACGAAAGGAGATGAACACACGCGTTGTTCGGCAGTAGTTCGCGCTGTTTGTTACTCGGCCGATCCTCCATATTACAAGCTACCACCCACGCATGAACGAACCCCCCCCTGGTCATGCCGCCATGCACGGCATGCAGATCGTGCACTCGGGATGACCAGTAACGGTTCAGAAAACTCACCCATGTACAGTTGCATGAGGACCCGATCTTCAGCTGGATCCCGATCAACACGTACGATACATTTCAGCGGGTACAACGTGACATGTGTGTGAGCACGATCACGTGTACACTCTAACTAGATTATTCAACATCCTAGGGGTCCAACAAAAGAGCATGTGAATTGTGTGAACTTAAGCAACCCTAACACTTTCTTCATGCAACGTTGTGTTGCATCCACCAGGGTGTACAAGGTGCTCTTAATATTCACATCCGACCTGGATTCATGGGCTTTGGTCAGCAGCTATTTGAGGTGTTCACCATCAATGGAAGTACTTCTCTTATACAAAATTATTTGAGCATTTTACATGTCATGGTGCAATGCTACATGTTTCTGTGACACCAATGAGCTGGTCTGTAGAATCCTACTCGACGTATGTGTGCCACAAGTGTTGGAATGTGACTTGCACACTTGTATATGTCTGTTGTGGCTGAAGGACCTCTACCGCCTCCGTGTCATCTGCAAATCATGGTGCCCACCCATATACGATCCTCTGTTCATCAACGCTCACACAGTGTGCCTTCCTGGATTTCTTTTCTCAAAAAAATCCAGAAGTGACAAGGAGCACATCCATGTTCTCGATCACTCCAACAGAGTCATCAAGAGGATTGATAACACTAGTGATCGTCACCAGGCGATGTATTCTCGCCTCAACCCAGCTTGTTTGTATATTTATAATTACTTGAATATATGATAATGTTGTTCTGTAATGCTACATGTTTCTCTGACACCAGTTTGCTGGTTTGTAGCTTTTTAGTCAGTGCATGTGTGCTACTAGTGTTGACATGTGTCTTGCACACTTGTATTGTCTGTTTTGGATGAAGCATACTCTATGTGAAGGACCTCTGTGGGTCATTAACAACTCATGGCGCTCACTCATCTACGATCCTCTGTTCGTCGACACCCACACCATCTGGTGAGCAGACGGGATGAGACGATAGTGAGCCGTTGTACTCTAATGAGTACGACTGCTAGTCGCCAGCGAACCGATGCAATGTCGGAGCTTCTTGCTGAATGATGCTGATGTGGACGCGTGGAGGCTGTGCCTGTATCTCTTGCTAGGGTTCTGCAAGAACGGCTCCTCCTACCGGTTCCTGCACGGTTTACCTAAATACTACGCTCCCGCAATGGAGCTCATGCAGCACATCAAGGCCATGGACGCACGACCACCACAGCTCGTGGAGTCCGCCTTCCCCTCTCGTTGTAGCCCAAAGGCCTCAACTTCTTGTTCCAACCACACCAGAAGAGTAGCTCGTAGTGGCTGCTGAGTGCGGCGGCTTCACAGCGATGCGGCGGGCTGTCGGTGGCACAATGCAAAGTGCATCGGAACCATGCCGCAGGACAGGGCGGTAGCGTGCGGCGGAATCAGATGGCGCGTGACGCCACTTGATGCTCGTGGAGTGGAGTCGTGTGTCGAAGTGGAATTGTGGCTAGGCTTTACAATGGTGGACCTGGAGGCATGGGGCGTTGGGCCTAGAGCCGTTGTGGGCTTTTGGTATGTCGGGTTGGGCCAAGCTGAATCCTGATTAACATACAACGGGAAAAAGACGGGGTGTACCGAATAAAAATTGGGAACCGCAAATACAATCAAGAAAATGCATCAACCATTTTTTGATCTTACCCCCCCCCCCCCCCCCCGAACCTGTTTGGATGCGATTCTGAATAGTTCAAGAATGAACGGGAAAACAGTATAAGGAACGGTACGGGACGGGAAGGGATTTTCCTGTCCCGTTTTCTGCCCTACTTACACATTCCTCACGCTAGGACGGGTCACATCCACTGATTAGTATGACTGCTAGTTTCAAGTAAACTGGGGACACAGCCGGAGCTTCTCACTGAGCGACACTGATGTGGACGCATGGAGGCCATGCCTGTACCTCGTGCCATGGTTCTGCAAGAACGGCTCCTCGTACCGGTTCTTGCACGGCTTACTTGAAGACCAGGCTCCTGCAATGGATCTCATGCAGCACATCGAGGCCATGGACACACGACCACCGCAGCTCAAGGAGTCCACCTTCCCCTTCTCGTTGTAGCCCAATGGCATCAACTTCTTGTTCCTACAGCACAAGCAGAGTAGCTCGTGGCATGCTGTCGGCGGCACGATGCAAAGCGCAATGGAACCGGGTGACAGCTTATGGCAGAACAGAGCCGCAGCACGCTGCGGAATCAGGCATCAGCGCGCGGCGCCACTCGATGCTCATGTTGTGGAGTCGTGTGTCAAAATGGAATTGTGGATAGGCTTTACCATGGTGGATCTGGAGGCATGAGGCGGTTGGCCTGGAGCCGTTGTGGGCTTTTGGTATGTCGGGTTGGCCGGGCTGAATCCAGTAAACATAAAATGTGAAAAGACGTACCCAAAAAAAATGGGAACCGCAAATACACTCGAAAAAATTGCACCAACCATTTTTTATCTTGTCCCCGATGACCCCTAACCCGATCCGTCCGGATTCCGAATAATTCCATAATATTTCAAAAATGAACGGAAAAACCGTATACTGGACGGGATGGGAACGGATTTTCCTGTCCCGTTTTCAGCCCTACTTGCACCTTCCTCAGGCTAGGAAGGGTCACATCCACTAGGCTGTACAAGGTGCTCTTAATGTTCAACCAATCTGGATTCAAGTGCCTTGGTTTCTATTGAGGTGTTTACCATGAATGATGGTACCACTCTTATGCATAATCACTTGAGCATTTGACAATGCCATGATGTCATGCTACATGTTTGTATGCACCAATGAGCTGGTATGTAGCTTTTTTTGTCAATGCATGTGTACTACTAGTGTTGGCATGTGACTTACACACTTGTATGTGTCTCTTGTGTCTGAAGGACCTCTGTCGCCTCCGTGTTGTCTGCAACTTGTGGTGCCCACCCATCTACGATCCTCTCTTCATCAACGCCCGCACAGTGTGCCTTCTAGGATTGCTTCTCTCTATAAAATTTAGAGGTGGCCTGGAGCACATCCATGTTGTCGATCTTTCCAACAGAGTTATCAAGCAGATTGATGACACTAGTGGTCATCACCAGGCGATGTTTTCTCGCCTCAAGTCAGCTTGTTTGTATATTTATAATTACTTGAGTATTTAACAATGTTGCGTTGCAATGCTGCATGTTTCTGTGACACCAATTTGCTGGATTGTAGCTTTTTAGTCAGTGGATGTGTGCTACTAGTGTTGACATGTGTCTTGCACACTTGTATTGTCTCTTTTGGATGAAGCATATTCTATGTGGGCTATTCATCAACACCCATACCATCTGGTGAGCAGATGGGATGCGACAGTGAGGTGTGGTACTCTGATGAGTACAACAGATAGTCACCAGCAAACCAAGGACACTGCCAGAGCTTCTCACTGAGTGACGCTGATGTGGACGTGTGGAGGCCGTGCCTGTACCTCGTGCCAGGGTTCTGCAAGAGCGGCTCCTCCTACCAGTTCTTTCACGACTTACCATAAGAGACACTCCTGCAATGGAGCTCATGCAGCATACTGAGGCCATGGACGCATGACCATTGCAGCTCAAGGATCCACCTTCCCCTTATCGTTGTATCCCAAAGACCTCAACTTATGGTTCCAGCAGCACCAGTAGAGTAGCTCGCGGTGGGCTGTCGGCGGCATGATGCAAAGCGTGGCAAAATCAGGCGGAAGCATGTGGCAGAACTTGGCAGCAGTGCGTGGCGCCACTCAATGCTCATGGAGTGGACTCATGTATCGAAGTGAGATTGTGCCTAGGCTTTACCGTGGTGGACCTGGAGGCATGGGGCATTGGGCCTGGAGCCGTTATGGGCTTTTGGGTTGTCGGGTTGGGCAGGGCTGAACCCTGATTAACAAAAATGGGCAAAATGCGGGATGTACCGATTAAAATGGGAACCGCAAATACATTGGAGAAAATGCATCAACAATTTTTTATCTTGTTCACGATGAACCCGAACCCGTTTCGTCCCGATTCCTTAAAATTCCTGGATATTTCAAAAATGAACAGAAAAAAAGTATACGGAACGGTATGGGAAGGGCTTTTCCTGTCCTGTTTTCATCCCTACTAACACCTTCCTCACGCTAGGACGGGTCACATCCACTGATGAGTACGACTGCAAGTCACCAGCGAACCAAGGACACTGCCGGAGCTTCTCGCTAAGCGATGCCGATTTTGATGCTTGAAGACCGTGCCTGTACCTCATGCCAGGGTTATGCAAGAATGGCTCCTCCTATTAGTTCCTGCACGACTTAGCTGAAGACAACGCTGCTTTAGTGGAGCTCATGCAGCACACCGAGTCTGTGGACGCACGACCACCGCATCTCATGGAGTCCGCCTTCCCCTTCTCGTTGTAGCCCAAAGGATTAAACTTCTTGTTCCAACAGCACCAGTAGAGTAGCTCGCGGTGGCTGCCAAGTCCGGTGACTGGCGGGATTTCCTCGGCATGATGCAAAGCGCGACAGAACCAGGTGACGGCGTGCAGCAGAACAGGGCGGGTGCGTACGGCGGAATCAGGCGGCAGCGCACGGTGCTACTTGATGTTCGTGGAGCGGAGTCGTCTGTCAATATGAAATTGTGGCTAGGCTTTACTATGGTGGACCTGGAGCATCAGGCGTTAGGCCTGGAGCCTCTGTGGGCTTTTGGTATGTCGGGTTGGGCCGGGCTGAATCCCGATTAACATAAAATGAGAAAATACAAGATGTACCCAAAAAAAGTAGGAACTGCTAATACAGTTGAGAAAATGTGTCAACCATTTTTTGATCTTGTCCCCGCCGACCCCTAACCCGTTTCGCCCCGATTCTAAATAGTTCCTGAATATTTTAAAAATGAACATGAAAAATAGTACATGGAACGGAACGGGAAGGGATTTTCCTGTCCCGTTTTCAGCCCTACTTACACCTTCCTCACACTAGGACAGGTCACATCCACTAGGGTGTACAAGGTGCTCTTAATGTTCAACCAATCTGGATTCAAGTGCCTTGGTCAACAGCTATTCACGTGTTTGCCATGAATGATGATACCACTCTTATGCATAGTCACTTGAGCATTTTGATAATGCCATGGTGCAATGCTACATGTTTGTATGCACCAACGAGCTGGTTTGTAGCTTTCTTTGTCAATGAATGTGTACTACTAGTGCTGGCATGTGAATTGCACACTTGTATGTGTCTCTTGTGGCTGATGGACCTCTGCCGTCTCTATGTCGTCTGCATCTCGTGGTGCTTACCCATCTATGATCCTCTGTTAAACAACGCCCACACCATGCGCCTTCCAGGATTGCTTTTATCGGTAAAATTCAGAGGTGACCATGAGAACATCCATGTTGTTGATATTTCCAACAGAGTTATCAAGCGGATTGATGACATCAGTGTTCATCACCAGGCGATGTTTTCTTGCCTCAACACAGCCTGTTTGTATCTTTATAATTGCTTCAGTATTTGAAAATCTTATCTTGCAATCTACATGTTTCTATGACACCAGTTTGCTGGCCTGTAGCTTTTTAGCCAGTGCATGTGTGCTACTAGTGTTGACATGTGTCTTGCACATACTTGTATTGTCTCTCTTGAATGAAGCATACTCTATATGAAGGACATCTTTGTGTCATCTACGATCGTCTTTTCATAGAAACCCACACCATCTGATGAGCAGATGGGATCCGATGATAGTGAGGCATTATACTCTGATGAGTACGATTGCTAGTCGCAGCAAACTGAGGACACTGCTGGTGCTTCTCGCTAAGCGACACCTATGTGGACGCATGGAGGCCGTGCCTGTACCTCGTGCCAGGGTTCCGCAAGAGCGGCTGCTCCTACCAGTTCCTGCACGGCTTACCTGAAGACGATGCCCCCTCAATGGAGCTCATGCAGCACACCAAGGACATGGACGCACGAGCACCGCAGCTCAAGGATTTTGCCTTCCCCTTCTCGTTGTACCCCAAAGGCATCAACTTGTTCCAACAGCACGAGCAGAGTAGCTTGCGGCGGCTGCTGAGTGCGGCGACATCGCAGCGATGCCGTGCGCGCCGTGCTGTCGGCGGCACGATGCAAAGCGTGACAGAACCAGGCGGCAGCGTGCGGAAAAACGGAGTGTCAATGTGCTGTGGAATCAGGCAGCAGCATGTGGCGCCACTCGATGCTCGTGGAGTGGAGTCGTGTGTTGAAGTAGAATTGTGGCTAGGCTTTACCGTGGTGGACCTGGAGACATGGGGTGTTGGGCCTCAAGCCGATGTGGGCTTTTGGTTTGTCGGGTTGTGCTGGGCTGAGTCCCGATTAACATAAAACGGGAAAAGACGGGACGTACCAAATAAAAAAGGGGAACCGCAAATACAATCTAGAAAAAGCATTAACCATTTTTTGATCTTGTTCCCGACGGCCCCTAACCCATTTCGTCCCAATTAGAATAATTTTGTAAAAGCCCAAGAAAAGGGACTTGCAAAAACTTTTTCTTCACCTCACAACACCACAGTTTTTATTGTGGATATCTTAGGAAATATTGTGAAGAGCAAGTAACCTCCATCAAATGAGTGACTAGAGGGGAAATCCTTCGTTTTTACAAAGGGGGGGTTGTACACATGAACATGAGAGGTTGAGCTCACCCTTAGAACTTAAAAAGTCTTGGGAAGGTTCAGGCCAAATTTCATGTAAATTCAACACTTTTTGAGGCACTTTTGGAGGTATTTGAAAAAGAGGCCAATTTGAATGTAAATTCAAATTGCAGCAACTTTCATCCCTCAAATTCAAAAGTTAGCTTCATATTCAAACTCAGCACATTTTTCTGAGTAAGCCCACAAATTTTCATCCTCATTGGAGTTCATATTGTCAAGAGCTAAATTTGCAAGAATTCAAAACTGAATTTAAATTTCAGTTTAAACATGCAGCAAATTTAGCCAAACACAGTTCAAATTTGAGGATTCAAATTCAAGCAAAAACTTGGTGACTAAATCTCACATTAAATTGTGAGTAGCTGAGGATATTTTGCCACATCAGAATCGAGGAAATTTGGAAAAAGAAATTGAGGGGAGGTTCCACATGTCAGTAGACTTAACAGGGAAGTCTCCCACTGATTTTCCTCTCACGGCCGAGACAGCGCACGGGAGCGCCGGCGCCGACCTCCTCGCGCAGCCACCTCCTGCTTCCCGCTCGCGCTGGCTGCCATGTGATTACCCCCCTCTTCACTCGGCGTAATCCGTTCTGCACAGCACGAGCCGATCGTGTTTTGCCTCTTTCTTCCGAACAGCGCCGCACCGAGCTCGGTTCTTCCCCCCCCCCCCCCCCCCCCGACGCAGCTCCGCGACCTTTTCCACTGCACCCCGGCAGCGATCGGCCTTCGCTCGAACCACCAACACAAAAAGAAAGCGCACACAGGTGTAGGAGCTGTTCCCCTGCGCAACGCCGGTGTTCGGTGTCTCTGCTGGCTGCAAACTGAACGTCGGCGAGAAGCACGGAGGTGCAACCGGCGGAACCGCAACCGGCTCACCGTAGGCAGCGCTCCACAGCCGTTTTCACCGTTCCTCTCCTACATGAAAAAGGTGCGCCGTGCTCTCTAGATTGTGTAGATGCAAGCTGTATAGTGGTTGATCCACCGGAGGAAGAGTATTTCCAGTTCTTCCGAAACGTAGTGTGTTCGGATAGAGCGCGGTCTACCCCAAAATTCATGCTACTCGTTTAGCTATTGGCCGCGCCGGCTTGTCAGCACCTTCCTTACTCCCTAGCGGCCCTCCTCGTCCAAGAATCAAGTGGTATGGTCCAGAAATGGCCAGGTTCTCGCTGTTTTTCAGGCCGCCATGGAATAATAGCTCGGGTCACCGTGG
Organism: Neostapfia colusana; assembly: GCA_030760725.1. Lineage (NCBI taxonomy): Eukaryota > Viridiplantae > Streptophyta > Magnoliopsida > Poales > Poaceae > Neostapfia > Neostapfia colusana. The sequence continues at coordinate 108,830,780 of JASWHV010000009.1, read as the reverse complement.
AGCTCTAGGTTGCCGACCTTTTCATGGGGTTTGGCGGCCATTTCCGTCACCCCCGAGATCCCACGGTGCTCTCCAATCGTTTCCCAACCATTTTGATGCGGTGTAGGCGATGTCCGAGGCCACCGGAACCCTAGCCACCACTGTCGTCGCCGCGTGCCCATTTCCGGCGATCTACGGCCGCCGGCGACACCACAGACGAGTTCAGCACCACGGATTACGGGGGGACGGCGAGTCTGAGGTCGGGAGGCAACCGGGAAAGCCATTCCGGCGACGCTCGCCGGAGTGCGCCGCCGCGGACCCCTGTTTGGCGCGAGGAAGGAGAAGACTGCCAGGTGGGACCCACTGGCAGACATTTAAACAAATTGAAATTTCCAGTTTGTAGTTCAAACTTTGGAGGACCACAGCTTGGGGTAGGAGAGTCCAGAAATTATGAAATAAATTTTGTTGAATTCCTCTAACAGAGTACAATCCAAATATGAAACCCAATTAGTATGAAACTTATTAATTAATTCTGGAAATTTCTTTAAAACTTTTCAGCCAAAGAATTTTAGAGGGAGTTTGGTTCATCCAATAATCCCCAAATTTTGCCATAATGTTCCTTAGGATGTTAGTGAACCCTTGTAAAAGTTTCAGACCATTTGGAGTTGATTTGGTCAGAGCAATTGAAATTTGAAGGTGCTGTGTTCATTTGAATACAGAAACATTTTCAGAGAATTTCCAAAACTTGGAAATTCAGTTCTGGGCAAATCTTAGCTCCAAAAATGCTAGGAAAATTCATGGAAACTCTATGAGCTATAATTGAAATTGTAGTTCAGTAAGTTGGGAATGAACAGGGTTGTTACCTCAGAATTAATTCTTCTTTGCTTAATTCCTAAGAGAATTATTCTGAGCAAACCATTCAAGGAAAAGTGCTAATAATTGATCCAGAGAGTTTTCTTGTGACAAGGAACTCCCACAAAAATTCTCAGCTCCATTGGAGCTTTGGATAACCCCTGTCCTGTTTAACCACTTGAGGGATTAATATGGAAAAGGGGGGAAACCACTTAGCACTTAACAATGTGCTTAGGTCTAAGCCCAAGCCACCAACACCCAGTTCATCTTTAAATTCTTAAACAGAGTTCCAGTTGTTAGACTGGTTATTAGAACTAATAACATAAGTATTACCCTAAACTCATATGCATATTCATTACCATGTAGTATTTTATTAACGTGTAGTCGCTGAAAGCGAGGAGGCTCCGGAAGTACTCGACTTCCTTCTTCCGGACAAAGAACTAACTACTGACCAGCAGCAACAAGGCAAGCCCCGGTTTGCATTAACCTTTTTATAAGTTTTACTTTGTTTACATGTGTCATATGAAGTATGATTGTGCATTAGGTATAGGATAGATGGAACCCCACTTGCATAACCAGAATTTTTCCCTAAAAGTGAGGGTAGTGTCTAGGACCTCGAGTAGACAGGCTATGCTTAATGAGTCATAGGACTTCGGTACAAGTCGAGTAGTTGAAATCTACTCGTGAGTTTAGGCTTGGGACACACGGGTTCGGTTGAGTGATGTGAGATCACTTTAGTAATGAAAATGAGACTAGGCAGGGGCTAGGGAGCAGCAAGAAGAAGTCTTGTGTGCGCAGCCCTGCCCATGTCGATTGAGGACCGATCCGTGTGCGGCCCTGCTGAACAAGTATTGAACGTACCGAAGGCATATCGGATATATGGGCCCCGATAAACCGATGTAGCCTAAACCTCTGGGCGTCGAGGCATAGCACACCGATTTATAGGTGTAGGTTGAGGGCAGCAAGGTGGAAATCTGCCAACGGGAATAGAGAGATGCTCCGTGTGGGGAACCTCCTGCTCGTTTCGGTGCGACCGGTTCGACGTTTGGGCTGTTGGGTGAAAGGTTGTCCCGTACGACATCGAGTGAGCGTGCTGTGCAGCTCCACGGGTGGGCGTACGTGATGTGCTCTTTGGGTTTCCCTGCAGGTGTATATCGAGTCGATTCGCCGCCCCTCGCGGTGACGAGTACCGCTTGTTCACTTCGTCGTAACGTAGAATAATGAATGAAATGTTATGATTCCATATTGCTGTTATGATATAATTGTATTGCTACATGTGTGCCACCAAATATTGCTCACTAAATTTCAGCTTCATGAACCGTTAACTTGTTGCTAAAAGATGAACTAAGGATGAACTTGTAGGCGTGTCCATTTGCTGCAACATTGCTATCCTGTGTCAGGGTACACCTCATGTAGAGTTTCATGCTTAGGTGAGTCGGTTAAGCCTTGTTGAGCCTTCGTGCTCACGGTTGCTGCTTAAGTGTTTTTCAGGTGAGGAGCCACCCACGGACTCGAAGTACGAGTCCACCAGTGAGGGTTACCCTCCGTTGGGGACCACGGCTGAGTGGGAGCCGTGCACGCCGCGCTGAGCTGAGGAGTGCAGCTAGTGTGGGTTGCCCTAGGGCTGGGCAACCGACTTTTGCTAGATAGGCGGGCGTGAGTTGTATAAAAGAAACTTCCGCTGTGTAATAAAGACCCTAGTTTGTAACTGAGAAGTGTACTACTTTGTACATTCAGTTTGTTTTTCCCATGTAATATAATGTGTTCTTTTGACGTGTGCTGTCGGGTGTCGCATCGCGCGGCACCACCCTCTGCGATCCTGGATGAGCGGATCCCGGTCCGCCATAGCCTGGTATCAGAGCTGCATTGGGGATAGCACAGTACTTAAGGACTGTATTACGGGAAAACTTAGGTATACGGTGAGGATTCGGTAGTTGCCCAAGTAAGGACTACATTAGCATAGTTACTTAAAGTGGCAAAGACTAACCTATGTGTTATAATTCTGAATTTCAATTATCGTAACGACGCACCTACGCTCTGGTAAGTTTGGTAAGGAACGCCACCGAAAGCGGTTCAATTTCGGTTAGCTCCCCCTGACGAGGAACGTGGTTCAGGGATTGATCTCACAGCTTGGTGTGAGACGTCAATATGAACCTCTTGGACTCTTCATGTCCCTGAGTTCATATGAAACGCTGATCCCTAGCGTGCATTAGGCAAGTAAGTGGAGACCCCATCGCGTGGTCAGTAACGCGAGAGTGTGTTCGTCTAGAAGTAGCCCAGGAGGACATACGCAGCACTTGCCATCGGCGTGCCCTGCAGGGCCGTAGGTGGTATCTGTTGGGTTGATAACATTCCCAACCGTGACGACCCGTTCATGACATACTCGGGTTCCCCGTCGTGTGGTGTTGAAACACGATCACGTACCTTGAGACATGACCTAACTCAAGGACGGCCGTATGGCAATGATACGGGCGTTTGTATTTACTTTTAAATATGAATCCTGCTTGAAATGAAAATAACCATTGAGTGCACCATTATTGTGTGGTCTTCTGCAGGTACTAACCGCGTATGTATCCGTGTAGTAAATGTGTTCGAGAGACCGTTTAGTGCCACACTTGAGACGTATATGCCGGTAGAATCCGGTTAGGATTTTCTTTTGTGAGGGACGTAGTACCGAGAGATTGTAGGCATATGCATGAAAATAATGATAACGAGGAATTAAAATCACTAGGATCAACATCTAGGACTTTGGTTGGGTAGAAAAGTTGATAATTGATGAGTGTAGTTCCAAAAGACTGAAAAACAGAGTGCTCTGTTTTGGGCAGCAAGTTTGCTGATCTTTAACAGGGCATAACTCACAGGTCTTTTAGCCCAGGGAGGCGTGGTGTATAGCCCTGGGAAGGTATTTAAGTGCTCTACAACTTTGTTGTAGACTTCAAGAGCTGAAACACACCGTAAGATGGCTGAAATCCCAGAGGAATGTAAACTGTCCAGAACCAGGACAGAGTAAAACATTCTCTGAACTGTTCTGTTTTTCAAGGATAACTCCCAGCAGCAAAACCAAAAATTTTCATATGATACATACTTAGAAATAGTATAAGATGTGTGACATCTTTGCAATTCAAGGTTTCTGAAATTGCAGCACAGAATTCAGTGGAAACCAGAGTTGAAAACAGCCACTTCTCAAGGGAGGTGCTGTTAAAATTCTTCCAGAAATTCTGCTGACTTTGAATAAGCATAACTTTTTAACCAAAGATAATATGGGGGCAAATGAATACTCGTTGGAAATATACTGAAGTTAACTTTAACTTTGGTATTCAACTTGATTCATGAAAATACCCAGAACCAGGTCAAAACTTAGAATAGGTAGAAACTGGTTATTCGGACAGAAGAATGACAGTTGAACTCATTGGAGAGGGTGTAGTACCCTAAGGGTGGTCTACGTGATGACAAAGCGATAGTAATATCTCGTAGTGACCAAACCTAGTTATGGTGAGCTTCCAAAGTGGAGGTTCATCAAGTTGGATGAAACTAGCTTGTGTTTGGTCTGGTAATGGTGTAGCTTGTGCAAAGTTATTACATTATCTACTTACGAGATGTATCGCATGTTTTTATTGTCATTATGTTGTTACACCTATTTTTATTGGACTGCATGCAATCTGTTGCGGGACTGATGTTATTGCCGTATGGTTGCAGATGGTTCGCACTAGGACCACACACGAGGTTGGTGGCTCTAGCCAAGGGGGAGGCGATGACTCCCAGCCACCGGCCTACGACAGCACCCCGCAGCAGCAGCCACCACCGCCGCCTCCGCTTACTCTAGCGGATGTGATAGCGGCACTGGTGGGAGGTCGTGAGGAGCAGACCGACCTGCTCAGCACGATCGTGCAGAATACGTCCCAGGCAGGGGGCGTCAAGACAGAGGGCCTCGTGAGCCCCGTGAAGTGTCGTACTCGGATTTCATGAGTACGCACCCTCCAGTGTTCACCAAAGCCAAAGAACCACTGGAGGCGGACAACTGGCTGTGGACTATCGAGTCCAAGTTCGGGCTGCTCCAATGTACGGAGCGGCAGAAGACTCTGTTCGCAGTGCAGCAACTCCACGGTGCCGCTGGTGCGTGGTGGGCGAATTATGTCGCCTCACGTCCGGCTGGCCATGCCGTGGAATGGCAAGAGTTCCGCGAGGCGTTCTGCGCCTATCACATTCCTCCCGGGATCATGAAGAGGAAGTTCCAAGAATTCTTGGAGCTGAAGCAGTGCGGGAGGAGTGCCCACGACTACTCCCGTGCCCTCAACCATCTGGCGCAATATGCGTCAGACTACATCTCCACTGAAGAGAAGAAGCGAGAACACTTCTATCGGGGTTTACACCCCGAAATGTAGACACACCTCGTTCAGTGGAATCGCGGCACCTTCAACGACCTAGTCAATGTCGCGATCATGCAAGAGGACGCTCAGCGGGAGTTGGCAGCTGAGCAGCGGAAGCGCAGCGCTCCACCCAGCGGTGGGAGTGGCGCTCCCCAGAAGTACCGTATGGTGTATCGGACACCATCCGGGCAGCAGTGGCGTCCACCGGTGTGACCTCAAAAGTTCGGGGGACGTTCGTTCCAAGCACCCCCGTTCCGTCCGCCGATGCCACCACCAAGACAGCAGCAGCAGCAGACGGTACCCCGGGCGTTTCCACCGCCACAACGCGCCCCGGGATTCCGTCCACCGATCAGTGGGGGACCGCCCCGTTTCACCTGCTTCACGTGTGGCCAGGCGGGCCACTTCGCGAAGGACTGTCCCCAGGGGCAGCAGAGCAGCGGGCAATCCCAGTTCCAGGGCGGTGCTCGAGGCTGACCTCCGGTGAAGAAGGTTGGTCAGCGGACTGGGGGTGTCCACAACCTCGACAATGAGGACGCCCCAGAGGGAGATAACGTGCTGGCGGGTACGTTTACTCTCAACCATCAAGCCATCGTCATATTGTTTGATTCTAGTGCAATCCACAGCTTAATAAGTGCATCCTATGTGGCTAAGCATCAAATGCAAGTCTTCCCAACCGACTGCACTTATATGATCTGCTCACTGGGTGGGAAGATTTCAGCTAATATGATGATTCCAAAGGCACCTCTGTGCTTAGGTGGGAAACTATATCCCACCACCTTGATAATCCTTATGGGGCAAAAGATTGATGCAATCTTAGGGATGTCATGGCTACAATACCATGGCACTGTCCTAGAGAGGCGGAAATGGACGGTTCACTTAAATTCTCCATCCCACCGTCCGCATTCCATGGTGTTAGACACGCCAGTCCGGGAAGTTTTAGCAATTAATAATGCTGAAGCTCTCAAGTTAGAAGACATCCCCGTAGTCCGGGAGTACCCCGACGTGTTTCCGGATGATCTTCCGGGCATGCCACCTGAGCGGGATGTCGAGTTCAAGATTGAACTTGCACCCGGGACTACGCCCATATCACGGAGACCATACAAAATGGCTCCAAATGAGCTGGCTGAACTGAAAGAACAGCTCAATGATCTGTTGAGCAAGGGTTTCATTAGGCCGAGTTCCTCGCCTTGGGGATGCTCGGCGCTGTTTGTAAAGAAGAAGGACGAAACCCTGAGGCTGTGTGTGGATTACCGGCCGCTCAACGCCGTCACCATCAAGAATAAGTATCCACTGCCCCGCATCGACATATTGTTTGATCAACTTGTGGGTGCAAGTGTGTTCTCCAAGATGGACCTTCGCTCTGGTTATCATCAGATCAAGATCTGGGCGGAGGATATCCCGAAGACGACCTTCTTGACAAGATATGGATTATATGAATATCTCGTCATGTCCTTTGGTCTCATAAATGCTCCTGCCCATTTCATGTATCTCATGAACTCGGTGTTCATGCCGGAGCTGGACAAGTTCGTGGTAGTGTTCATCGACGATATCTTGGTTTACTCCAAGACAGAAGCCGAAATGCCAAACACTTACGGATCGTTCTTCAATGATTGCGAGACCACAAGCTCTACGCCAAGTTCAGTAAATGTGAGTTTTGGATCAGCCAAGTGCCATTCTTGGGACATATCATCTCAGCAGAAGACATTGCGGTTGACCCAAGCAAAATAGAGCAAGTGCTGAAATGGAAAGCTCCCACTTCAGTCCATGAAGTCAGAAGCTTCCTCGGGTTAGCGGGATACTATCGGAGATTCATTTCAAGCTTCTCCAAGCTCGCTAAGCCGATGACAGAATTGTTGAAGAAAGGGACGAAATATGTTTGGAACACGGCGTGTGAAGGAACATTCCAAACATTGGTGAAGCATCTCACCACAGCCCCGGTCTTAGCTCAGCCGGATACAACAAAGCCCTTCGACGTGTATTGTGACGCGTCTGGTATCGGGCTAGGCTGCGTGTTGATGCAGGAAGGACGTGTGGTCGCATATGGATCACGCCAACTTCGGAACCATGAGCAGCATTATCCGACTCATGATCTTGAGCTTGCTGCCGTGGTGTTGGCGCTAAAAATGTGGAGGCACTATCTCCTAGGGAACTTGGTGCATCTGTACACCGACCACAAGAGCTTAAAATGCATTTTCACTCAGAAGGAGCTGAACATGAGGCAACGGAGGTGGTTAGAGCTGATCAAAGATTATGAGATTGAGATCCATTACCACCCCGGCGGAGGCGAATGTGGTTGCCGACGCGCTGAGTCAGAAATCACATGTCCATAACCTCACCATTACACCGGTGGAGGAGGAAGAGCCGAGGTTATACTTGGTTCCTTATGGATCGCTGTACAACCTTGCCCTCATCTCTACCATCAGGGAGGACATCATTGCAGCTCAGAAAGATGATAAAGGAATGGCACATCTCCGGAGACGGATAGACAATGGGGAGATCAAATGTTTCCAGAAGGATGATGAGGGGACGCTGTGGTTCAATGACCGCATAGTCGTACCCCGGGATATGGAGTTGAGAAAGAAGATCCTCGATGAAGCTCACTTGTCTAAATACTCCATTCATCCGGGCAGCAACAAAATGTACCAAGATTTGAAGAAGAAATTTTGGTGGACACGGATGAAGCGGGAGGTAGCGAAGTACGTATCCTAGTGCGATACGTGCCGACGAGTGAAAGCTGATCACATGAAGAGATCAGGGCTGTTGCAACCCCTGAAGATCCCAACATGGAAATGGGAAGATGTGAGCATGGATTTCATTGTGGGATTACCCCTAACATCCAACAAGCATGATTCCATATGGGTAATCGTTGATCGGTTAACCAAGACGGCTCACTTCATCCCAGTGAATACACGTTACAATGCCGGCAAATATGCAGAGCTGTACATAGCAAAGATTCTATGCCTATACGGGGTACCCAAGACCATCGTCTCAGATCGAGGTGCATTATTTGTATCTCGCTTTTGGGAGCAGCTACACGCTGCATTGGGTACTAAGTTGATCAGAAGCTCCGCCTATCACCCTTAGACAGATGGCCAGACAGAGAGGGTGAATCAAGTATTAGAAGACATGTTGAGAGCATGTGCCATCCACCATGGTAGGAACTGGGATGATCACCTACCGTTGGCGGAATTCTCGTACAACAACGGTTATCAGGCGAGTATCAAGATGGCACCCTACGAAGCTCTCTACGGTCGCAAATGCCGCACCCCATTAAATTGGTGCGAGTCCGGTGAAAGGGTCACATTCGGGGTTGATGTGGTGAACGACGCCGAAGAGCGCGTTCGGACGATTCAAGCTAACTTGAAGGCCGCTCAATCCCGGCAGAAGAGCTACGCTGATAAGAGGCGTAGACCGTTGCACTTTGACATCGGTGAACACGTGTACCTCCGCGTGTCCCCGATGAAGGGTGTGCACCGGTTCGGTGTGAAGGGGAAGCTCGCTCCCCGTTTTATTGGACCCTATGCCATCACCGAGAAGTGTGGACCAGCGGCGTATCGATTGGAGTTACCGGCATCCCTTGCTGGTGTCCATGATGTTTTCCATGTTTCGCAACTGCGAAAATGTTTGAAGCATACAGCTGCTGTTCCTACCGACGACATCGGCAAGCTGAAACCGGATTAACATATGATGAGTATCCTGTGGCCATTCTTGATGAAAAAGCCAGGACCATGCGTAGCAGAACGTTGTGGTTCTACAAGATACTCTGGAGCAACCACACCGCCGAAGAAGCGACGTGGGAGAGCGAGGAGTTCCTTCGCTCAAATTACCCGGAGTTCATGGCATCTCAACACGGGTAAGTCCCTGTTACATCGCTGTCTCTTCTTTTATAATCTCGGGACGAGATTCTTTTAAGGGGGGAGGGATGTAAAAGCCCAAGAAAAGGGACTTGCAAAAACTTTTTCTTCACCTCACAACACCACAGTTTTTATTGTGGATATCTTAGGAAATATTGTGAAGAGCAAGTAACCTCCATCAAAAGAGTGACTAGAGGGGAAAGCCTTCATTTTCACAAAGGGGCAGTTGTACACATGAACATGAGAGGTTGAGCTCACCCTTAGAACTTAAAAAATCTTGGGAAGGTTCAGGCCAAATTTCATGTAAATTCAACACTTTTTGAGGCACTTTTGGAGGTATTTGAAAAAGAGGCCAATTTGAATGTAAATTCAAATTGCAGCAACTTTCATCCCTCAAATTCAAAAGTTAGCTTCATATTCAAACTCAGCACATTTTTCTGAGTAAGCCCACAAATTTTCATCCTCATTGGAGTTCATCTTGTCAAGAGCTAAATTTGCAAGAATTCAAAACTGAATTTAAATTTCAGTTTAAACATGCAGCAAATTTAGCCAAACACAGTTCAAATTTGAGGATTCAAATTCAAACAAAAACTTGGTGACTAAGTCTCACATTAAATTGTGAGTAGCTGAGGATATTTTGCCACATCAGAATTGAGGAAATTTGGAAAAAGAAATTGAGGGGAGGTCCCACATGTCAGTAGACTTAACAGGGAAGTCTCCCACTGATTTTCCTCTCACGGCCGAGACAGCGCACGGGAGCGCCGGCGCCGACCTCCTCGCGCAGCCACCTCCTGCTTCCCGCTCGCGCTGGCTGCCGTGTGATTATCCCCCTCTTCACTCGGCGTAATCCGTTCTGCACAGCACGAGCCGGTCGTGTTTTGCCTCTTTCTCCCGAACAGCGCCGCACCGAGTTCGGTTCTTCCCCCCCCCCCCCCCCCCCGACGCCGCTCCGCGAACTTTTCCACTGCACCCCGGCAGCGATCGGCCTTCGCTCGAACCACCAACACGAAAAGAAAGCGCACACAGGTGTAGGAGCTGTTCCCCTGCGCAGCGCCGGTGTTCGGTGTCTCTGCTGGCTGCAAACTAAACGTCGGCGAGAAGCACCGAGGTGCAACCGGCTCACCGTAGGCAGCGCTCCACAGCCGTTTTCACCGTTCCTCTCCTACACGAAAAAGGTGCGCCGTGCTCTCTAGATTGTGTAGATGCAAGCTGTATAGCGGTTGATCCACCGGAGGAAGAGTATTTCCAGTTCTTCCGAAACGTAGTGTGTTTGGATAGAGCGCGGTCTACCCCAAAATTCATGCTACTCGTTTAGCTATTGGCCGCGCCGGCTTGTCAGCACCTTCCTTACTCCCTAGCAGCCCTCCTCGTCCAAGAATCAAGCGGTATGGTCCAGAAATGGCCAGGTTCTCGCTGTTTTTCGGGCCGCCATGGAATAATAGCTCGGGTCACCGTGGAGCTCTAGGTTGCCGACCTTTTCATGGGGTTTGGCGGCCATTTCTGTCACCCCGAGCTCCCACGGTGCTCTCCGATCGTTTCCCGACCATTTTGATGCGGTGTAGGCGATGTCCGAGGCCACCGGAACCCTAGCCACCACTGTTGCCGCCGCGTGCCCATTTCCGGCGATCTACGGTCGCCGGCGACACCACAGACGAGTTCAGCGCCACGGATTACGGGGGGATGGCGAGTCTGAGGTCGGGAGGCAACCGGGAAAGCCATTCCGGTGACGCTCGCTGGAGTGCGCCGCCGCGGACCCCTGTTTGGCGCGAGGAAGGAGAAGACTGCCGGGTGGGACCCACTGGCAGACATTTAAACAAATTGAAATTTCCAGTTTGTAGTTCAAACTTTGGAGGACCACAGCTTGGGGTAGGAGAGTCCAAAAATTATGAAATAAATTTTGTTGGATTCCTCTAACAGAGTAAAATCCAAATATGAAACCCAATTAGTATGAAACCTATTAATTAATTCTGGAAAATTCTTTAAAACTTTTCAGCCAAAGAATTTTAGAGGGAGTTTGGTTGATCCAAAAATCCCCAAATTTTGCCAGAATGTTCCTTAGGATGTTAGTGAACCCGTGTAAAAGTTTCAGACCATTTGGAGTTGATTTGGTCAGAGCAATTCAAATTTGAAGGTGCTGTGTTCATTTGAATACAGAAACATTTTCAGAGAATTTCCAAAACTTGGAAATTCAGTTCTGGGCAAATCTTAGCTCCAAAAATTCTAGGAAAATTCATGCAAACTCTATGAGCTATAATTGAAATTGTAGTTCACTAAGTTGGGCATGAACAGGGTTGTTACCTCAGAATTAATTTTTCTTTGCTTAATTACTAAGAGAATTATTCTGAGCAAACCATTCAAGGAGAAGTGCTAATAATTGATCCAGAGAGTTTTCTTGTGACAAGGAACTCCCACAAAAATTATCAGCTCCATTGGAGCTCTGGATCACCCCTGTCCTGTTTAACCACTTGAGGGATTAATATGGAAAAGGGGGAAAACCACTTAGCACTTAACCATGTGCTTAGGTCTAAGCCCAAGCCACCAACACCCAGTTCATCTTTAAATTCTTAAACAGAGTTCTAGTTGTTAGAGACTGGTTATTAGAACTAATAACAGAAGTATTACCCTAAACTCATATGCATATTCATTAACATGTAGTATTTTATTAACGTGTAGTCGCTGAAAGCGAGGAGGCTCCGGAAGTACTCGACTTCCTTCTTCTGGACGAAGAAATAACTACTGACCAGCAGGAACAAGGCAAGCCCCAGTTTGCATTAACCTTTTTATAAGTTTTACTTTGTTTACATGTGTCATATGAAGTATGATTGTGCATTAGGTATAGGATGGATGGAACCCCACTTGCATAACCAGAATTTTTCCCTAAGAGTGAGGGTAGTGTCTAGGACCTCGAGTAGACAGGCTATGCTTAATGAGTCATAGGACTTCGGTACAAGTCGAGTAGTTGGAATCTACTCGCGAGTTTAGGCTTGGGACACACGGGTTCGGTTGAGTGATGTGAGATCACTTTAGTAATGAAAATGAGACTAGGCAGGGGCTAGGGCACAGCAAGAAGAAGTCTTGTGTGCGCAGCCCTGCCCGTGTCGATCGAGGACCGATCCGTGTGCGTCCCTGCTGAACAAGTATTGAACGTACCGAAGGCATATCGGATATATGGGCCCCGATAAACCAATGTAGCCTAAACCTCCGGGCGTCGAGGCATGGCACACCGATTTATAGGTGTAGGTTGAGGGCAGCAAGGTGGAAATCTGCCAACGGGCATAGAGAGATGCTCCGTGTGGGGAACCTCCTGCTCGTTTCGGTGCGACCGGTTCGACGTTTGGGCTGTTGGGTGAAAGGTTGTCCCGTACGACATCGAGTGAGCGTGCTGTGCAGCTCCACGGGTGGGCGTATGTGACGTGCTGTTTGGGTTTCCCTGCAGGTGTATATCGAGTCAATTCACCGTCCCTCGCGGTGACTAGTACCGCTTGTTCACTGCGTCATAACGTAGAATAATAAATGAAATGTTATGATTCCATATTGCTGTTATGATATAATTGTATTGCTACATGTGTGCCACCAAATATTGCTCACTAAATTTCAGCTTCATGAACCGTTAACTTGTTGCTAAAAGATGAACTAAGGATGAACTTGTAGGCTTGTCCATTTGCTGCAACATTACTATCCTGTGTCAGGGTACACCTCATGTAGAGTTTCATGCTTAGGTGAGTCGGTTAAGCCTTGTTGAGCCTTCATGCTCACTATTGCTGCTTAAGTGTTTTTCAGGTGAGGAGCCACCAACGGACTCGAAGTACGAGTCCACCAGCGAGGGTTACCCTCCGTCGGGGACCACGGCTGAGTGGGAGCCGTGCACGCCGCGCTGAGCTGAGGAGTGCAGCTAGTGTGGGTTGCCCTAGGGCTGGGCAACCGACTTTTGCTAGATAGGCGGGCGTGAGTTGTATAAAAGAAACTTCCGCTGTGTAATAAAGACCCTAGTTTGTAACTGAGAAGTGTACTACTTTGTACATTCAGTTTGTTTTTCCCATGTAATATAATGTGTTCTTTTGACGTGTGCTGTCGGGTGTCGCATCGTGCGGCACCACCCTTTGTGATCCTGGATGAGCGGATCCCGGTCCGCCACAAATTTCTGAATATTTAAGAAATGAATGGGAAAGCATTATACGCAACAGAACAGGAAAGGGTTTTCCTGTCCCGTGTTCATCCCTACTGACACCTTCCTCATGCTAGAATGGGTCAAACCCACTGATGAGTACAGCTCATAGTCACTAGCGAACCGAGGACACTGCCGGATCTCCTCGCTGGGCAACACAGAGTTGGATGTGTGGAGGCCGTGCCTGTACCTCGTGCCAGGGTTCTGCAAGAATGGCTCCTCCTACCGGTTCCTGCACCGCTTAGCTGAAGACCACGCTCCCACAATGGAGCTCATGCAGCACACCGAGACCATAGACGCACGACCACCGCAGCTCAAGGAGTCCGCCTTCCCCTTCCCGTTTTAGCCCAAAGGCCTCAACTTCTTGTTCCAACAGCACCAGCAGAGTAGATCACGGTGCCTGCTGAGTGCGGCGGTGTCGCAACGATGCCGCGTGTGGCATACTGTCGGCGGCATGATGCAAAGCACGACGGAACCAGGCGGCAGCGTGGGGCAGAACAGAGCGGTAGTGTGCAGCGCCACTCGGTGCTCGTCGAGTGGAGTCATTGTCGAAGTGGAATTGTGGCTAGGCTTTACCATTGTGAACCTGGAGGCATGGGGCAGTTGGGCATGGAGCCGTTGTGGACTTTTGGGTTGTCCGGTTGTGCCAGGATGAATCTCGATTAACATAAAATGGGAAAAATATGGAATGTACCAATTGAAAAAATGAGAACTGCAAATACAATTGAGAAAATGCATTAATCTTTTTTTGATCTTATTCCCGTCCCGATTCCGAATAATTTCCGAATATTTCAAAAATGAACGGGAAAAACAGTATATGCAACGGGACGGTAAAGGGATTTTCATGTCCAGTATTCATCCCTACTTACAACTTCCACACACTAGGACGGGTCACGTCCACTGCTGAGTACGACTGCTAGTCGCCAGCGCACCGAGGACACTGCCGGAGCTTCTCACTGGGCGACGCCGGTGTGGACGCGTGGAGGCCGTGCCTGTACCTCGTGCCAGGGTTCTGCAAGAACAGCTCCTCCTGCCAGTTCCTGCATGGTTTACCAGAAGACAACGCCTCCACAATGGAGCTCTTTTAGCACACTGAGGCCGTAGATGAACGATCACCACAGCTCAAGGAGGCTGCCTTCTCCTTCTAGTTGTAGCTCAAAGGCCTCAACTTCTTGTTCCAACAGCACCAGTCGAGTAGCTTGTGATGGCGGCTGAGTGTGGCAGCGTTGCAGCGATGTGGTGCACGATGGGCTGTCAACGCCATGATGCAAAGCACGACAGAACCAGGTAGCAGCGTGTGGCAGAACATGGCAGGTATGTGCGGCAGAATCAGGCGGCGGCGTGCGGTGCCACTCAATGCTCGTGGAGTGGAGTCATGTGTCGAAGTGGACTTGTAGCTAGGCTTTACCATGATGGACCTAGAGGCATGGGGCGTTGGGCCTGGAGCTGTTGTGGGCTTTTGGTATGTCGGGTTGGGCCAGGCTAAATCCTGGTTAACATAAAATGGGCACCGCAAATGCACTCGAGAAAATGCATCAACCATTTTTGATCTTGTTCCTGATGACCCCTAACCCAATTCGTCCCAAATCTGAATAATTCCTGAATACTTCAAAAATGAACGGGAAAAACGGTATACAGGACGGGACTGGAAAGGATTTTCCTGTCCCATTTTCAGCCCTACTTACACCTCCCTTACGGTAGGATGGATCACATCCACTAGGGTGTAGAATGTGCTCTTAATGTTCAACCAATCTGGATTCAAGTGTCTTGGTCAACATCTATTTGAGGTGTTTACCATTAATGATGGTACCACTCTTATGCATAATCACATGAGCATTTGACAATGTCATGGTCCCAGGCTACATGTTTGTATGCACCAATGAGTTGGTTTGTAGCTTTTTTCTCAGTGCATGAGTATTGGCATGTGACTTGCACACTTGTAAGTGTCTCTTGTGGCTGGACCTCTGTCCTCTCCGTGTCATCTGCATCTCATAGTGCTTACCCATCTATGATCCTCTGTTAAACAACGCCCACACCATGCGCCTTCCAGGATTTCTTTTCTCGGTAAAGTTCAGAGGTGACCACGAACACATCCATGTTATTGATCTTTCCAACGGAGTTATCAAACGGAATGATGAGACTAGTGCTCGTCACCAGACGATGTTTTGTCGCCTCACCCCAGTTTAATGTATATTTATAATTACTTGAGCATTTGGCAATTTTGTGTTGCATTGCTACCTGTTTTTGTGACACCAGTGAGCTGGTTTGTAACTTTTTAGATGGTGCATGTGTGCTACTAGTGTTGACATGTGTCTTGCACACTTGTATTGTATCTTTTGGATGAAGCATACTCTATGTGAAGGACCCCTGTGTGTCATCAGCAACTCGGGGCGCTCACCCATCTACGATCCTCTGTTCATCAGCACCCACACCATCTGATGAGCAGATGGGATGCGACGACAGTGTGGCGTTGTACTCTGATGAGTACGACTGCTAGTCGCCAGTGAACCAAGGACACTGCCAGAACTTCTCACTGACCAACGCCGATGTGGACGTGTGGAGGCCATGCCTGTACCTCGTGCCAGGGTTCTGCAAGAGTGGCTCCTCTTACCGGTTTATGCACGGCTTACCTGAAGAAGACGCTCCCGCAATGGAGTTCATGCAGCACACCAAGGCTGTGGACGCACGACCACCACAGCTTAAGGAGTCCGCCTTCCCCTTCTCGTTGTAGCCCAAAGGCCTCAACTTCTTGTCCCAACAGAAGCAGCAGAATAGCTCACGGCGTGCTGTCGGCGACACGATGCAAAGTGCAATGGAACCGGGCAGCAGTGTGTGGCAGAACAGAGTGGCAGCACACAGCGGAATCAGGCAGTAACGCACGGCGCCGATCAATTCTCATGGAGTTAAGTCACGTGTCGAAGTGGAATTGTGGCTAGGCTTTACCGTGGTGTATCTAGAGGCACAGGCCGTTGGGAAAGGAGCCGTTGTGGGCTTTTGGTATGTCGGGTTGGGCTGGGCTGAATCCTGATTAACATAAAATGGGATCCGCAAATACACTCGAGAAAATGCATCAACCATTTTTTATCTTGTTCCCGACGACCCCTAACCCGATTCGTCCCAAATCTGAATAATCCTGAATACTTCAAAAATGAATGGGAAAAACTGTATACGGGACTGGATGGGAAGGGATTTTCCTGTCCCGTTTTCAGCCATACTTACACCTTATTTATGCTAGAACGGGTCACATCCACTATTGTGTACAAGGTGCTCTTAATGTTCAACCAATCTGGATTTAAGTGCCTTGGTCAACATCTATTTGAGGTGTTTACCATGAATAATGGTACCACTTATGCATAATCACTTGAGCTTTTGACAATGTCATGGTGTCATACTACATGTTTGTATGCACCAATGAGCTGGTTTGTAGCTTCTTTCTCAGTGAATGTGTACTACTAGTGTTGGCATGTGGCTTGCACACTTGTATGTGTCGCTTGTAGCTGATGGACCTCTGTCATCTCTGGGTCGTCTGTTCTCGTGGTACCCACCCATCTATGATCCTCTGTTCATCAACGCCCACACCATGTGCCTTCCAGGATTGCTTTTCTCGGTAAATGCAGAGATGACCAGGAGCACATCCATGTTGTTGATCTTTCCAACAGAGTTATCAAGCCGATTGATGACACTAGTGCTCGTCATCACACGATGTTTTCTCGCCTCAACCCAGTATATTTTGTTTGTTTATAGTTACTTGAGCATTTGACAATTTTGGCTTGCAATGCTACCTGTTTTTGTGACCTGGTTTGTAGCTTTTAGACAGTGCATGTGTGCAGCTTGTGTTGATATGTGTGTTGCACACTTGTATTGTATCTTTTGGATGAAGCATACTCTATGTGAAGGATCCCTATGTGTCATCAACAACTAGGGGCACTCACTCTTCTATGATACTCTGTTCATCGGAACCCACACCATCTGATGAGCAGATGGGATGCGACAACAGTGAGGTGTTGTACTCTGATGAGTACAACTGCTAGTCGCCAGTGAACAAAGGACACTGTCAGAGCTTCTCACTGAGCAATGCCTATGTGGACGCATGGAGGCTGTGCCTGTACCTCGTGCCAGGGTTCTGCAAGAGCGGCTCCTCCTACTGGTTCCTGCATGGCTTACCTGAAGACGATGCTCTCGCAATGGAGCTCATGCAGCACACCAAGGCCGTGGACGCATGACCATCGCAGCTCAAGGAGTCCGCCTTCCCCTTCTCGTTGTAGCCAAAATTCTTCAACTTCTTGTTCCAACAGCACCAGCAGAGTAAGTCGCGGCGGCTGCTGAGTGTGGTGATATCGCAGCAATGCGGTGCACGGCAGGCTGTCGGTGGCACGATGCAAAGCGCGACAGAATCAAGCGGCGGCATGCGGCAGGAGAGGGCAGCAGTGCATGGTGGAATCAGGCTGCAGCGCACGGCGCCACTCTATGCTTGTGGAGTGGAGTCATGTGTCGAAGTGGAATTGTTGCAAGGCCTTACCTTGGAGGACCAGGAGGTATGGGGTGTTGGGCTTGGAGCCGTTGTGGGCTTTTTGGTTGTCGGGTTGGGCCGGGCTGAATTCTGATTAACATAAAATGGGAAAAATACGGGATGTACCAAATAAAAAAATGAGAACTGCAAATACAATCGTGAAAATGCATCAACCATTTTTTGATCTTGTTCCCGACAACCCCGGAACCCGTTTCATCCTGATTCTGAATAATTCCCAAGTATTTCCGAAATGAACGCAAAAAACAGTATACGGGACGTAAAGGGCTTTTCCTGTCCTGTTTTCAGCCCTACTTACACCTTCCTCAGGCTAGGACGGGTCACATCCACTAATCAGTATGACTGCTGGTCGCCAGCGAACCAAGGACACTGCTGGAGCTTCTGGCTAAGCGACACTGATGTGGACGCATGGAGGTCGTGCCTCTACCTCGTGCCAGGGTTCTGCAAGAGAAGCTCCTCCTACCGGTTCCTGCACGGCTTACCTGAACATGATGCTCCAGCGATGGAGCTCATACAGAACACCAAGGCTGTGGACGCACAACCACTGCAGCTCAAGGAGTCCGCCTCCCCCTTATTGTTGTAGCCCAAAGGCCTCAACTTCTTGTTCCAACAGCACCAGCAGAGTAGGTCGTGGCATGCTGTCGGCGGCACGATGCAAAGTGCTGTTGCAATTTGGCCTACGGGAGCAGCACCCCAGTTCCTGGGCTGAATTATTTGGGTTAAATCCACTGGTATAAAGCCAAGGTCTAGCGCAGAGAGGTGGCTGGGATGTTTGGTCCCACATCGCCCACCTAGATGGATGTTTCCCAATATATATAGTGGCCCTTGGAGTGTTTCTCAACATGAGAATAATGAGGGAGATGAAGGCTGCTGCTATGGACACAAACACACATGTATGCGCATTTTGTGATTTTACGTGTATTTATCGCGTGACGAGTAGTGTTCTACTGAGCCTTTATTTTCTGCCACTTGTATAATTTGGAATGTCTCATCAACATCTAGACTGGTAGGTCAACTTGAGGAGTAATTATGGCGTAACTGCAGACACACGTCTAATGTGTGTAATGCTACGTAACTGCAGACATACGTTTAATGTGCGTAATGCCGTGTAAATGCAGGCACACGTTTAATGTGCGTAATGGCCATAACTTCTCCATTAGTTGCACGTTGAAGGATTTCAGGGGGCGGTTTCCTGAAATTATGGTAGATCAAATCTGAGGAGGTTGTCAGGCTCGAGAATATACGAGACGTCCTGGGTACTGGAGAAGACACACAGAAACTCATCTCTCTGGAAAACTGCTCTGCGCCGCCGTTTTTCGCCTTGGCATCCCTCTGTCCGTCTTGCAGCGAATCGAGGAAGAGCGGTGTCTCCGAACCGACGACCGGTGATCAGAAGACCTTAACGGGTGCCAGCAATCAGGTTTATGGGAAGTGTGCTCACACGGCCGCTCACGGCACTTCCTTCGTCCTCAACTTCTCGATCGAGATCTGATCCTCCACTTCCTAGCAGGATTCTTTGTAAGTAATTACTCGATCCATGACTAATTTGATATTTCTTATTCGTGATCTATTCGTATATGTTTCAATTCATTTTTGTATAATACTAGTAATGTTCATGTTGACTGCTAGTATATTTGTTCTTGCTATTTCTTTGTTCTGGTTCATCAAATTAATTGCATGCCATGTGTATTTTACAACAATCCAGAAATCTGATAGAATTAACATGACTAGACTTACTGATGCATTGAGACCTGAGCAATTTGCCGGGGGTGATAATTTTAAGAGATGGCAGACATGGGTCCAGTTCTGGCTCATGTCGATGAAGATCTGGTGGGTGATTTCCCCAATTCTTCCTCTCACTAAGGAGCATAAATGTGAGTATGAACTAGACAATTCTACTTGTCTTGACTACTTGTTGTCACTTCTGTCCGATCAGCTCTGTGATGTTTACATGAACCACACCTCTGCTAAAGAATTATGGGAGGCCCTAGACCGCAAATATGCGGAATCAGATGCTGGACGTGAACTACATGTTAATGACCGGTACTACGAATACAAGATGGTTGATGATCGATCTATCGTGGAACAGGCTCATGAGATCCAACTTATGGTGGGGGAACTTGCACATTTTGATATTGTCTTGCCTTGCAAATTCATGGTTAGTGGAATTATTTCCAAACTGCCTCCATCTTGGAGATGTTTTTCCATGAGTCTTAAACAAAAGAAAGAGGTTATGACTGTTGAAAGTCTGATCTCAACTCTTGATGTTGAGGAAAAGATGAGATCCAAGGATGTGCCTAGTTCTGTTCCGCGAGAAGGAACTCCCTCTAATGCCAATGTGGTTGAAGGGAAATCGGGTGGTGGCAATAAGAACAACAAGAACTGGAAAGGAAAGGCTGAACATAACACTAGATTTAAGAAGAAGAAGAAAGAATACCTGAGTTGCTTTGTGTGCGGTGAGCTTGGCCACATAACCAGGAAATGCCACAATAGAAAAGACAAGAAAGGTGGTGGTCATAAATCTATGAATGTCACTATTAGCGAGGTTGGAGGAACGTCTGGATCAGGGTATGTTCGAGAAGTTTTTCTAGCATGTCATTCTACCGATTGGTGGTTAGACACAAAAGCTAGTGTGCATGTTTGTTCTGACTATAATTTTTTCTTCTTATCAGGCTAGCGACAGTTGCTCCGTCTTGATGGGCAATGGGTCTAGGACTGTTTTGCATGAAATTAGAAGAGTCGATCTGAAGTTGACCTTTGGAAAGAATCTCTCTTTGAAGAATGTGCAGCACGTCCCTGGAATAAATAGGAACCTGATTAGTGGTTCTCTTTTATGTCGTGATGGCTATAAGTTAGTGTTTGAGTCGAACAAATTTATTTTTTCGAAGTTTGGTTTATTTATCAGAAAAGGCTATGATAGCGGAGGTCTGTTCCGCCTTTCAGATATTGAAGATTGTAATAATCTTGTGAACTCAGTTGCTTGTTCTAGTTCTGAATGCAATGGAAGAGAGGCTACCGTTTGGCACTCTCGGCTTTGTCACATTAATTATGATCGCATCATTAGATTGTCCAAACTTAATTTGATTCATAAAATTCCTGTGTCACACGTGTGTGCAAGCTAAGCAACCACGTAAACCTTTTAAAAGCGTGGAAGAGAAGAGCTTGTCACCACTAGATCTTATTCACTCAGATTTGTGTGAAATGAATAGAATTTTGACTAGAGCAGGGAAGAAATATTTTATATCTTTTATTGATGACGCTACAAGATATTGTCAACTCTATCTTATTAAAACGAAAGATGAGGCACTAGATCATTTTAAAATCTATAAGGCTGAGGTAGAAAACCAACTAGAAAGGAAAATCAAACGTGTTAGGTCTGTTAGAGGGGGAGAGTATCTTTCTAATGATTTTGGTGAATATTGTGTGAAACATGAAATTATCCATGAGACAACGGCTCCCTACTCACCCCAATGTAATGGGGTGGCTGAGCGGAAAAATCAAACACTTACGGACTTGGTTAATGCCATGTTGGACGGTTCGGGTTTATCCAACTCATGGTGGGGGGAAGCTATTTTGACCACATGTTTTGTGCTGAATCGAGTTCCATCATCCAAAGGTGAAATAACCCCATATGAAGGATGGAAAGGAAGAAAGCCTGCTCTCGGTTTCTTACGTGCATGGGGTTGTTTGGCCAAAGTTAATGTCCCTGTGTGTAAGAAACAAAAATTCGGATAAAAAACCGTGGACTGTGTCTTTCTAGGATATGCACAACATAGTGCATCCTATAGATTCTTAGTGATTAAATCCAAGATTCCTTATGTGCACGTTAACACCGTGACTGAATCTCGTGATGCCATATTTTTCGAGGATATTTTTCCAATGAAGGATAGAGTTGCAGGTCATAGCAAGCCATCTACTAGTTTTACTCCTGATCCTTCTCCATTATTCGTACCTTGTTCTTGCACCGAAAAATCCATTTAGGATAACAGTACAAATATTGTTCCTCGAAGGAGCACGAGACAAAGGATTGAAAAATCCTCTGGTGATGATTTTACTGTCTACCCTATTGATGATACACCCAAAACACTTTCAGAGGCACATGCATCACCATATGCAGAGAGCCGGAAGGAGGCAGTACATATTGAAATGGAGTCCATTTTAACAAATGGAACTTGGGAAATATGTGACTGTCCAGTTGGGTGTAAGTGGATATTTAAAAAGAAACTCAAACTAGATGGTACAGTCGATAAATATAAGGATAGATTTGCCAAGGGGTTTACCCAAAAAAAGGTGAGGATTTTTTCGATACTTATTCACCTATTGCTAGGCTAACCACAA
This sequence comes from Neostapfia colusana, assembly GCA_030760725.1. NCBI lineage: Eukaryota > Viridiplantae > Streptophyta > Magnoliopsida > Poales > Poaceae > Neostapfia > Neostapfia colusana. Next base: position 108,808,697 of record JASWHV010000009.1, on the reverse strand, counting down.
TTCATGTGCTTGTTGCACTTGCTGCGTGTCATGATCTTCTCATCCATCAAATGGATGTGAAGATGACTTTCCTAAATGGTGAGCTCGATGAGGAGATCTATATGAAGCAGCCTGATGGTTTTGTGGTGCCTGGGCAAGAGAACAAAGTGTGTAAGTTATGAAAATCCTTGTATGGCCTCAAGCAGGCACCAAAGCAGTGGCATGAGAAGTTTGATAGAACTATAACCTCAGCAGGTTTTATGGTAAATGCCGCTGACACATGTGTGTACTATCAGTTTGGTGGGGGTAAAGGAGTAATACTGTGCTTATATGTTGATGACATATTAATTTTTGGGACTAGTATCAATGTGATAAATGACGTAAAATCATTCTTGTCCCAAAATTTTGATATGAAGGATTTGGGAGAGGCTGATGTTATTCTAAACATCAAACTGATTAAGTGCAAGAATGAGATTACTTTAAAACAATCTCATTATGTGGAGAATATTCTAAATCAATTTGGATACTCAGATTCTAAAGATTCTCCAACGCCATATGATCCCAGTCTAAAAATTTGCAAGAACAGAGGATAAGGGATTAATCACTTGAGATATTCCCAGATTATTGGTTCTCTCATGTATCTTGCTGGTGTAACCAGACCTGACATCTCATTTGCAGTAAGCAAATTGAGCAGATTTACTTCCAGTTCTGGAAGAGATCACTAGTGTGCACTAGAACATGTAATGAGATACTTGAGAGGTACTTCAACATATGTGCTTCACTATATGGGGTACCCAGCTGATACTAGAAGGGTATACCTTCCTCACATTAGGACAGGTCACATCCACTAATCAGTATGACTGCTGGTCGCCAGCGAACCAAGGACACTGCCGGAGCTTCTAGCTAAGCGACGCTGATGTGGACGCATGGAGGTCGTGCCTATACCTCGTGCTAGGGTTATGCAAGAGCGGCTCCTCCTACCGGTTCCTGCACGGCTTACCCGAACACGATGCTCCAGCGATGGAGCTCATACAGAACACCGAGGCTGTGGACTCACAACCACCACAGCTCAAGGAGTCCGCCTCCCCCTTATCGTTGTAGCCCAAAGACCTCAACTTCTTGTTCCAACAACACCAGCAGAGTAGCTCGTGGCATGCTGTCAGTGGCACGATGCAAAGTGATGTTGGAATTTGGCCTACAGGAGCAGCACACCAGTTTCTGGGCTGAATTATTTGGGTTAAATCCACTGGTATAAAGCCAAGGTGTGGTGTGGAGAGGTGGCTGGGATATTTAGTCCCACATAGCCCACCTAGACGGATGTTTCCCAATATATATAGTAGCCCTTGGAGTGATTCTCAACATGAGAATAATGAGATGAAGGCTGCTTCTATGGACACAAACACACACGCACGCGCGCGCGTTTCATGATTTTACGCGTATTTATCACGTGACGAGTTTTGTTCTATTGAGCCTTTATTTTCTGCCACTTGTATAGTTTGGAATATCTCATCAACACCTAGACTGCCAGGTCAACTTGAGGAGTAATTGTGGCGTAACTGCAGACACACGTTTAATGTGTCTAATGCTCCGTAACTGCAGACACACATTTAATGTGCGTAATGCCACGTAAATGCAGGCACACGTTTAATGTGCATAATAATTATAACTGCTCCATTAGTTGCACGTTGAAGGATTTCAAGGGGCGGTTTCCTGAAATTATGGCAGATTGAATCTGAGGAGGTTGGCAGGCTCGAGTATATAGGAGACGTCCTGGGTACCGGAGAAGACACACAGAAACTCACCTCTCTCAAAAACTGCTCTGCGCCGCCGTTTTTCGCCTTGCCGTCCCTCCGTGAGTCGTGCAGAAGATCGAGGGAGAGCGGTGTCTCCAAACCGACGACTGGTGATCTGAAGACCTGCATGGGTGCCGGCGATCTGAAGATCTGCACCGGTGTCGCACGGCCGCTCACAGAACTTCCTTCATCCTCAAGTTCTCCGTTGAGACCTGATCCTCCACGTCCTAGCAGGATTCTTTGTAAGTAATTACTCGATCCATGACTAATTCAATATTTCCCATTAGCGATATGTTCGTATATGTTTCAATTCATTTTTGTGTAATACTAGTAACATTCATGTTGACTGCTAGTATATTTGTTCTTGCTATTTCTCTGTTCTGGTTCATGAAATTAATTGCATTTCATGTGTATTTTACAACAAGTGCAACCGAACCGGGCAGCAGCATGTGGCAGAACAGAGCGGAAGCACGCTGCGGAATCAGGCAGCAGCACGCGGCACCACTTGATGCTTGTGAAGTGGGTTCGTGTGTCGAAGTGGAATTGTTGCTAGGATGTACCGTGGTGGATCTGGAGGCCTGAGGTGGTTGGTCTGGAGCCGTTGCGGACTTTTGGTATGTTGGGTTGGCCGGGCTGAATCCCGATAAGCATAAAATGGGAAAAGACGGGATGTACCGAATAAAAAATGGGAACCGCAAATACAATCGAGAACATGCATCAACCATTTTTTATCTTGTTCCCGACGACCCCTAACCCGATTCGTCCGGATTTCGAATAGTTCCCAAATATTTCAAAATTAATGGCAAAACCGTATACTGGACGGGATGGGAACGTATTTTCCTGTCCCGTTTTCAGCCGTACTTACACCTTCCTCAGGCTAGGACGGGTCACATCCACTAGGGTGTACAAGGTGCTCCTATTGTTCGGCCAATTTGTATTCAAGTGTCTTGGTCAACATCTATTTGAGGTGTTTACCATGAATGATGGTACCACTCTCATGCATAATCACTTGAGCATTTGACAATGTCATGGTGTCATGCTACATGTTTGTATGCACCAATGAGCTGGTTTGTAGCTTTTTTGTCAGTGCATGTGTACTACTAGTGTTGGCATGTGACTTGCACACTTCTATGTGTCTCTTATGGCTGATGGACCTCTGTCCTCTCCATGTCATCTGAAACTCGTGGTGCCCACCAATCTATGATCCTATGTTCATCAACGCCCACACCATGTGCCTTCAAGGATAGATTTTCTCGGTAAAATCAGAGGTGACCAGGAGCACATCCATGTTGTTGGTCTTTCCAACAGAGTTATCAAGCTGATTGGTGACACTAGTGCTCGTCACTAGATGATGTTTTCTCGCCTCAACCCAGCTTTTTTTGTATATTATAATTACTTGAGCATTTGACAATTTTGTGTTGCAATGCTACCTGTTTTGTGACACTAGTGAGCTGGTTTATAGCTTTTTAGACAGTGCATGTGTGCTACTAGTGTTGACATGTGTCTTGACCACTTGTATGGTATCTTTTGGATGAAGCATACTCTATGTGAAGGACCCCTCTGTGTCATCAGCAACTCGGGGCGCTCACCCATCTACGATCCTTTGTTGATCGGCACCCACACAATCTGTTGAGCAGATGGGATGCGAGGACAGTGTGGCGTTGTACTCAGATGAGTACGACTGCTAGTCGCCAGTGAACCAAGGCCACTGCCGGAGCTTCTTACTGAACAACACCGATGTGGATGCGTGGAGGCCGTGCCTGTACCTCATGCCAGGGTTCTGCAAGAGTGGCTCCTCCTACCGGTTCCTGCACGACTTACCTGAGAGACGCTCCCGCAATGGGGCTCATGCAACACACCAAGGCTGTGGACTCACAACCACCGCAGCTCAAGGAGTCCGCCTTCCCCCTTTTCGTTGTAGCTCAAATGCCTCAACCTCTTGTTCCAACACCACCAGCAGAGTAGCTTGTGACGACTGCTGAGTGTGGCAGCGTTGCAGCAATTCAGGGTGCGGCAGGATGTCGACGGTACGATGCAAAGAGTGAAAGAAACAGGACGCATCACTCCATAGAGCACACTCTATATAAAGGATCTGTATCGCCTCCATGTCATCTATGATCCTTTGTTCGGTGTCCAGGCCATGCGCCATCCAGGACTGCTTTTTCTTGGTCAAATGTATGGGCGGCCAGAAGCACATCCATGTCATTGCCCTTTCCCATAGAGTCCTCAAGAAGATTGACAACACTTGTACTTGACACTGATGGTTTCTAGGATTGCTAGCCACTAGATCTACGGGATTCACATGGAGAAAATTGAATCCTAAAACTATTTCTTGAATAGTGAAGAACGAGAACTTAGAACGCACATACCTTCGGGTGTGGATGACGAAGCCGCCGTGTTGATGATGAACTTGAATGAGTCGAGATGGCGGCACAAACGTCATGGTACAGCGATGTCCGATGGACGGCGGTGCGAGCTCTTCCCCGTGCTCCCGCGCGCTTAGACATCGGATCAAAGACTTTGTTGGGATCGGTTTTGAGTCACGAAAATGTTGGTTTTGTGCCCCAGGCGTTCCCCTCCTTTTTATATTGCGCGGTGCATGAGGGGGCCCACAACCATAGATTGGTTGGCACCCCCAATCAAGGCATGTGGTGGAGGAATAATCGGAACATCTGTTGGGATGTTCGCGAGTTGGAGATCAAAAAGTTGATCCCAACATTCTCCACCTTGATCTCCACAGATCATTCTTATCAAAACTTACTTAATTTCTTTAACTAAACTTAGTGTTCACTTCTTCATGTTCGACATACTGAGTACATCGCATCATAATAGCCAATTATGTACTATCTGACTCGATGACTATAATATATCTTACACTTAGAAATAACCTTACACTCAGATGGCCCCTAAGTATCCAGGTGATCATAGATTTTCCCTTAATCCCATGCTGGCTACGTGTTCTCTGAACACATTGGGAGGAAGACCTTTAGTAAGCGGATCCGCAAGCATACACTTTGTACTAATATGCTCAAGACTAATGGTATGATCCTGATTTCATATTTCACAACATAAAACTTAATGTCGATGTGTTTGGCAGCACCACTAGACTTGTTGTTGTGAGAGTACAATACTGCGGGTTCATTGTCACAATATAACTTAAGTGGTGTTTCAATGTTGTTGACCACTCTAAGACCGGGTAGAAATTTTTAAGCCATAATGCCTGCCACATGGCCCCATAACAAGCAACAAACTCGGCATGCATTGTGGACGATGTAGTGACGGTTTGTTCGGAGCTTTTCCATGATATAGCTCCATTTGCGAGGGTGAATATGTAACTGACGTGGATTTCTCAGTATCCACACAACCCGCAAAATCAGAATCTAAGTATCCCACTACCTCGAGTGGGTCTGACTTACTATACGTTAACATGAGGCCTTTTGTGCCTTGCACATACCTTAATGCTTTTTAACCGCCTTCCAGTGATCAATTCATGGATTGGCCTGATATCTGCCAAGCATCCTGGTTACGAACGCTAAGTCAGGGCGAGTACATACTTGAGCATACATAAGGATTCAGACAGCAGAAGCATATGGAACCAATTTCATTTGATCGATCTCATATTGGTTCCTGGGACACTGAAAGTTCCCAATCTTATCACCCTTGACTATAGGAGCAGGCGAGGGTTTACTCGCATACATTCCGTACTTCCTGAGTACGCTTTCTAAGTATGTCTTTTTGGATAAACCCAATACCCCCTTACTTCTATCTTGGTGAATCTCAGTTCCTAACATGTAGGATGCTTCACCAAGATCCTTCATATCAAAGTTGTAGGACAAAAATTTCTTAGTTTCTAATAGTAGATTGACATCACTACTTGCAAGTAATATGTCATCTACATACAAAACAAGGAAAATAAATTTCCCATTCTTAAACTTAGCATATATGCAACTATCCTCCTCATTCTCTTTAAACCCAAACTTTTTTATAGTCTCATCGAACTTGAGATATCATTTCTTAGAGTTTAAGTCCATAGACCGACTTTCTTAATCGGCATCCAATATGTTCCTTACCCTTAATGACAAAACCTTTCGGATGTGTCATATAAACGTCCTCATATAGGTCCCCATTGAGAAATGCCATTTTTACATCCATCTGATGTAATTCTAAATCATAATGTGCCACTAAGGCCATAATGATTCTGAACGAATCCTTAGTAGAGACGGGTGAAAACGTCTCATTATAATCTATGCCTTCTCTTTGAGTGAAACCTTTTGCCACAAGTCTGGCCTTATATTTTTGGATTTTCCCTTTGGAGTCATGCTTAATCTTGTAGACCCACTTACAACCTACTGTTTTGGCTCCATTAGGAATTTCGACTGATTCCTGGACTTTGTTGGCACTCATTGAACTCATTTCATCATCCATGTCTTTACGCCACTCGGATGATTGAGAACTTCTCACACTTCAAATGAGGTGGTATCATCCTCCATTTGAAAATATTCACTCATATAGATCTCATAATCATTAGGAATAGTTTATCTTCTTACTCTTTGATATCTTCTATTTGACACATTATCTTCTATTTGAGGCGGTTGTTGCTCCTCATCATTAGCAGTGACTGACTCTAGCGGCTCAGAAAATTGAGCTTGTTCATGTAGAACGGGGGTCTCACTACTATTGGTGTCGCCGATGAGGGACTAACAACAGGTGTTGAAACAATAGCAGCGGGCACAGTTGGTTCAACTACAGCAGGTATCGAGAAATATGGTTCTTGAATCATCAGAGTGGGTGCATACACCCGCTTCTCCTCAAGATGAATTTCTCGGGGTACCATACTCCCCCTGATCATAGCATCCTCTGAAAAAACGGCATGCCTCGTTTCTACAAACTTAGTGTGTCAGTCAGGACAGTAGAAACGATAGCCCCTACTCTTTTCTGGATAGCCAATAAAATGGCAACTTACTGTCTTAGATCTAACTTACCAATGTTTGGGTTAAACACTTTTGCCTCAGCAGACAACCCCACACATGAAGATAATTAAATGTGGGCTTACATCATGTCCACAATTTATATGGTGTTTTTTGCACCAACTTACTAGGTACCCGATTAAGAATATGAATGGTTATTTTTAACGCCTCCATCCATAGACCAATCGACAAAGTAGAATAACTTAACATACTTCTTACCATATCCATTAGCGTACGGTTACTCCATTCCACTACTCCGTTCTGTTGATGCTCGCCCGGCATAAAATACTAGGTGACTATGCCATTTTCCTACAAAAACCTTGCAAAAGGTCCAGGAACTTGGCCATACGGGGTATGATGACCGTAGTACTCCCCTCCACGGTCAGATCTTACTATCCTAGTTTTTAGATTATGTTGATTTTCAACTTCAGTCTTAAATATCCTGACTTTATCCAATGCTTCAGATCTTTCCTTAATTAGATAAATGTAGCCATAGCGTGAATAATCATCCGTAAACGTTATGAATGAATCATACCCATCCACAGATGATACGGGAAATGGACCGCAAATGTCCGTGTGGGTTATTTCTAAAATTCTCGTACTACTTTTGGCATTTTTCTTAATTTTCTTAATGTATTTTCCTTTAATGCAATCAATGCATTGTTCGGAATCCAAAAAGTCCAAGCGAGGAAGAATTGATTCTGAAACTAAGCGCTCAATTATCACCCTCAAAATATGGCTTAAATGACAATGCCATAATTTCAAAGACGTTTCGGGATCAATTCTTTTGCACTTATGAAATACTAGGTCGTTATGAGAGGATATTTGATCATTACTTACCATATTAATATTATTATGCAAGGATAACAAATATACCATGTCTTGTCAGAAGGCAAGACCCACAACTTTATTATTAAACTTTATTAAACATCTATCATTGCCATAATAACTGATATATCCAGAATCTTCCAAGCATGATACAGAAATCAAAATCTTCTTTAAAGAGTGTACATAAAGAACATTATTAAGCTTAAGTACAAAACCATCTCTAAGAACTAATGGGAGATCTCCAATGGCTTCAACTTTAGCTTCATGGCCATCAGTGACTTTGATGGCTCTTTCCTCTCTTCTTAGGGTCCTCATGGTAGAGAACCCCTGTAACGAATTACAAACGTGCACAGTGGCACCTAAGTCAATTCACCAAGTAGATTGTGAATAATCTAAAAATAGATATTCATCAACAAAGGTAATAAAATCATTACCATTCTTATAACACCACTTTAGGAAGCCAACATAGTCCTTCTGATAGTGGCCTTTCTGCTTGCAAAATCTGCACTGATCTTTATCGACCTTCACATCCTTTTGAGGAGGATGTTGAGGTTCCTTACCCTTACCCTTATCTTCAAACTTGTGTGGAGTGTCATGTGTCTTAAAAGATTAGAAGAGTTATTATTAAAATAACTCTTCTGAGCCTTGTACTTACCTTTTGCTTAATTAATAGTCATTACGCAAAGACATAATGCGTTCTTCTTCCTGAACGCACATGGCCATAAGATTCTCAATGGTCCATCGCTTACGGTGAGAGTTATAGTTGATGAAAAACGCCTCAAACTCCTTAGGAAGTGAGGCAAAGATGAGATGCACAAGGAACTCATCTTTAAGCCCCAATTCCATAGGCTTCAACTTAGAGGCCATGTTTGTCATCCTAAGGATGTGCTCAGGCACACCACCTCCAGTGTACTTCTCAGTCACAAGTATCTTAATAAGAGTACTTGCATGAGCCTTGTAAGAGCCAGTAAACTGACTCTCCACCTTCTGGAGGTACTTAGTAGTTCTCTCACAATTAGGGATTGATATCCTAATTGCCTCAGTGATGGAATCCTTAATGATCATCAAACATTTTCTGTTTAACTGGATCCACTTCATACGATCTCCATCGTATTTGATCTTTCATATTCTGCCTTCCTCACATCGAAAGCATCGGGATGCTCTCCATCGTAAGGAATCAGAACCTCAGGCTCAGTGGGGTGTGGAGTGGTCAGTGTTAGATCCATCTCCAAGATTGCCAATGCAATATCTAACTACTCTCTCCATGAGCTAAAATTCCCTCCATTGAGGGGCTCTATGGCAGTGATCAAATTCAGTGCAAAAGAAATTTTGGAGAAACCTTCATGATGAAAATTTCATAATAATAAGTAAAATTCATAAAAAAAAACTTAAATAAAATGGAATGTTGTCTTCTGTCTTTCACGTTGGCTACTTGATAATATACAACATTCAAGAACATAGCAAATTTTGTCTTTCACGTTGGCTACTCAAAAAAATTCTATTATCTTAATCAATCAGAAATGTTGTGTGTTTCATCTTTCGCGTTGGCTACTCAATAAAAACACAACATTCGAAATCAGTATTAAACATGACAAGTTTTATTTTCCGCGTTGGCTACTCAATAAAATTTCCATGAATTAAATAACTTAAATTAAACTTAATACATAGTAAATTTTGTTATTCACATTGGCAACTTAACAGAATGACTATAACTTAATTAAGAGGAGATTTAATCAAATTTTCCTAATTAAATTTCTAGAAAACTAATCAACTTAATTACAACAACGGAAGCTTAACAAAGATACTTAATTTAACTTAATTATCCACAGCAGCATAATTAACTGAATTAATATGACTGAGAAATTAATTTTGCTAATTAACTGAAAATAACTATATTGAAAACTGTAGTTAAATTACTGAAAACTGATAATACACAGAGTTAATTCTTATCCCAAAGTTCCGTGTAGCCCAATTAATATTTAGCACAACAAATGAATTCTCTAGGGCCCAAATTCTTTAATCTGGGCAGCACATTCCTTCAGACATCTAAGTATAATAAGCCTTAGCTCTTAGCATAGCACAACAACCTTTCTATCTCAGTAGGTAGAGCAGGTAGCTCTTATCCTTGAGGTCACGGGTTTGATCCTCATGGTGAGCACCGGTTTTTCTTTTATGCTGGACTGGCAGCAATAGTGCGCCCTATGGGCCACGCCCGCACCCGTTAAGGTTTGAGCCACGGCGCGCTCGTCAGGTTTTGACCTCGCCCGACAAGCTGGCAGCGTGCCCGTTAGGGCAGCTGCCCCCTGCACGCACTACTGGGCCACGTTTTTCTTGGCCCATTTTCTTTTTCTCAACCCTAAAACAGATCTCCATCATCCAAAACGATCAAACGGCTAAGCATCAATTTCGGGGCTATAAATACCCATCCAAAGGCTCCCCTTCAGAACCCTAACTTCATTTCTCTCCCTCCCTTTTCTCTCCTTTAGCCGCCACCTCTTTTCTACCATTAATCTTGGCCTCTACAGAGAAGAGCGAGTACAGAGAGGGAGGAGATTGCATGGCTGGCGACCGGCTCCATTGTGAGGCTGCTCGCCGGTGGGCACGTGCTCACCTTCGTGTGGGAGCGTCCCGCCGCCGAGTTGTTTCCAGTGGCGCCAATTTTTTTTTGTTTTTTTACTTGCTGCTTGCTGTTTCTTGTTAGTACCCTTCCTTTTTCTTACTCTAAATCGGTTTTCTCACCATTTATGTTTGTTCATGCTGTGAATTCCAAAAAAATAAATAAATCCCGGATGGATCTAGTGAAGACTAGCCCGGCTCTTGATGCCATTGATGGTTTCTAAGATTGCTAGCCAGTAGATCTACGGGATTCACATGGAGAAAATTGAATCCTAAAACTATTTCTTGAATATTGAAGAACGAGAACTTAGAATGCACATACCATTGGGTGTGGAATACGAAGCCGCCATGTTGATGATGAACTTGAATGAGTCGAGATGGCGGCACAAATGTTGTGGTACAGCGGTGTCCGATGGATGGCGGTGCGAGCTATTCCCTGTGCTCCCGCGCGCTTAGAGATTGGATCAAAGACTTTGTTGGGGTCGGTTTTGAGTCACGAAAACGTTGGTTTTTCGTGCCCCCGGTGTTCCCCTCCTTTTATATTGTGCGGTGCACGAGGGGGCTCACAACCATAGATTGGTTGGCGCCCCCGATCTGGGCGCGTGGTGGAGGAATACTCGGAATGTCCGTTGGCACGTTCGCGAGTTGGAGATCAAAAAGTTGATCCCAACAGACACTAGTTGATGTTTTCACACCTGAACTTAGCTTGTCTAGTTATAGAGTGAAACAGGCGTCATGTGCTCAACACGTCCATCGGAGTTGTTCATATCCTCCGTGAGGGTCGAAATGAGAGCATGTGAATTGTGTTAACTTAAGCAGTCGTTACACCTTTTTGCATCCACCAAGGTGTAATGTTCAACTGTCCTGGATTCATGGGCCTTGGTTAGCATCTTTTGAAGTGTCTATCATCAATGGTACCTCTCGTGAGCATTTGACAATTTCGTGGTGCTATTCTACATATTTCTGTGAGACCAATGATATGGTTTGTAGCAGTCCACGTGGTGGTGTGTGTCACAAGTGTTGACATGTGACTTGCACACTTGTATGTGTCTCTTGTGGTTGAAGCACACTGTATGTGAAGGACCTCTACCACCTCTGTGTTTTCTGCAGCTCCTGGCGTTGACTCATCCACTATCATCTGTTCATTAGCATCCATGCCATGCGCCATACAGGACCGCTTTTCTTGGTAAAATTGAAGGGTAAGTAGGAGCACATCCATGTCATCAAGCAGATTGATGACACTAGTGCGCATCACTAAGTATTTTTTCTTACCTAAACCTAGCTCGTCTAGCTAAGAGTGAAACAGGTGCCATGTGCTCGACCTAGCAACCGGAGTTGGTCACATCGTCCCTGAGGGTCCGGCGCTAGAGCATGTAAGTTATGTGAACTTAAACAATTGTTACACCTTTTTCACTCTAGGACGTGCCAAATCCACCATGGTGTACAAGGTGGTCTGAATGTTTAACAAGCTTGTATTCATGGGCCTTGGTCAACAACTCTTTGATTTGTTTACCATAAAGTGTGGTAACACTCTTATGCATAATTACTTGAGCATTTGATAATGTTGGGGTGCAATGCTATATGTTTCCATGATAACAATGACAGTGTTGGCATGTTACCTGCACACTGGTATGGGTCTCTTGTGGTTAAAGCACACTCTATATGCATGAAGGATCTCTTTCACCCTTGTATCGTCTGCAGCTCGTGGAGCTCACTCATCTACGATCCTCCGTTCATCAGCGCCCATGCCGTGCACCATCAACCATCCAGGACCACTTTTCTTGATAAAATTTAGGGGCGACATGAGCATATACATGTCATTGATCTTTCCAACAGAGTCACGAAGTTGACTGACGACAGTAGTGTTTGTCACTTGGTGCTTTTTTCTGGCCTCAACCTAGCTTGACTGACTATAGAGTAGAACATGTGTTGCATGCTCAACCCGGCTACCATAGTTGTTGGAGTCCTCTCTAATGGTCCGATACCATATCATGTGAATTGTGTGAATTTAAACAACCCTTACACCTTCTTCACACTAGGACAGGTCACATCACTACGATGTACAAGGTGCTTTGAATGTTTTACCAGTTGGATTTGGGCATTGGTGAGCAGCTCTTTGAGGTGTTTACCATCAATGGAGGTACCGCTCACGCACAGTGGATAGCAATCAGAGCCCAGTAGTGCCCTTTGTCATGTAGTGGATTGCTGTTGTAGTTGGAGTGGTGTATTTATTGGTGATGAGGAGTATAAAAATGGAATTCCTCTAGACTTCATGATTTTTTTCAACAATACAAGAGAGTAATGGAGGAGAGGTATCACTGGTCCAGTAAGTGATGACACTTAGGCTATAAAGATGTATCGTTTGAAATGGATTAACTTGATTTGTATGACTTGAGAGGTCCTTCAGTTTAGCTTACTACCTTAAGGGCCCTTGTATCATAAATCTCTAGTTTCTAAGAGATATTTTCACACCTGGTTTTCCATACGGAACACTGAGCATATTCTCACATGTATGTCAGGATCAGTTGAATCATACATGTGACGACAAGAGTGTAATATCATTATATTACAAGCCAAGGGTATCGTGTAACGGTATATTACATATAAATGTCATAAAGTACTTCTATACACTATAAATGTAATACAGCGGAAGACATTCATGTGGGACTCCAATACATAGGCGTTGCAGCGGGGGTTTCACTAGCCTAGAACAACTCGTCGAGATCAAAGTCTTCATCATTGAAGTCTATATCTTCATTTGCACCTAAGCAGCATGTGATATTCCAACAAAAGAAAGTTTGAGTACCAAAGGTACTCAGCAAGTGTAGGAAAGAACGATATGAAGGCTAATAGTAAGAAAAGGCTAACTTGGTTAAGCACTATGCATTATCCCTAGTCCTTAACTTTCATTAGCAATCTATTTACTAAGTGATCCTTCCCACCATATTTATAAATAAGTTATTAATGTCATATTACACCACCTAACAACCTTTTCCAACTCACATCTATGTTCTTCTAATCATGCACAAGTCCAAGCCGCTCTTGACCGTGAGCACGGCTATCATGACAGTTTGGTTCTCTGTAGAGATTGTACCACTTTACCCACAAGTTGTGATTTAATCCCCCTGTTGCCAGGTGGACTAAGAACCTCCCTGATATCCGTGGTTGCAAGCCACATTACACACTTCCCTTGGTGTGCGATCAGGAGATCACTACATGGCCTTTACAAGGGATCTACCAGGAAGTACAAGCCCACTGAGGTTCCACCGCTGCAGTTCCTGGGAGTAAACCCTCCCCTGCAGATGTCCCCTCTTGAACCTTGCAGTTCCCGGGGTAGTAAAAAATGGACTCCCATTCTCCGCACCATCCAAACACTCATACTATACCGGCAAACTCCTAATTAATTGGCCAAGCAGCCCCATCTCAGTCTTGTGGTTGCACTGTAAAGCCAGGTTAACTGTTCCATGAACCGGTCCTTAGAATCTTAGACAGGCACTACCACTAACCTAAGTCTCGTGCACGAAGCACCATCCAAAACAATCAATCTGTCTAGATTCCTAGCACTATGACACACTCTTGTGTCTCTCATAATTACCACAAGACAAGTAATAACTATGTTTCATTTATTTTCTAAGTTCTAAGCATGGCTAAGCACATAAAATGACAATGACATATCCATGGTTTTGCAAGGAATGATAAGAAATAAAAGTAGTGAAACATCCTAAACTGGGTTTCATATTGAAGACATCATGCAATTATTCTAACTAATCATCCTAGAATATGAGCAAAGTGGTCAAGAAACACTTGCCTTTGAATTGCTGCTCGGCTACTTTGAAATCTTGTTCTTGAAGATTAAGAAGTAGCTCTTGTGACGGTTCTACCCATGTATATGCACACAAAACAATGCAAAACATGCAATAAGAAACTTAACAACACATTTCAGTCACATATATACTTAATTATATACATATATCATTTATTTCTATTTGGTTTCTCCATCTACATATGGCTTCATATTATTCTACATGTGTTTTGGAGTGAAAATAGATATCAACTTGACATATATATCTTTTACTTTATTTTTGTTATGGCAAAACATTCATTTTCTAATTTTGTAGTGGTTTTTAATAGTTCGAAGTGTATATATGCATATATACTAATTTTATTATAATTTCAGACCTAATAATTATTTTTAAAGTATTGCTATAATTATTTCCAGAATATATATTACTTTGATTGCATTTCAGAATTTATCAAGGCATTTTAGACAATTTCCATAAATTTTCCAAAGTATATATTGTTTTTATTTGTATTTCAGCATTAATTTATTACCTAGAATGCATTTTCAGTCCTAAAATGTAATTATTCTTAATTACATAATCTATATATGTGTGAAAATGTGAAAACAGAATATTTTAATGCATTTTTATATTTTTCCAGAATTTTCTTACATCATTTTGGCTATTTTCAAAATTAAAAATGAAGTTACAATTTATTCTGGGCTGCAAAATATTATTCTAAACTTTTCCAGGGGTTAAATTGAAGTTCTAAAGGTATTTTCCTAAATTACAAAGAACACAGGAACTAAATGGTTATTGTTTAATAGTTTTCCTAATTGCTATAAAGCCTAGGGTTCAAACTGTAAAGCACAGGGTCTGTTCAATATTACTTTGAATCTTCAGGGGCCTAACCGTGAAAACTCCAAGGGTTATAGCCGTCTTAAATGTGGGCCGTTGGATTCTAGATGGAGGGTCCAGATTTAAAATAACCGAACCGGTATGACTCTTCTAATCTCAACCGTACACGCGAAACCGAGGGCCAGGATTCAGCCACGTCGCCCTCCACTTTCTCCCCCACGAGCGGCGGTGCTCTGTGGAAACCGGCGGCGACCTCGCCGGAAGTCCTTGATTTTCGCCGATTCTTAACCGTTTCTCGAGTTTTCTACTTCAAATCAAAAAGGAGGAGGTGGGGAACTCAGTTAGCGGATTTTCTTGGACTCAAGATGGCCGGAAATCGACTGTCGACGACGTTTGGCGGCGGCGGCGTTCGGAGCTCGTTGAAACGGCGATTCGGCTACGATTCCTCGAGGTTTCTTTGCTATGAGACCTCCCTGCGATCATGTGTGTGCGAATGGAGGGTTAAATCGAAGCAAAGAGCAACGGATTTTGGTGAATTTCAAAAGTTTGGGCATGGGGGTCGGAGTTCTTACCGAGTGAAATTGAGCGCAACCGGTGAGGAAAATTCGGTTTGCTTTTATAGGAGAAGGATAGGCGGCGATTTGTGGGGCGTCAGTTGGGAGAGGGACGCGAAGAAACGGTGGTGTCCGATCGGAATTCCTCACATGCGATAATAGAGAGTGGAGGGAAGGCCGGCAGTTGCTTTGCATAAGAAACACATGACATGTGGGTCCGCTTGGCAGTGAGGGAAGTGAGAGAGAGGAGGGCTTGATCCATTTTCTGAAAATTTTAGGTATTACAATCCTACCCCCTTAAGAAAAATCTCGTTCTCGAGATTTGGACTTACAAAGAAAATAGATTAGGAAACTGCGACTTGAGTTCGTCTTCTCTTTCCCATGTAGTTTCTGCTTCGGAATGATGTTTCCATTGAACTTTGCAAATACGAATTCTTCTGTTTCTCGTAGTTTGTTCCATCGTCTCAAGAATCTTGACTTGATACTCGGTATATGAAAGATCTTCTTGTACATCCAACTCTTCCATTGGCAGTTGCTCGTCTGGAGTCCTTAAACACTTCTTATGTTGTGATATATGGAATACATCATGTACATCCGATAATCGAGAAGGTGACTCCAACTGATACGCTACCTCTCCTTTCCGTTCCAGTATCTTGAATGGTCCGATATACCGAGGTGCTAACTTTCCTCTTACTTTAAATCTTTGAAGTCCTCGCATAGGTGATGCCTTGAGATACACATTGTCTCCCACTTCAAAAACTATTTCTCTTTGCCTTGTGTCTGCATAACTTTTTTGTCTTATTTGAGCTATCTTTAAATTATTGCGGATTTCTTTTACTTTCTTTTCTGCATCTCTTAATACCTCTGGTCCAAATATCTTACCCTCTCCTGTTTGATCCCAAACAGAGGAGTTTTGCATTTTCTTCCATATAATGCCTCAAATGGAGACATTTTCATACTAGTCTGATAACTATTATTGTAGGAGAATTCCGCATAAGGCAAATTCTTATCCCAGCTCCTCCTATTCTTAAGTGCACAAGCTCTAAACATATCTTCAAGGATTTGATTAGTTCTTTCTGTCTGCCCATCAGTTTGCAGATGATATGCGGAACTGAAATTCAATCGAGTTCCCATGGACTCATGTAATTTTTGCTAGAATCTTGAAGTAAACTATGTATCTCTATTCGACACTATCTTCTTAGGCACACCATGTAAACATACAATTATGGACATATATAACTCCGCTAACTTTGATCCATTATAGTTTTCTTTCACTGTTATGAAATGGGCAACTTTGGTCAATCTATCCACTATCACCCATATTGAATCATACCCTAATTGTGTCCTGGGTAAACCTACTATGAAGTCCATTCCTATTTCTTCCCACTTCCATTCAAGTATTTTTAGTGGTTGTAATAATCCTGCGGGCCTTTGATATTCTTCTTTGACTAACTGGCATGTGTCGCACAATGCCACATGCTCTGCGACATCTCTTTTCATTCCGTACCACCAATACCTACTCTTGAGATCATGATACATTTTTGTACTTCCTGGATGGATTGAATAATCGGAATCATGAGCCTCTTTTAAAATTAACTTTCTTATCTCCTTGATATCTGGTACACATATTCGTTTTCCATGCCACACGACACCTTGCTCATCTTCTCTAAATCTTGGAGCTTTGTTTTCTTTAATTAATCTCTTGATTTCTTGTATCTTTTCATCATTCTTTTGGCAATTTTGAATATCTTGTTCCAAAGTTGAGTCAACTTTCATTGCTATGGCCTCCGTGTGATTTACAAGACTTAAATTTAATTTTGCAAACTCTTCACAAAGTTGAGGTTGTAGATCTCTCATTGTCAACATATTGACATGAGTCTTCCTGCTTAAAGCATCTACAACTACATTAGCTTTTCCAGGGTGATAATTGATTCCCACATCAAAATCATTGATGAACTCCAGCAATCTTCATTGTCGGAGGTTGAGATCTGGTTGTGTGAAGATATACTTCAAACTCTTATAGTCTGTATAGATCTCGGTTCTCTTACCCATGAAATAATGTCTCCATAGCTTTAATGCATGTACGACTGCTACCAATTATAAATCATGTGTAGGATAGTCCTTCTCATGCTTCCGAAGTTGTTTGGAAGCATAGGAAATAACATGCCCTTCTTGCATAAAACACATCCTAATCCCTGACCTGAAGCATCACAATAAACAGAAAATGCTTTCTCCATATCTGGCATAACCAAGACTGGGGCTGTGGTTAACTTCTTCTTTAACTCTTGGAAGCTTGACTCACACTCAGGAGTCCATACGAAAGCATCTCCTTTCTATAACATTCTTATGAGTGGTTTTGCATTCTTTGAAAGTCCTTCAATAAATCTTCAGTAATAACCAGCCAATCCTAAGAAACTTCGGATCTCCCCGACATTCTCTGGTGTCTTTCATTTTTGAACACTGGCTAATATTCTCAAAAAAGCAACTTTCTTTAGCCAAAATTCACATTTACTGAATTTGGCATATAGTTGATTTTCTCTTAGCTTTTGTAACACTATTCTCAAATGTTTCTCATGCTCCTCATTATTTGAGAATATTAGAATATCATCAATGAACACTATTACAAATTTGTCCAAATATTTCATGAACACCTTATTAATAAGATACATGAAATATGATGGAACATTTGTTATGGCATAACTGTATATTCATACAGTCCATACATAGAGACAAATGTTGTCTTTGGAAAGTCTGATTCTCTTATCCTTAGTTGATGATATCCTGAACGGGAGGTCAATCTTGGAGAATACACATGCACCTCTCAATTGGTCAAACAAGTCCTCAATACGAGGTAAAGGGTACTTGTTTTTAATTATCACTTCATTAAGTGCACGGCAATCTACACATAACCTCTTAGTTCCATCCTTCTTCGGTACAAATATGACCGGAGCTCCCCATGGTAAGGAACTAGGACGAATATACCCTTTCTCCGATAACTCTCGGATATGATTCTTGAGTTATGCTAACTGTTGGGTATCCATTCTATATGGTCTTTTGTATATTGGAGCAGTACCAGGTACTAACTCAATAATGAATTCTACTTCTCGATCGGTGGCATACCTGGTAAGTCTTCGGGGAATACATCAGGAAATTTGTTGAGAACATTTATGTCTTCAATGGTTACCTCTGTCTTGTTAAGTTGAGCATTCCCATATGGTACTTGAATGGATGTAAACGCAATCTTTGTTCCATCCGTATGGGTTAACTCCATAATTCTTGTTGAACAGTGTATAACTCCTTTATACATTGTCAACCAATCCATTCCCAAGATAATGTCTATCCCTTGTGATTATATGATTATGAGATTTGCAAGGAATTCCACTCCATTCACTCCTAGGCTCACCTTAGGACATACTTGTTTTGTCTTTAATTCTCCTCCAGGAAAATTTACTACTAACACTTGATTCATAGATGCAATTGGTAGGTTGTGTCTTGTTACAAATTCTTTGGCTATGAATGAGTGTGTTACACTAGAATCAAACAATATTGTAGCAAGGTGGGTATTTGCAGAAAACATATCAATCACCGCATCTAGTGCATCTTGCGCTTTTTCCATAGTCACATGATTCACTTTGCCACGTACAGGATTCTGTTGCTGAGCTGGCTTCTTACTTGGGCACCTGTTAGCATAGTGTCCACGTTCTCCACAATTGCAACATTGCCCAGTGACCTTGGCTACTGGTGCTTTATTGTTTTGTGGTGCATTTGGAAGACTTGATCCTGCAAGACGAGGTTGAAAGGCAGGACGTTGTTGTTGCACTTGTTGCCGCTGTTGCTGAGGTTGAAAAGTTGGATTCCTTGCAGCAGAATTGTAGTTCCTCTGTAGCTGATTAGGAACCATTGGTTGGTTCATTGTTCCAGCCGGTGGTGATGAGAAACGAGGTCGACTGTTGCTGCTACAATACTGTCCTTGCTAAATCATCTTTCTTTTACGATCTTCTACCAACTTTTGTCTCTTCCTCTCAACTGTGAAAGCCTTGTTTATAAGCTTCTGAAAATTCTCATAGTCACTGGAAGACATGGCATCCTGTATCTTTGAGTTTAATCCTTCTTTGAAGAAGTCTTGTTTCTTTTCATTTGTGTCGATATCTCCTAGTGCATAACAACATAACTGAGTAAACTTGGTAAGATACTCACGCACAGACATGCTTCCTTGCTTCAAACCAAGGAATTTCCTTCCGCTTGTTCTTTATTTCACCCGCTGGTACGTAGTGATTGCGGAAGGCCATCTTGAATTCATTCCATGAAATACTTTCTGGATCTTCATGAGCTTCTTTGTATGCAGTCCACCAGTCTGCTGCAGATTCATAAATTGATGAGAGGCAAAGAGTACCCTCCACGCCCTTCAGACTGTATGATCTGCAACTTGTTCTCAATATTCTTGAGCCAATCATCAGCTTCTAATGGTTCTATGGCACTGTCAAACCTTGGTGGCTGAGTATTGAGAAATTCACTCAACCTTGGTTGACGTGGTGCACTTTGAATTGGTGGTGGGGGTTGTTGCATATTGGACACCACTTGTGTCAAGTTCTGAATAAGTTGATTCTGCATATTCATCATTTGTTGCATCACTTCTCCATCTACTCTGCATGCAACTCTTGGCTGCCATTCAGGTAGAGGAAACCTTGTAGCATCATCATTGTTGTTTCCTCCATTACGTCTTCTTCTGCCTGCCATCTATTGTGAACAACTATGTTTAGACTCAACTTCTAATTTATATATACTCTCCTACTTGCATATTATTGTGCATATATCCTTATTAGTTCAACTCAAAAGATATAAAAGCTTTACTTAATTTATTTGACAATCATGTTTGAAGCAAACATAACATTTATATTCATTAATAGTTATGTACATACACCAACTAGGTTGTGAACATAAGCCTATGGCTTTCACAATCACGTTACACACCATCAAACCTAAGCAACAACTACACACTAAGTTTTACATTACAATATAAATACATACTAGACGAAGTATAACATAATTATGGACACCTATCCTAACTATCTCCTGGTACTTGTGCATTTTCCTGAGGGTCCTCCTCATCGCCATCGGGAGAACTAGCTGCTCACCCGGCTCTGTTGGGCTTAGGTGGTGGTGAGGCACGAGGGTGTTTGGCTGCCCTACGGTCTAGAGAGTCGGGAGTCCAAGTATCTCCATCTAAAACATAGAGGTCAGTTACTTCTTCATCCCTCATCCTCATCAGTCCATGCATTATAGCCTCCGTCTTCTTCAGCAGATCACGTACATCCTGAAGTTCTTGCTGGCAGTTTATAGCCTAGTGCTGAGGCTAACTTCCTCTTCAAGGCTCACATCCATCTGTACAATGTTACAACCCTCTCTGATGGGTTCATAGTTGAATTCTGCACTTCCACTTTGTTGTCGTGGGGTGTACATGTACTGAGTCACCTCAAGTCGTCCACGGTTGACGTAGCTTTGGCATGTGATCGCCTCCCAAGTAGCATCTTTCTTAGCTTCTGCCATGGTAAATTTCCGAGTTCCATTCCTCGCATTCTGCGCGAGAAACTCTAGTAGTGTCGCAGTACCTACTAACTTGTTGGTGTATCCAGCACAGCAAAGAAGGTATCTAAGGCGCTCCACCATGCCTCCTGTGGATTCCCCATAAGTTTGGTATGTGGTAGGGTTATCCACATCCTCAAGAGTGCGTGCAGCCAGTTGGTGTCGAGGAACTCGTCCTCCAGTGGACTTACGGGCTATGAGTGGCGTACATGCCGTCTGTTTCATGAAAAATTTCAAATGAGTTAGAAGAATAAATAATATAATATTCTTTTGAATGTAGATGAGGTTAGACAATACATATAAATAATCTAAATAACCTTTTTCTAACAAAGTCTTTTTGTAAAATAGTTTTTACTAAAATACTAAGACTTATTTTGTCAATTTCAAACTAGGCTTGTGTCCTACGGGCAACCTTGGCTCTGATACCACTTTGTCACACCTGGTTTTTCATAAGGAACACCCGAGCGTATTCTCACATGTATGCCAGGATCAGTTGAGTCATACATGTGACGACAAGAGTGTAATATCATTATATTAGAAGCCAAGAGTATCGTGTAATAGTATATTACATATAAATGTCATAAAGTACTTCTACACACTATAAATGTAATACAACGGAAGACATTCATGTGGGACTCCAATCCATAGGCGTTGCCCGGGGGTTTCACAAGCCTAGAACATCTCGTCGGGATCAAAGTCTTCATCGTTGAAGTCTATGTCTTCATATGCATCTGAGCAGCATGTGATATTCCAACAAAAGCAAGTTTGAGTACCAAAGGTACTCAATAAGTGTAGGAAAGAATGATATGAAGGCTAATAGTAAGGAAATGCTAACTTAGTTAAGCACTATGCATTATCCCTAGTCCTTAGCTTTCATTAGCAATCTATTTTACTAAGTGATCCTTCCCACCATCTTTATAAATAAGTCATTAATGTTAGGTTACACCACCTAACAACCTCTTCCAACTCATATCCATGTTCTTCTAATCATGCACAAGTCCAAACCGCTCTTGACCGTGAGCACGGCTGTCATGGCAGTTTGGTTCTCTGTAGAGATTGTACCACTTTACTCACAAGTTGTGATTTCATCCCCTGTTGCCAGATGGACTAAGAACCTCACTGATATCCGTGGTTGCAAGCCACACTACACACTTCCTTTGGTGTGCGATCAGGAGATCACTACATGGCCTTTACAAGGGGTCTACCGGGAAGTACAAACCCACTAAGGTTCCACCGCTGCAGTTCCTGGGAGTAAACCCTCCCCTGCAGAAGCCCCCTCTTGAACCTTGCAGTTCCCGGGGTAGTAAAAAATGGACTCCCATTCCCCGCACCATCCAAACACTCATACTATACCGGCAAACTCCTAATTAATTGGCCAAGAAGCCCAATCTCAGTCTTGTGGTGGCACTATAAAGTCAGGTTAACTGTTCCATGAACCGGTCCTTAGAATCTTAGACAGGCACTACCACTAACTCAAGTCTCGTGCACGAAGCACCATCCAAAACAATCAGTCTGTCTAGATTCCTAGCACTATGACACACTCTTGTGTCTCTCATAAATACCACAAGACAAGTGATAACTATGTTTCATTTATTTTCTAAGTTTTAAGCATGGCTAAGCACATAAAATGACAATGACATATCCATGGGTTTGCAAGGAATGATAAGGAATAAAACTAGTGAAACATCATAAACTGGGTTTCATATTGAAGACATCATGCAAATTTTCTAACTAAT
This sequence comes from Neostapfia colusana, assembly GCA_030760725.1. Lineage (NCBI taxonomy): Eukaryota > Viridiplantae > Streptophyta > Magnoliopsida > Poales > Poaceae > Neostapfia > Neostapfia colusana. The sequence goes on along the minus strand of JASWHV010000009.1, from coordinate 108,786,004 downwards.
CATCCTAGAATAGGAGCAAAGTGGTCAAGGAACACTTTCCTTTGAATTGCTGCTCGGTTACTTTGAAATCTTGTTCTTGAAGATTAAGACGTAGCTCTTGTGATGGTTCTACCCATGTATATGCACACAAAACAATGCAAAACATGCAATAAGAAACTTAACAACATATTTCAGTCATATATATACTTAATTATATACATATATCATTTATTTCTATTTGGTTTGTCCATCTACATATGGCTTCATATTATTCTACATGTGTTTGGAGTGAAAATAGATATCAACTCGACATATATATCTTTTACTTTATTTTTCTTATGGTAAAACATTCATTTTCTAATTTTGTAGTGATTTTTAACAATTTTTCAAGTCTATATATGCACATATACTAATTCTATTATAATTTCAGACCTAAAAAATATTTTTAAAGTATTACTATAATTATTTCCAGAGTATATATTACTTTGATTGCATTTTCAGAATTTATCTAGGCATTTTAGACATTTTCCATAAATTTTCTAAATTATATATTGTTTTTATTTGTATTTCAGCATTAATTTATTACCTATAATGCATTTTCAGTCCTAAAATGTAATTATTCTTAATTACAAAATCTATATATGTGTGAAAATGTGAAAACAAAATATTTTAATGCATTTTTATAATTTTCCAGAATTTTCTTATATCATTTTGGCTATTTGCAGAATTAAAAATGAAGTTACAATTTATTCTGGTCTGCAAAATATTATTCTGAACTTTTCCAGGGGTTAAATTGAAGTTCTAAAGCTATTTTCCTATATTACAGAGAACACAGGGACTAAATGGTTATTGTTTAACAGTTTTCCTAATTGCTATAAAGCCTACGGTTCAAACTGTAAAGCGCAGGGTCTAATTAATATTACTTTGAATCTTCAGGGGCCTAACCTTGAAAATTCTAACGGTTATAACCGTTTTAAATGTGGGCCGTTGGATTCTAGATGGAGAGCCCAGATTTAAAATAACCGAACCGGTATGACTCTTCTATTCTCAACCGTACACGCGAAACCGAGGGACAGGATTCGGCCACGTTGCCCTCCACCTTATTCTCCCCCACGCACGGCGGCGGTCACCGGAAACCGATGGCGACCTCGCCGAAAGTCCTCGATTTTCGCCAATTCTTAACCGTTTCTCGAGTTTCCTACTTCAAATCGAAAAGAAGGAGGTGGGGAGCTCTCTTAGCGGATTTTCTTGGACCCAAGATGGCCAGAAATCGATCGGCGACGACGTTTGGCGGAGGCGGCGTTCGGAGCTCATTGAAATGGCGATTCGGCTACGATTCCTCGAGGTTTCTTTGCTGTGAGACCTCCCTGCGATCATGTGCGTGCGAATGGAGGGTTAAACCGAAGCAAAGAGCGACGAATTTTGGTGAATTCCGAAAGTTAGGGCATGGGGGCCGGAGTTCTTACCAAGTGAAATTGAGCGCAACCCGTGAGGAAAATGAGGGGGTTTCGGTTTGCTTTTATAGGAGAAGGATAGGCGGTGGTTTGTGGGGCGTCAGTTAGAAGAGGGACGCGAAGAAACGATGGTGTCCGATCGGAATTCCTCACATGCGATAATAGAGAGTGAATGGAAGGCCGGCGGTTGCTTTGGAGAAGAGACACACGACATGTGGGTCCGCTTGGCCATGACGGAAGTGAGATAGAGGAGGGCTTGATCCATTTGCTGAAAATTCCGGGTGTTACAGACATTAAGAATGAAATCTGTTTGAAACAATATAGCATAGCGAGGATCCAAAGTCCATATGATGAGTTCCATGCGAAGACATTATTTGTGTTAGATGATGAGAGGTTTGTCTTTTATTGGGCACCACAAGGACAACTGCTCATATGTCATCTGTGAACCAATACTTCGGCAGTAGTAAAAATGGGACATCTTGATTCAGGCGTTGTGTTCGTAGAATGTTAAGTTTACCATAAGCTGATGTATAGTATCGTAATGCATTGCTACTCAGTTTAGCTCGTGTTTACTACAATGCACGAGTCACTCTCCTAGATTTTAAACTAAACATTGTGTCGATATTGGTAATGTTTTTCCAAGGCATTTTAACTTCTTGCTCTTAGTGTGTATGGTATGCTTATGCATAATTACTTAAGGATTTGACAATATTGTTGCGCAATGCTACATGTTTATGTGACACCAATGAGCTGGTGTGTAGCTTTTTGTTCGGTGCATGTGTGCCACAAGTGGCGACATGTGACTTGCACACTTGTACGTGTCTCTTGTGGCTCAAACACAATCTATAATGAAATAACCCTGTCATGTTGTTTGATGACACCAGTGCTCATCAACAAGTGTTGTTTTATCATCTCAATCTAGCTTGTCTAGCTACATAGTAGAACAGGTGTCGTGTGCTCAACCCGCCTAACATAGTTTTTCAAGTCCTCCCTAAGGGTTTGACACCAGAGCAGTGAATTGTGTGAACTTAAGCAACTCCACACTAGGACAGGTTGCATCCACCAAGGTTTACAAGGTGCTTCGGATGTTCAACCATCTTGGATTCATGGGCCTTGGTCAACAACTCTTTGAGGTGTTTACCATCAATGGTCATACTGCGCATGCACGATAGATAGCAATGTGGAGCCCATTACCGCCCTTTGTCGTCCCTTGAATTGGTGTTATAGTTGATCGGGTGGTGTATTTCTTGGCGATGAGTAGTATAAAAATGACATTCCTCTAGACTTCATGGTTTCATTTGACCATGCAAGAGAGAAATAGAGAGGTTTCACTAAGCCAGTAAGTGATAATGCTAAGGCTATAAAGAAGTATAATTTGAAGAGGGATCAAATATAGATTTGTATGAATTGAAAGGTTCTCTGGTTCTACCTTACTACCATAAGGACCCATATATCATGGACCTCTGGTTTCTAAGAGATTGAGAATGAAATCCAAGAAACAGTATAGCATAGCAAATAACCAAAGTCAATCTTATGAGTTCCATGCAAAAACATTATTTATGTTAGATGATGACATATTTGTCTTTTGTCAGAAACCATGGGGGGAGGACAAATACTCATATGTCATCCGAGAACCAACACTTTTGCTACAGTGGGAGTGGGACATATTGATTCAATTGGTATGTTCACAGAAAGTCTGTTAAGTTTACCAGACGGTGATATGATACAGTATTGTAATGCATTGCTACTCAGTTTAGCTTGTGATAAGCAAAATTGCAGGAATCACTCTCCTAGCTTTTGAATTGAACTTTGTATCGGCAACGGTAATATTTGGCCAATGCATTTTAACTTTCTTGCTCTCGGTATGTATGGTATGCTTATGCATAATTACTTGAGCATTTGACAACGTCGTTGTGCAATGCTACATGTTTATGTGACACCAATGAGCTGGTATATAGCTTTTTACTTGGTGCATCTGTGCCACATGTGTTGGCATGTGACATACACACTTGCATGGGTATCTTGTGGCTGAAGCACCCTGTATATGATGGATCTCTACAGCCATCACGTTGTCTGCCACTCGTGTTCCTCATTTGTCTACAACCCTCACATCATCATTGTAACACCCTCATATTCGAGCATTGCATATAGAAAAACATTATAAAAGAAATAGAAATGGGAAAGAATCATAAAAATGGGAGAAAGATAGCTGAAAAGAGCCAATTTCAATTCGCCAAGGAGCGCTATCGACACTTCCCGCGGCTCGCTGGCCACGTGGCATCTTCGAAGCTCATCCCTGAGGAGAGGTTGAGGTCCGGCACTGCTGGCCACGTGGCAGGCTCGGAGCTCGCCTCTGAGGAAGGGGCGAGGTCCGGCCCCGCTGGACACGTGTTACCCTCGGAGCTCGCCTCCGAGAGGTCCAACACCGCTGGACACGTGTCACCCTCGGAGCTCGCTTCCGAGGAGAAGCGAGGTCCGACGCTATTGGACACGTGTCACCACCGGAGCTCGCCTCTGTAGAGAGGGGAGGCCCCGCCCCGCCAGACACGTGGCGCACGCGGAGCTTGCCTCTGAGGAAAAGGGAGGCCCCGCCCCGCCAGACACGTGGCGCACGCGGAGCTCGCCTCTGAGGAAAAGGGAGGCCCCGCCCTGCTGGACGCGTGGCTGGTCCGGAGCTCGCCTCTGAGGAGAAGCAAGGAATGGCCCCTGCTGGACATGTGGCGTCTCTGGAGCTCACCACTGCGAAGATGCGAGGTCCTTAGGCGGTTTTTCCCCCTGTGCACGGGAGTACCCGGTACAGAGGATACCAAAATGATTTCCACGTTGCTACCACACCAAATCATTTGGAGATAAGTTGTTAAGATCCAAAATAAATTGAATAGGACTCTTATTGAAAATCCAAACGGAGTAGGACTCTTCTTTTCCTTTTATAAATAGAACCCGAAAACTCCCTTGGTCGTAACACCTTTCCCAAGTCGACAACTTAGAGGCCCTAGCCCCCAACTCACCGAGTTGAACCCCCTGCCGGAGTTCAGTTGCCGGTGAGCCCCACCGGTGAGCCCGCCGAGAGCGCCGTCGCGCCTCGCCGTCGCTACTGCCATTGCTAGGAGGAAGGCCCCGCCACCAAAGAGAAGTGAGGTAGGTCTTCGTACCCATCTTACGACCTCGTCGCGATTTCTTCGCATCTGTTTTCTTCGTTTCCTTCGAACAGAAGCTGTTTCGTGTGGACAGATCACGTGTTGATCGGTTTTTGACGGTGGAATTGATCTAGATCTTGAGTCAAGATCATCACCACGTCCACACTTGATCCTTACACCCTTGTTCACCATAAAACCCCATGCAAGCCCAGTAAAACATGCAAGAACACGTACAAACTGGTCTAATAAAACAGCATCATAGGATTTGCACCATTGCATCTTGAGTAAAGTTTGTGCATGATGTTTGATTGCTATAATTTTGTATGTGCGTAGTCGTGAGTAGAAGGACAAGCTCAGGGAGCCATCTACGAAGAACTACAGCACCGAGACTTCGAGACACGTGAGCAACAAGAGCCACAGGAGCAAGGCAAGTGCCCCTTGACCATATTGATCCCATGATTTGGAAACTGTTTTGTTTGCGAAAACATGTATGCTTGAGTCAACTTGATGGGACACCCTTTTATAGGAGTTTACTAGTTTGATTAACCACCCTTGTCGCCGGGGAAGTTGATGAGTCGGGTATGGTCGTTTTTCCTTTTTGCTTCGCTAATCTACGGGATATGTGAAGTCGAGATAGAACATGTCTAGCTACTGCACTCATATGAAAATTGTTAATGAGAACTTGATGATGATAATGAACATGAATTGGGGGAGATCTAGGCAAGCTTGGTTCGTGGATGTGGTAGAATGAGATGGTGGTTTACTTGCCGTAGATCTAAGGACCGGTTCATGCAAGCACATGCCAGGAAAACAGTGCCACCACAAGGCCAAATATGGGTGCGGCTTACCTGACTCATTAGGTAAGTTGCTATATTGTTATGGACCGTGGAAGGTGTGCAGAATGGGAGTCGAGAGAGGACTGCCCTGGGAATTGCATGGCACAAGAGGGGGCCCGTAGGTAGGAGAATGGTGATTCGAGCCTGCTAGTGAAACCTTAGTGAGTCCATACATCTATTAGCCCCTTTGTAAAGGCTATTTTGTGATCTCTTGGCTATACACCGCCAGTTGTGTACTGGTATAATGGAGGTTCTGCAGTCACCGACAGGTGACGAAATCATAAACTTTTGGGTAAAGTGGTGTCACCTCTTAAGAGTGTAAAACTATCATGATAGCCGTGCTTACGGTCACAAGCGCCTGGCCAACTCACATGATTAGAGGGAAATTTGGGATGGAAACTTGGGATGGTTATTTGGTTATGGTTATTGGGATTGGTTTCGGGACTGATGAGTCATGACAATGAGTTTGGTTTTCGGTTATATGATTATGAGATGGATATGAACATGAGATGGCTATTATGAGCATGAGATAAAGTTGAGAAAGATTAATGGTTGGTTGGGACACGAAAAGTGGTGAATTATGAAGGAGGTATGTTGCTATTTTACTCAAATATATGTTGGGATTAAATTCACTTAAAGATAGATGCTGTTTTTATCATGATTGTGAAATAAACTTTGCTTTCTGCAATGAGCCTTTTTTATTCCCTACCTTGCTGTAAGCTACATGTCATACTTTTCCCGCACTTGTTGAGTACGACATGTACTCACCCTTGCATTATCATACAAACATCAGCAACAGAAGAGGAGTACTTCGAGGATCATGTGGAGTACTAGGCGTGCGGACTACCGTCAACATGCCTGTGGAGTTGGAGATGGAGCCGCTGCTGTTTAGTTGCTTCCGCTATCGTTTAGAGACTTCCGCTGCTAGACTAAGTTAGAGACTTCTGCTGCAAGAATAAGTTAGAGATTGATGTAATAAAGTACTTAAACCCTATTATTCCTGGTTATATTCTGAATTCAGTTTGTTGATGTGGTGGACCGGAATCCGCGCATCCAGGATCGCAGAGGATGGTGCCGCACGATGCGACACCCGACAGCACATATCATAAGGATACATTGTATTACATTGAAAACCAACTGAAATGTACAAAGTAGTACACTAATCAGTTACAAACTAGTGTTTATATTACACAGCGGAAGTTAAATTTGTACAACTCACGCCCCTATCTAGCAAAAGTCGGTTGCCCAGCCCTAGGGCAACCCACACTAGCTGCACTCCTCAGCTTAGCGCGGCGTGTACGGCTCCCACTCAGCCGTGGTCCCCGACGGAGGGTAACCCTCGCCGGTGGACTCATAACCCGAGTCCGTGGGATGCTCCTCACCTGAAAAACACTTACGCAGCAACCATGAGCACGATGGCTCAACAAGACTTAACTGACTCACCTTGGCATGAAACTCTACATGTAGTGTACAACGAACATGGGACGGTAGAATTGCAGCAAACGGACACGCCTACATGTTCATCCTTAGTTCATCTTTTAGCCACAAGTTAACAGTTCATAAATCTGAAATTTAGTAAGCAATATTTGGTGGCATCATGTAGCAATACAATTATACACATCAGCAGCATTGCATCCTCACATTCCATAATTTATCTACGTTACGACGTAGTGAACAAGCGGTACTCGTCACCGCGAGGGATGGCGAATCGACTCAATATACACCTGCAGGGATACCCGAAGAGCGCGTCACGGACGCCCACCCGTGAAGCTGCACAGCACGCTCACTCGATGTCGTATGGGACAACCTTTCACCCAACAGCCCAAACATCGAACCGGTCGCACGGAAACGGACAGGAGGTTCCCTGCACGGAGCATCTGTCTATGCCCGCTAGCAGATTTCCACCTTGCTGCTCTCAACCTACACCTATAAATCGGTGTGCTATGCCTCAACGCCCGGAGGTTTAGGTTACATCGGTTTATCGGGGCCCATATATCTGATATGCCTTCGGTACATTCAATACTTGTTCAGCAGGGTCGCACACGGATCGGTCCTCAATCAACACGGACAGGGCTGCGCACACACGACTTCCTCTTGCTGCGCTCTAGCCCCTGCCTAGCCTCATTTTCATGTCTAAAGTGATCTCACATAACTCGAACCAATCCCGTGTGTCCCAAAGCCTAACTCGCGAGTAGATTCCAACTACTCGACTTTACCGAAGTTCTATGAATCATTAAGCAAAGCCTGTCTACTCGAGGCCTTAGACACTACCCTCACTCTTATAGGAAAATTCTGGTTATGCACTTGGGTTTCATCCATCCTACACCTAATGCACATCCGTACCTCACACTAAACATGTTCACAAAGCAAAACTTTATAAAAGGGTTTAATGCAAACCAGGGCTTGCCTTGTTGCTGCTGGTCTAATAGTATATAGTTCAGTTAGAGTCTTGTCTCCCTTGAGGCCTGATCAACTGATCCACTTCAATGGAATCACTCCGACGAACTTCTCCATTGATTGCCTCCGTCGTAAGTCCTATTAATATGTATATGCACATGTTCTTATAATGCAATTTAAAGCAATAAAGACTCGACTCATTAATAACAGGGAAATCTGTGGGAGTACTAAGAATGAAGTCTTGTCCCTGTTGTGCAGAGTAATTAGAGGAAAAACCACATGTCCATAAGAATTCCCATTAACATGTTCTATGGTTCCTAATGGACATGTGACATGAGTTGAAATGGGTTGAAAAGAACCAAAGGTCCTGATCTCCAATGACTTCGAAATGTTTAAATAAAGTCATACACTACACAGAGACTTAGCTTGCCAAATTGCAACTAATGTGGGTGAAAATTGTGTCTCCCATAATTCCCACCATAATTCTCTATGTGTTGCTCATATACATAAGCATGGAGAACAAGAACAGGTAGATATAAAATTCCATTTGAGCTGAAACTTTACAGGTTAGTTCCTGGTCACATAAAAGTAATTTGGTCTAAAATTCAGGACTTTTCATTAAGTAATTCCAACAGAATAATTCTATAAGCAATTATGCTACAAGGAATTAATTCTGAAGTAATGTGCATTTTCATGCCCAATCAAGTGAACTACCATTTCAAGTATGGCTCATAGAGCATGTATGAATTTTCCTATGATTTTGGGAACTAAGGATTTCCCAGAACTGATTTTACAAAGGAAAACTATTTTATGGAAAAGTTTCTGGATAATTTTGAGTACAGCAGATTGTACTCTGGAAATTCCTACACAAATCAACTCCAACTGAGCTGAACTTTGCTGAAAGTTCAATAATATACTAAGGAATATTCTGGAAAAATTTGAGGATTTTTGGATAAACCAAACTCCCTCAATATTTTTTTTCAGAAAAACTTAAAAGAATTATCCAGAATTTAATATTGACTTTCATACAAATTAAGGTTCATATTTGGATATATCTTTGCAAAAGGAATCTAACCAATTTGAATCACCCAATTTGGAGTTTCCTACACAAAGTTATGAATTTCCTAAGTTGGAGCTAAAACTGGATTTGTTTTGCTATTGAAAAAGGACTTGGGCCCACGTTTTAAATCTCAGCCAGTAAAATTCCAGCCACATCGGGCCACACTCTTTTGGCGCGCAGCCACACTGGATCACAGAGCCACAGCTGATCAGTTTTTAAAACTTTCGGTCGCTGACACGTGGGACCCACCCCGGGTCATCTTCATCCTCGGGCCATTTCCCTCCCCCGCGCTGCCCCGTCGCCGGACCTCCGCCGGAGCTCACCGGACCGGCGTTTCCGGCCATCTCCCGGCCGGATACTCGCCGCCTGGGGATTTTCAGGGTCGGGGAGCATGTTGGCGGGGTTAGCGTGGGTGATAGACAACCGGAAACATGCCCGCGGCGTGCGGTGGCCTTCGGTGAAGTTCGGCGCCGTCGCCCGGTGGTCCTAGCGCGCCAAACTTTCGAGGGATTGGCTCTACAGCATCCTTAGATGCTAGGGAAGCTTGGCATAGCCTTGAAACTGCTCGGCAACAGCGGCAAATGGGTTTTCACCGTGCACCCGAGACACCCTCCATGTTTGAGCTCGGAAAACCTAGAATTTGTGCGGTCTACGTGCGTCTCCAAGCTAGGGTTGTGAATAGCAAATGTTCGCCGACTAGTTTCGATCCTTTTTGCAAGATTTGGAGAACTAAGAACAAAAATTGAGGTCGAATTTGAGAGTGCCATACCGGAAGGTCGGTTTATGCCCGCCGGAGAAATTTTCTCAGATTCGCGCTCCGTCGTTCATGTCACGGCTTGAGCTTCGGAGGTGAGCATCACCGAGTACTAGCGCGTCTGAGAATGTTCTTGCTCGGGCATGAGAAGCTCTCTGTAGAGCTGTCCACGGCGCCCGATCGCCGGCTCGTTTTAGGTCGCCACGCGAAGAGCTGTGTTCTCGGTGCAGAGAAGCTTGGCTAGCCCGGTGGTGAGTGGAGAAGGTAGGGAAGGAACCCTCAGCGCTGCTGGTGCAGCTCGGGGAGCTCAGTGGATCGAGTTTGGCCGTCTCCGATCGAGTTTTCAGAGATGGCGGCGAGCGGCTGGGTTCGGTTCTTTTGCCCTGCGAGAGAATGAACTGGTTACGGTGCCTCGGTCTCATGAGCAAACGGATCACCTCGTTCGTGGAGGGGGCACGAGCTGGTTGCCAGCACTTCGCAGCAGCAGGAGGTGGCGACAACTTCCCCCCTCGATGGCGCGCGCTCTCGGCTGCACGGGTTCGACTCTGAACCGAGCGTGAAGACTTCAGGTGCAAGTCTCCTTTGCTCACTGCCAGGTGGGTCCACCCCTCTCATTTGATATTTCTCCACTGCACTTTGAGATTCCCACACAACTGTGATCCGAATTTGACCAAATTTGGAGCATAGGCCAAACATGATGTGAAGAGTTTGAATCTGGACTCAGATTTCAAAATTGAGCACGTTTGGTTCCGTTTCCAAATTCAAATTTTAATTTGAATGTGATCTCAAATAATGCTTGAACAATTGGTATATGAGCTCAATATTTCTCCAAATTTGGAGCTTAAGCTCTCTAATACCTGAGGAATGCAATGGTCACCTCACATATGGGCCTTTGGGCAATCTGGACATGAATTCTTTGCCAAGATTCAAAATGGGGTTTAAATTTCCCTCCCCTCTACTCATAGAGGATGTACACATGAGTTAGATCTTTAGGAGTGAAATCCTTTCCCTGGGTCAACATGTTTCAGTATAAGCTAAGGAAAATGTTAGCTTTCCCCACATGTCCAAGTTTGTGTTCATCATTTCATGTGACACAAACTCAAGTCATTCCTTTGCCATACCATGTTTGAATTCAGCACGAATCCAAACATGATCATGTAAAAGCCCAAGAAAAGGGACTTGCAAAAGTTTTCATCACCTCACAACACCACACCTTTTGTTGTGGATATCTTGTGAAGAATTGTGAAGAGCAAGTAACCTCCATCAAAAGGGTGATTAGAGGGGAAAGTCCTAACTTTCACAAAGTAGGATTTCTACACATGAACATGAGAGGTTGAGCTCACCCATAGAACTTAAATAGTCTTGGGAAGGTTCAGGCCAAATTTCATGCCAATCCAACACTTTTTGAGGCACTTTTGGAGGCATTTGAAAAAGAGGCCAATTTGAATGTAAATTCAAATTGCAGCAACTTTCATCACTTGACTTCAAAAGCTGACTTCATATTCAAACTCAGCACATTTTTCTGAGTTAGTCCACCAATTTTCATCCCCATTGGACTTCATCTTGTCGGGAGCCAAATTTGCAATAATTCAAAACTGAATTTGAATTTCAGTTCAAATGTGAAGCAAATGTAGCCAAACCAAATCCAAATTTTGGAAACCAAATTCAAACTATGACTTGGTGCTTAAGTCTCACAGTTAGTTGTGAGTAGCTGGGGACATTTTCAGCAAAAACAGCAAATGAAAAATTGGAAAAGGAATTAGAGGGGGAGGTCCACTGGTCAGTGACTGTGATCAGCAGGGAACCGACTCGGTGGTCGTCGGTCAGCCGCCGGGACTGGTTGCCGCCTCACGGCCTCGCCAGCACGCACCTGGATTAGCTTGTGCCCCCTCCCGATCACCACGTACACAGCACAAACCGAGTTCGCTGCCTCCCTCGCCTGCGCTGCTCTGCCCAGCGTCCGCGCGCGCGAAAAACCTGCCGCAGCGTCCGCGCCTCCGAGCCCTGGCGTGCACCCGTGCTGATCACCGAGCACCCACGGTCCCTGCAGCAAAAAGAAGCGCCAAGGCGTGCTCTAGCTGTTCCCCGTGCTGCTCCAGCAAGCTGCACTCGATTGTGAGCGGTGTAAGCCGTCGAAGTCGAGAAACCGGCGGGAGCCGTGCTTCGGCTCACCGGTGACAGCCCCATCCGGCCATCTTCGTCGACCGTGTTCTACACAAGAAAGGTGCGTGGGGATCCCTAGGTGGTGTAGCCGCGAACCATTCAGCAAATAACCCATCGGGTAGCAAGAATTTTCGAAAGTCCCGAACCCTAGTGCAACTGACCGAGCTCAGCAAAAACCCAAAATTCAGCGTACACGCTGAGTCAATGATCAAGCTAGCTCGCAACTAGCTCCTACACCTCCTAGCGCCCCTCCTCGAGGAAGAACTGAGCAAAACCGTCCATGAATGGCCGAGTTATAGCAGTTTCCATAGCCACCGGTTCAAACACGGCTCGGGTCACCGTCGAGAGTGGGTTTGCAGACATTTTTAGCTTCCGAGGCTGCTCACGTCGGGTTCCTCGTGACCCACTGGTGCTCCCCGAGCAAACCGTAAACCTTTTCATGCCTCAGAGTGCGAGAACAACCTCGCTGGAGACCTAACCTCTACGGTGGACGTCGCACGGCCGTTTCCGGTCACCACCGGCGAGCTCCGACCCCCGAGGCAAGTTCCACATGGCGAGATAAGGCTAGGCGGCCAGTTCTAGCGCTGGGGGCGGTCGGGAAGGCAGTTCCGGCGAACCTCACCAGAGTACACCGCCGCTGAACTCGCGGGCGCGCGCAAGGAGGAAGAAGGCGGCTGGTGGGACCCACCTGCGAAGTTCAAACATTTTGGGGATTTTCCAGTTTTAGTGCAAACTTCAAATGCATAGAACTTTTGCTAGGGAGCTCCAAATTCAGTGAACCAAATTTTGCTGAACTCAGAATTTTGAGTACTTTCCAGCAATACAAATTTCAGCTCACGAAATTTAATAGTTTTCCAGAATTAAATCCCTAAATTTAAACTGTTAGGAATTTTATCTGGAGAATTACTTTATGAAAAATTCTGAAATTTGGCTGGAAGGTTCACTGGAAAATCCTTGAGCCACAGTAAAATTTTCAGACCCGTCCAAGTTCATTTAGTCCCCCTAAGGGGGTGATTAAGGGAACTGCCCTGAGAAAATAGAAAAATGTACAGAAACATTTTTCAGATTTTCTCAAATCTTGTTTAGGGTATAACTTCCTCTATAATTCTTCAAATGACATGAAACCAATTCCATTAGAACCATCTCAAATTCTAGTTTCCAGAAAGTAATGGTTGGAGCCATGAAAACCCCTGTAATTCTTTAGAGGCTCTAATATTGACCAAATAGGCTTTTATTTGTACAAGGATCAAATGAACTTCGTTTCAAATGAAACTAGGTCAAGACTCTGGTTAAGACCTTACCAACCCACCATAAAAATTTAAGAGCCAAAGGGGAGGGCTAGCTAGAATTATAGTAATTACTTATTCAGTTCTAAACATTGCATTTAAATTGACATATAGTATATCGTGTACGTGTAGTCGCTGAAGGAGAGGAGACTCCGGAAGTGCTCGACTTCCTTCTTCTAGACGAAGCCCTAACCACTGACCAGCAGCAACAAGGCAAGCCCTGGTTTGCATTAACCCCTTTTATAAAGTTTTGCTTTGTTACATGTTTAGTGTGAGGTATGGATGTGCATTAGGTGTAGGGTGGATGAAACCCAAATGCATAACCAGATGTTTCCTAAAAGAGTGAGGGTAGTGTCTAAGTCCTCGAGTAGACAGGCTATGCTTAATGATTCATAGGACTTCGGTACAAGTCGAGTAGTTGGAATCTACTCATGAGTTAGGCTTGGGACACACGGGATTGGTTCGAGTGAGGTGAGATCACTTTAGTAATGAAAATGAGACTAGGCAGGGGCTAGGGCGCAGAAAGAGGAAGTCTTGTGTGTGCAGCCCTGTCTGTGTCGATTGAGGACCGATCCGTGTGCGGCCCACGCTGATCAAGTTTGAACGTACTGAAGACATATCGGATATATGGGCCCCGATAAACCGATGTAACCTAAACCTCCGGGCGTCGAGGCATAACGCACCGATTTATAGGTGTAGGCTGAGGGCAGCAAGGTGGAAATCTGCTAACGGGAATAGAGAGATGCTCTGTGTAGGGAACCTCGTGCTCGTTTCGGTGCGACCGGTTCGACGTTTGGGCTGTTGGGTGAAAGGTTGTCCCGTACGGCATCGATTGAGCGTTCTGTGCAGCTCCACGGTTGGGCGTACGTGACATGCTCTTTGGGTATCGCTGCAGGTGTATATCGAGTCGATTCGCCGTCCCTCGCGGTGAAGAGTACCACTTGGTCACTGAGTCATGACGTAGGCTAATATATGAAAGGTGATGATTCAATATTGTTGTTATGATATAATTGTATTGCTACTTGTATGCCACCAAATATTGCTTACTAAATTTCCGATTCATGAACTGTTAACTTGTGGCTAAAAGATGAACTAAGGATGAATTTGTAGGCGTGTCCGTTTGCTGAAATTTTACCGTCCCATGTTCGTTGTACCCTACATATAGAGTTTCATGCCTAGGTGAGTCGGTTAAATCTTGTTGAGCCATCGTGCTCATGGTTGCTGCTTAAGTGTTTTTCAGGTGAGGAGCCACTCACAGACTCGGGTTACGAGTCCACCGGCGAGGGTTACCCTCCGTCGGGGACCACGGCTGATTGGGAGCCGTACACGCCGCGCTAAGCTGAGGAATGCAGCTAGTGTGGGTTGCCCTAGGGCTGGGCAACTGACTTTTGCTAGATAGGCAGGCGTGAGTTGTACAAATTTAACTTCCGCTGTGTAATGTAAACATTAGTTTGTAACTGAGCAGTGTACTACTTTGTACAGTTTCAGTTTGTTTTCTATGTAATACAACGTACCCTTATGATGTGTGCTGTGGATGTCGCATCGTGCGGCACCACCCTCTGGGATCCTAGATGAGTGGATTCCGGTCCGCCACAGGCTGGTATCAGAGCCGCATTGGGGATAACACCTTAATTAAGGACTGTATTACGGGAAAACTTAGGTTTACGGTGAGGATTCGGTAGTTTGCCCAAGTAAGGACTATATTAGCATAGTTACTTAAAGTGGCAAGACTAACGTATGTGCTATAATTCTGAATTTTAATTATGTAATGACGCACCTACGCTATGGTAAGAATGGTAAGGAACGCCACCGAAAGCGGTTCAATTTCGGTTAGCTCCCCTGACCAAGAACGTGGTTCAGGGATAGGTCTCACAGCTTGGTGTGAGACGTCAATATGAAACTCCTGGACCCTTCATGTTCCTGAGTTCATATGAAACGCTGATCCCTAGCGTGCATTAGGCAAGTAAGTGGATACCCCATCGCATGGTCAGTAACGCGAAAGTGTGTTCGTCTGGAAATAGCCCAGGGGGACATACGCAGCGCTTGCCATCGGCGTGCCGTGCAGGGCAGTAGGTGGTATCTGTTGGGTTGATAACATTCCCAACCGTGACGACCCGTTCATGATCTACTCGGGTTCCCCGTCGTGTGGTGTAAATACACGATCACGTACCTTGAGACGTGGCCTAACTCAAGGACGGCCGTATGGCAATGATACGGGCGTTTGTATTTACTTTCAAATATGGACCTGCCTGAAATGAAAACAACCTTTGAGTGCATCATTATCGTGTGGTCTTTTGCAGGTACTAACCACGTATGTATCCTGTGTAGTATACATGTGCGAGAGACCGTTTAGTGCCACAATCGAGACGTATATGCCGGTATAATCCGGTTAGGATTTTCTTTTTGTGAGGGACGTAGTACCGACATATCATAGGCATGTGCATGAAAAAATAATGATAACAGGGAATTAAATTTTACTAAGTTTCAACATTTAGGACCCTGGTTGGGTAGAAAAATTCAATAATAGATCAGTGTAGCTCCAAGGTACTGAAAAACAGAGTGCTCTGTTTTAGGGCAGCAAGTTCGCTGAACTTTAACAGAGCATAACTCACAGATCAACTAGCCAATGGAGGTGTGGGATATAGTTCTGGAAAGGGGTTTAAGCACTCTACAACTTTGTTGTAGACTTCCAGAACTGAATCACATCTTAAGATGGCTTAAATTCCAAAAGAAAGTAAACTGTCCAGAACCAGGACAGATTTAAACTACTCTCTGGACTGCTCTGTATTTCCAGCATAACTTCCAGTAGAAAAATCTAAATTTTTCATATCATACATCTATAAAAAGGGGAGGAGATGTGTTACATCTTTGTAATTCAAAGTTTCTGAAATTTCAACATAGAACTCAGTGGAAATCAGAGTTGAAAACAGCCACTTCCAGGGGAGGTGCTGTTGAAATTCTTCAAGAAATTCTGTTGATTTTGAATTACCATAACTTTTAAACCAGAGATGATCTGAGGGCAAATAAATACTCGTTGGAAATATACTGAAGTTAACTTTAACTTTGGTATTCAGCTTGAGCCATGAAAATGCCCAGGACCCGATCAAAATCTGGAATATGTAGAAACTGGTCATTCTGACAGAGGGATGACAGTTGAACTCAATTGAGAGATTGTTGTACCCTAGGAGGCTTATGTACTTCCAATGGGTAGAACATACTCATGAGAGGTTATCTTCAACTAATGAAAGATTTGAGTATATGTCTTACTCAAGTTTCTTTTGCTAGAGACCATGTTTGTGTCATATTGAAGATAAAAGGGTAGTATACGTGATGACAAAGCGATTTCAACGTCTCGTAGTGACCAAACCTAGTTGAGATGAACTTCCAAAGAGAGAGTCCATCAAGTTGGATTTAAATAGCTTGTATTTGGTCTGGTAATGGTGTAGCTTGTGCAAAGTTATTACATTATCTACATACGAGATGTATCGCATGTTTCACTGTCATTATGTTTATGCCCATTTTATTGGACTGCATGAAATTTGTTGCGGGACTGATATTTATTGTCGTATGGTTGCAGATGGTTCGCACTCGGACCACGCATGAGGTTGGTGGCTCTAGCCAGCAGGGGGGTGATGACTCCCAGCCACCTGCCTACGACAGCATCCCGCAGCAACAACCACCACCGCCGCCTCCGCTTACCCTAGCGGATGTGATAGCAGCACTGGTGGGGAACCGTGAGGAGCAGACCGACCTACTCCGCACGATCGTGCAGAATACGTCCCAGGCAGGGGGGCATCAAGAGAGGGGGCCTCGTGAGCCCCGTGATGTGACGTACTCGGACTTCATGACTACGCACCCTCCGGTGTTCACAGAAGCAGCAGAACCACTGGAGGCCGACAACTGGCTGCGGACAATCGAGTCCAAGTTCGGGCTGCTTCAATGTACGGAGCGGCAAAAGACTCTGTTCGTGGCGCAGCAGCTTCATGGTGCCGCTGGTGCGTGGTGGGCGAATTATATCGCCTCACGTCCGGCTGGCCATGCCGTGGAGTGGGAAGAATTCCGGGAGGCGTTCCGCGCCTACCATATCCCTCCCGGGATAATGAAGCGGAAGTTCCAAGAGTTCTTGGAACTGAAGCAGGGCTGGAGGAGTGCCCATGACTACTCCCGTGCCTTCAACCATCTGGCGCAATATGCATCAGATTACGTCTCCACCGAGGAGAAGAAGCGGGAGCACTTCTATCGAGGTTTACAACCCGATATGAAGACGCATTTCGTCCAATGCAATCGCGGCACGTTCAATGATCTAGTCAACGCCGCGATCATGCAAGAAGATGCTCAATGGGAGTTGGTGGCTGAGCAGCGGAAGTGCAGCACTCCACCCAGCAGTGGGGGTGGCGCTCCCCAGAAGTACCGCATGGGATATCGGACACCATCCGGACAGCAGTGGCATCCGCCGGCACGACCACAGCAGTTCGGGGGTCGTTCTTTCCAGCCACCCCCGTTACGACCGCCGATGCCACCATCACGACCGCAACAGCAGCAGCAGACACACCCCGGGCATTTGCACTGCCACAACGCGCCCCGGGTTTCCGTCCGCCGATCAGCGGAGACCGGCCCGCTACACTTGTTTTACGTGTGGCCAGGTGGGCCATTTCTTGAAGGACTGTCCCCAGGGGCAGCAGTGCAGCGGGCAAGCCCAGTTCCAGGGTGGTGCTCGAGGCCGACCTCCAGTCAAGAAGGTTGGTAAGCGGACTGGGGGCGTTCGCAACCTCGACAATGAGGACGCCCCAGAGGGAGACAACGTGCTGGCGGGTACGTTCACTCTCAACGACCAGGCAATCATCATATTATTTGGTTCGGGTGCAACCCACAACTTCGTAAGTGCATCATATGTGGTTAAGCATCAACTGGAAGCCTTTCCCACCGAGTGTTCTTATATGATCTGCTCACCGGGAGGAAAGATTTCAGCAACTATGATGATTCCGAAAGCACCACTGTGCTTAGTTGGGAAGATATATCCCGCCACTATGATTATTCTTGAGGGACAGAAGATTGATGCAATCTTAGGGATGTCATGGCTAAGCTACCATGACGCTGTCCTGGAAACATTATCACGGACGGTTCACCTCAACTCCCCACTACACCGTCCGCAGTCCCTCCTATTAGACAATCCAGTCCGAGAAGTTCCAGCAATCAACAATACTGAAGCTCTCAAGTTAGAGGACATCCCCGTAGTCCGCGAATACCCCGACGTGTTTCCAGATGATCTTCCGGGCATGCCACCTGAGCGGGATGTCGAGTTCAAGATTGAGCTTGCACCCGGGACTATTCCCATATCACGAAGACCATACAAAATGGCTCCGAACGAGCTGGCTGAATTGAAAGAGCAGCTCAATGATCTGTTGAGTAAAGGTTTCATTAGGCCGAGTTCCTCGTCTTGGGGATGCTTAGCGCTGTTTGTAAAGAAGAAGGATGAAGCCTTGAGGCTGTGTGTGGACTACCGGCCGCTCAACGCCGTCACCATCAAGAATAAATACCCACTGCCCCGCATTGACATTTTGTTTGATCAACTTGTGGGTGCAAGTGTGTTCTCCAAGATGGACCTTCGCTCTGGATATCATCAGATAAAAATCCGGGCGGAGGATATCCCGAAGACGGCCTTCTCGATGAGATATGGCTTATATGAATATATCGTCATGTCTTTTGGTCTCATTAATGCTCCAGCCCATTTCATGTATCTCATGAACTCGATGTTCATGCCGGAGCTGGACAAGTTCGTGGTGGTGTTCATTGATGATATCTTGGTTTACTCCAAGACAGAAGCAGAACACGCCGAACACTTAAGGATCGTTCTTCAATGATTGCGAGACCACAAGCTCTACGCCAAGTTCAGCAAATGTGAGTTTTGGATCAGCCAGGTGCCATTTTTGGGACATATCATCTCAGCGGAAGGCATTGCGGTTGACCCAAGCAAAATCGAGCAAGTGCTGAAATGGAAAGCTCCCACTTCAGTCCATGAAGTCAGAAGCTTCCTCGGTTTAGCGGGATACTATCGGAGATTCATTCCAAGCTTCTCCAAGCTTGCTAAGCCGATGACAGAATTGCTGAAGAAGGGAACAAAATATGTTTGGGACACGGCGTGTGAAGGAGCGTTCCAAGCATTAGTGAAGCATCTCACAACAGTCCCGGTCTTAGCTCAACCGGATACAACCAAGCCCTTCGACGTGTATTGTGATGCGTCCGGTATTGGGCTCAGCTGCGTGTTGATGCAGGAAGGACGTATGGTCGCATATGGCTCACGCCAACTTCGGAACCATGAGCAGCATTACCCAACTCATGATCTTGAGCTTGCTGCTGTGGTGTTGGCGCTGAAAATGTGGAGGCACTATCTCCTAGGGAACTTGGTGCATCTCTACACCGACCACAAGAGCTTAAAGTATATTTTTACCCAGAAGGAGCTGAATATGAGGCAAAGGAGGTGGTTAGAACTAATCAAAGACTATGAGA
The DNA here is from genome assembly GCA_030760725.1 of Neostapfia colusana. Classification (NCBI taxonomy): domain Eukaryota; kingdom Viridiplantae; phylum Streptophyta; class Magnoliopsida; order Poales; family Poaceae; genus Neostapfia; species Neostapfia colusana. The sequence continues at coordinate 108,766,431 of JASWHV010000009.1, read as the reverse complement.
TTGAGATTCATTACCACCCCGGCAAGGCGAATGTGGTTGCCAACGCGCTGAGTCGGAAGTCACATGTCCATAACCTCACCATTACACCGGTGGAGGAGGAAGAGCCGAGTTTATACTTGGTTCCTTATGGATCACTCTACAATCTTGCCCTCATCCCTACTATTAGGGAGGACATCATTACAGCTCAGAAGACTGATAAGGGTATGACACATCTCCGGAGACGGATAGACAACGGGGCGATCAAATGTTTCTGGAAAGATGATGAGGGGACGCTATGGTTCAATGACCGCATAGTCATACCCCGGGATATGGAGCTTAGGAAGAGGATTCTTGACGAAGCTCACTTGTCCAAATACTCCATTCATCCGGGCAGCAACAAAATGTACCAAGATTTGAAAAAGAAATTTTGGTGGACACAGATGAATCGGGAAGTGGCTAAGTACCTACCCGAGTGTGATACGTGTAGACGAGTGAAAGCTGATCATATGAGGAAATTAGGGCTGCTGCAATCCATGAAAATCCCAGCATGGAAATGGGAGGATGTGAGCATGGATTTCATTGTGAGATTACCCCTAACTTCCAACAAGTATGATTCCATTTGGATGATCGTTGACAGGTTAACCAAGTCGGCTCACTTCATTCCCGTGCATACACATTTCCATGCCAACAGATATGCGGAGTTATATATTGCAAGAATCCTATGCTTGCATGGAGTACCCAAGACCATAGTCTCAGACCGAGGTGCATTATTTGTATCTCACTTTTGGGAGCAGTTGCACGCTGCTTTGGGTACTAAGCTGATTAGAAGCTCCGCCTGTCACCCTCAGACAGATGGCCAAACCGAGAGGGTGAACCAAGTACTGGAAGACATGTTAAGAGCATGTGCCATCCACCACGGTAGGAACTGGGATGATCACCTACCGTTGGCGGAATTCTCGTACAATAACGGCTATCAGGCGAGTATCAAGATGGCACCATATGAAGCTCTCTACGGTTGCAAATACCGCACCCCATTGAACTGGTGCGAGTCCGGTGAAAGGGTCACATTCGGGGTTGATGTGGTGAACGACGCCGAAGAGCGCGTTCAGATGATTCAAGCTAACTTGAAGGCCTCTCAATCCCAGCAGAAAAGCTACGCTGATAAGAGGCGTAGGCCGCTGCACTTTGATTTCGGGGAGCACGTGTACCTCCGTGTATCTCCGATGAAGGGCGTGCACAGGTTCGGTGTGAAGGGGAAACTCGCTTCCCGATTTATTGGACCCTATGCTATCACCGAGAAGTGTGGACCAGCGGCGTATAGACTGGAGCTACCGGCATCTCTTGCTGGTGTTCATGACAATTTCCATGTTTCACAACTGCGAAAATGTCTGAAGCATACGGCTGCTGTTCCCACTGAAGACATCGGCGAGCTGCAACCGGATTTGACGTATGAAGAATATCCGGTGGCAATTATTGATGAGAAGGCCCGGACCACGCATAGCCAAATGTTGTGGTTCTACAAGATACTATGGAGCAACCACACCGCCGAAGAAGCGACGTGGGAGAGCGAGGAATTCCTTCGCTCAAATTACCCGGAGTTCATGGCGTCTCAGCACGGGTGAGTTCCTATTACATCGCTGCCTCTTCTTTTGTAATCTCGGGACGAGACTCTTTTAAGGGGGGAGGGATGTAAAAGCCCAAGAAAAGGGACTTGCAAAAGTTTTCATCACCTCACAACACCACAACTTTTGTTGTGGATATCTTGTGAAGAATTGTGAAGAGCAAGTAACCTCCATCAAAAGGGTGATTAGAGGGGAAAGTCCTAACTTTCACAAAGTAGGATTTCTACACATGAACATGAGAGGTTGAGCTCACCCATAGAACTTAAATAGTCTTGGGAAGGTTCAGGCCAAATTTCATGCCAATCCAACACTTTTTGAGGCACTTTTGGAGGCATTTGAAAAAGAGGCCAATTTGAATGTAAATTCAAATTGCAGCAACTTTCATCACTTGACTTCAAAAGCTGACTTCATATTCAAACTCAGAACATTTTTCTGAGTTAGTCCACCAATTTTCATCCCCATTGGACTTCATCTTGTCGGGAGCCAAATTTGCAATAATTCAAAACTGATTTTGAATTTCAGTTCAAATGTGAAGCAAATGTAGCCAAACCAAATCCAAATTTTGGAAACCAAATTCAAACTATGACTTGGTGCTTAAGTCTCACAGTTAGTTGTGAGTAGCTGGGGACATTTTCAGCAAAAACAGCAAATGAAAAATTGGAAAAGGAATTAGAGGGGGAGGTCCACTGGTCAGTGACTGTGATCAGCAGGGAACCGACTCGGTAGTCGTCGGTCAGCCGCCGGGACTGGTTGCCGCCTCACGGCCTCGCCAGCACGCACCTGGATTAGCTTGTGCCCCCTCCCGATCACCACGTACACAGCACAAACCGAGTTCGCTGCCTCCCTCGCCTGCGCTGCTTTGCCCAGCGTCTGCGCGCGCGAAAAACCTGCCGCAGCGTCCGCGCCTCCGAGCCCTGGCGTGCACCCGTGCTGATCACCGAGCACCCGCGGTACCTGCAGCAAAAATAAGCGCCAAGGCGTGCTCTAGCTGTTCCCCGTGCTGCTCCAGCAAGCTGCACTCGATTGTGAGCGGTGTAAGCCGTCGAAGTCGAGAAACCGGGAGGAACCGGCGGAGCCGTGCTTCGGCTCACCGGTGACACCCCTATCCGGCCATCTTCGTCGACCGTGTTCTACACAAGAAAGGTGCGTGGGGATCCCTAGGTGGTGTAGCCGCGAACCATTCAGCAAATAACCCATCGGGTAGCAAGAATTTTCGAAAGTCCTGAACCCTAGTGCAACTGACCGAGCTCGGCAAAAACCCAAAATTCAGCTCCTACACCTCCTAGCGCCCCTCCTCGAGGAAGAACTGAGCAAAACCGTCCATGAATGGCCGAGTTATAGCAGTTTCCATAGCCGCCGGTGCAAACAAGGCTCGGGTCACCGTCGAGAGTGGGTTTGCAGACATTTTTAGCTTCCGAGGCTGCTCACGTCGGGTTCCTCGTGACCCACTGGTGCTCCGCGAGCAAACCGTAAACCTTTTCATGCCTCAGAGTGCGAGAACGACCTCGCTGGAGCCCTAACCTCTGCGGTGGATGTTGCACGGCCGTTTCCGGTCACCACCGGCAAGCTCCGACCCCCGAGGCAAGTTCCACATGGCGAGATAAGGCTAGGCGGCCAGTTCTACCGCTGGGAGCGGTCGGGATGGCAGTTCCGGCGAACCTCGCCGGAGTACACCGCCGTTGAACTCACGGGCGCGCGCGAGGAGGAAGAAGGTAGGTGGTGGAATTGGAAAAATCCTTGAGTCACAGTAAAATTTTCAGACCCGTCCAAGTTCATTTAGTTCCCCTAAGGGGGTGATTAAGTGAACTGCCCTGAGAAAATAGAAAAATGTACAGAAACATTTTTCAGATTTCCTCAAATCTTGTTTAGGGCATAACTTCCTATAGAAATTCTTCAAATGACATGAAACCAATTCCATTAGAACCATCTCAAATTCTAGTTTCCAGAAAGTAATGGTTGGAGCCATGAAAACCTCTGGAATTCTTTCGAGGCTCTAATATTGACCAAATAGGCATTTATTTGTACAAGGCTCAAATGAACTTTGTTTCAAATGAAACTTGGTCAAGACTCTGGTTAAGATCTTACCAAGCCACCATAAAAATTTCAGAGCCAAACGGGAGGGTAGCTAGAATTATAGTAATTACTTATTCAGTTCTAAACATTGCATTTAAATTGACATATAGTATATCGTGTACGTGTAGTCGCTGAAGGCGAGGAGACTCCGGAAGTGCTCAACTTCCTTCTTCCGGATGAAGCCCTAACCACTGACCAGCAGAAACAAGGCAAGCCCCGGTTTGCATTAACCCCTTTTATAAAGTTTTGCTTTGTTACATGTTTAGTGTGAGGTATGGATGTGCATTAGGTGTAGGGTGTATGAAACCCGAATGCATAACCAGATGTTTCCTAAAAGAGTGATGGTAGTATCTAAGTCCTCGAGTAGACAGGCTATGCTTAATGATTCATAGGACTTCGGTACAAGTCGAGTAGTTGGAATCTACTCGCGAGTTAGGCTTGGGACACGCAGGATTGGTTCGAGTGAGGTGAGATCACTTTAGTAATGAAAATGAGACTAGGCAGGGGCTAGGGCGCAGCAAGAGAAAGTCTTGTGTGCGCAGCCCTGTCGGTGTCGATTGAGGACCGATCCGTGTGCGGCTCACGCTGATCAAGTTTGAACGTACCGAAGGCATATCGTATATATGGGCCCCGATAAACCGATGTAACCTAAACCTCCGGGTGTCGAGGCATAACGCACCGATTTATAGGTGTAGGCTGAGGGCAGCAAGGTGGAAATCTGCTAACGGGCATAGAGAGATGCTCTGTGTAGGGAACCTCCTGCTCATTTCGGTGCGATCGGTTCGACATTTGGGCTGTTGGGTGAAAGGTTGTCCCGTACGGCATCGAGTGAGCGTGCTGTGCAGCTCCACGGTTGGGCGTACGTGACGTGCTCTTTGGGTATCCCTGCAGGTGTATATCGAGTCGATTCGCCGTCCCTCGCGGGGAAGAGTACCACTTGGTCACTGAGTCGTGACATAGGCTAATATATGAAACGTGATGATTCAATATTGTTGTTATGATATAATTGTATTGCTACTTGTATGCCACCAAATATTGCTTACTAAATTTCTGATTCATGAACTGTTAACTTGTGGCTAAAAGATGAACTAAGGATGAATTTGTAGGCATGTCCGTTTGCTGAAATTTTACCGTCCCATGTTCATTGTACCCTACATGTAGAGTTTCATGCCTAGGTGAGTCGGTTAAGTCTTGTTGAGCCATCGTGATCATGGTTGCTGCTTAAGTGTTTTTCAGTTGAGGAGCCACCCACGGACTCGGGTTACGAGTCCACCGGCGAGGGTTACCCTCCATCGGGGACCACAGCTTAGTGGGAGCCGTACACGCCGCGCTAAGCTGAGGAATGCAGCTAGTGTGGGTTGCCTTAGGGCTGGGCAACCAACTTTTGCTAGATAGGCGGGCGTGAGTTGTACAAATTTAACTTCCGATGTGTAATGTAAACATTAGTTTGTAACTTAGCAGTGTACTACTTTGTGCAGTTTCAGTTTGTTTTCTATGTAATACAACGTACCCTTATGATGTGTGCTGTCGGGTGTCGCATCGTGCGGCACCACCCTCTGCGATCCTGGATGAGCGGATTCCGGTCCGCCACAGATCATAATTCACTCCTCTCTAGCCCACCCTCAAAAACAGAAAGTTGCCACCATACTCTCCTCACCTTCAAATGTGGGAGGTTCCATGTGTGTTCAACAATTTGGCGGCCCTTTGAGGTGAGCATTTGAGTCTAAAGAGCTACTTTTAATTTTTCCTCGTGCACATGTATGATCCCACATGAGTTTAACTCCACCTTGGTCCAACATATTCAAATGAATGCTTGAACCCGTGTTGTTAAACCCCATATATACCATCCCGTGTAAGAAAGATTTTTGTAAGTCCCATTTTCCATGAACCCAAAACACAATGATGCTCAAACATCCGTTTCTTTGCATTCACGTTTTTGGGACTTTTACAGTGGATTACATGTGTATGTGTGATGAACATCCTGGGCACACATATGTATTAGCTGGGTTCCGTGTTCTACGGGATCGTGTGTCACAGATTGGTATCAGAGCCACATTGAACGTAGGACGCAAGCCTAGGTAGAATGGACACTCTAAAACATATAGGAACACTCCTCTAAATTTCTATTTTTGAAAATTGCTTGCTGCTGCACTTCCTTGTCAATCCAGCCACCGCAAAGTGCTATTTTCAGCCCCTTTTTTTCTTTTTCGGACAGCAACACCTTTTGCTTCTTACTCCATAGCTTCTGAAGTTTTGGAGTTGTTTTCTCCTTCTCAAAAATTTCTCATGTCCTATTTATAGATGTCAGTGATCCGGAGCACGAGTACTCGTTCACCACCACGTGGGAGTGCACTTAATCCCATTGAGGTGTCCGATGGACCACCTCCGTCACACGGCGGGAACAGCACTAGTTCACATGATTAAGTTTAGGATTCCCATTGAAAAAGCCGTAATAGGAACGTTTAAACTGTAGTAGCTTGAATAGGAGTGGCGTGTTGAATCTTTGTGACGATTGCTTGTGTTTGTGTGCTTGGTTGTGAGTTGTGGGACACTTCTACGAATATCCACATCCACACATAGTAGAGAGATGTGAGATGTTTCGGCATGTGTTCACAACCTTGTATAGGCTGATATTAATAGAAGAAGATATTTAGTTCATACACCTTGGTGCATATAGCTGGGGTATCAACCTAAACTTCTCTTTTCTATTCTACTCAACTCTCTCTCACAGATGGTGAGGGAAAACGCCAGCCGTCAAAGGAGGAACGTTCGTGGCAACCATGAACCATAAGAGGATGGCCACGATGAAGTTCCTGAGAATGTTAACCCCGGGGCTGGTGCAAACAACATTGAACGGTTGATGGCTATGCAGAACTAGCTCATGCAAACTATGATCCAAACTTTGGGTCAGCTGTAAGCCAACAACAACAACAATCCTAACCCTGTTCTTGCACCACCACCACCACCACAGCCACCACCACCACCGCCGCCGGCTCACAACCGGTTGGGAGAGTTCATGAGGATTCGACCGCCTACTTTTGCACAAGCTAATGATCCCCTGGAGGCCGACGATTGGTTGAAGTCCATGGAGAAGAAGATTGCTATTGTTCAATGCAATGATCGGGAGAAAGTTCTCTTCGCATCGCACCAACTTATGGGAGCAGCTGCTGACTGGTGGGACGCTCTTTGCAATGCTCATGACAACCAGGAGACTATCACTTGGGCTGAGTTCAAAGAGAGTTTCCGCTCTCATTATGTCCCTGCTGGAGTCATGATGCTTAAAAAGCAAGAGTTCGAAGGTCTCCGCCAAGGAAAGAAGAACGTGAATGAGTACCTCAACAAGTTCACGCAGCTTTCAAGGTATGCTCCAGAAGACGTTAACTCGGATCAAAGGAAGCGATACTTGTTCATGAGAGGGTTGAACCATGATATCCAAGTTCAGCTGCTCAACAACGACTATGCAAACTTCTAGAAACTTGTTGACAAAGCTATAGTGGTTGAGAGCAAGATCCGTGAGTTCGAGCAAGAGGGCAAGAGGAAGATGTCATACCAGCCACAAGGGAGCAATGTAATCCCCGTTTCATGCCCCCAGCTGCACCACAGTATGGCTCGTCCGCTTCTACTTTCCGCCCTGCAAACCCACCTCGTCCTAATCCACTACCGCAGCAACGTCCTTTTGTGCAAGCACCTCGTATGCCTTCGCCTTCTGTGCCCCGTCCCAATATGGGCGCCTATGCTCAAACCACCCTCGCCCCAACGTTCCTGCTGTCTTAGGCAACAAGGCATGTTTTTCATGCGGAGATACGGGACACTTTGCAAGTCAGTGCCCGAGGAAAGGCCTTGGACAGCCGACCAATGCGCCCAAGCAGAACCCACAGCCGAATGGAGGAGCTACGCAAGGTAACCATGGGCAGAAGAACTACGCTCGTGGCAACGTGAATCATGTCTCCGCTGAGGAGGTGCAACAGGCTGAGGACGTCGTGATTGGTATGTTCCTTGCCAACTCCAACCCCGCCACTATTTTATTTTATTCCGGAGCATCGCATTCATTCATATCATCCAAGTATGTTGCCAAGTATAATTTGCCCATATCACACCTGAAACAGACTATATTAGTTAATTCTCCCGGTGGAGAGATGAGGACTAATATAGTATGTCCGAAAGTAAACCTTAAAATAAGGGGGGTAGACTTCCTTGCCAACCTTATTGTCTTGGATTCCCAAGGGCTTGATATAATACTTGCAATGGATTGGTTAAGCAAACACAACAGAGTGATCCAATGTGCTGAGAGGAGCATGCAGTTGACAAATGAGCACGGTACTCATATTGAGTTCAAGTCAGCCAAACCGGCAACCGAGAAGGCAATGTTGAACCACGTCGAAGAAGCAACATTGGAAAGTATTCCGATGGTTCAAGAATTTTTGGATGGGTTCCTGGAAGAACTTCAAGGAATGCCACCTGACCGGGACATTGAGTTTGCCATTGATTTAGTACCGGGGACTGCACCTATAGCAAAGAGGCCATATAGGATGCCCGTTAATGAACTAGTGGAACTTAAGAAGCAAATTCAGGAGAAGCTAGAAAAGGGTTTTATTCGTCCAAGATCGTCACCATGGGGAGCCCCCGTGCTCTTCATAGACATGAAGGATGGGACCCAAAGGATGTGTGTGGATTATAGGTCTCTCAATGAGGTGATGATAAAGAATAAATACCCGCTGCCCCGTATAGAGGACCTATTCGACCAAATGAAAGGTGCCCGAATTTTCTCCAAGATTGATCTTCGGTCGGGATACTTCCAGCTGAAGATTAAGCCCTCCAACATACCCAGAACTGCCTTTCGAACACGGTACGGTTCGTATGAATATACCGTTATGTCTTTTGGGTTAACGAATGCACCTGCATATTTCATGTACCTCATGAATAAGGTCTTCATGGAGTACTTGGATAAGTTCGTCATGGTTTTCATCGACGATATCATGGTGTATTCGAAAAGCGAGGAAGAACATGAAGAACATTTGAGATTGACATTGCAGAAACTGCGAGAGCATCAATTGTATGCCAAGTTCAGCAAATGTCAATTTTGGCTAAAGGAGATATCGTTCCTAGGCCACATCATCTCCGAGAGAGGAGTATCGGTTGATCCCGGAAAAGTGGGAGATGTTCTGAAGTGGAACCAACCGCAGAATGTGAGGGATATTCGGAGTTTCCTTGGGATGGCTGGATACTATCGCCGGTTCATCAAAGATTTCTCCAAAATAGTGAATCCTAGAACTGAATTGATAATGAAGGGAAAAGCATTTCAGTGGACACCAGCGTGTCAAGAAAGCTTTGAGGAGCTCAAGAAAAGGCTAACCACATCGCCGGTTTTGGTATTACAGGACGTGAGCAAGAGTTTCGATATATATTGTGACGCATCAAGACAAGGGCTTGGATGTGTGCTCATGCAAGAAGGACAAGTGGTAGCCTATGCATCGAGACAACTAAAGAAACACGAGCTGAATTACCCCACACATGACTTGGAACTCGCAGCCGTGGTACATGCCTTGAAGATTTGGAGGCATTATATCCTTGGCCACCGATGTGAGATCTATACGGATCACAAAAGCCTCAAGTACATATTCACGCAAATGGATTTGAATTTGAGGCAATGTCGATGGTTGGAACTCATCAAGGATTATTATGTTGGAATCAACTATCACCCCGGAAAGGCCAATGTAGTAGCTGATGCGTTGAGCCGAAAGGGAGCATGTCACCAACTCACGGTTCGGGAGCTACCGCCTGAGCTGCGCAAAGAGTTTGAATGGTTACATCTCGGGTTCTTGAACGAGATGGAAGTGATAGAACTGAATTCCTCGCTGGAACAAGAGATACGAGATGGCCAAGCAACGGATGAGGAAATCAAGGAAATCAAGGAAAGAATCCGACAAGGCATAGAAAAGGATTTCAAGGAAGACTAGAAGGGTATGCTTTGGTTAGGGAAAAGGATTTGTGTGCCTAACGTGAAGCACATCCATGACACGATATTAAAAGAGGCACATGAATCACATTATTCCATACATCCCGGCAATAAAAAGATGTACAAGGACCTGAAAACTTGTTATCGGTGGGATGGTATGAAAAGGGACATAGCTGAGTATGTTGCCTTATGCGACACGTGCCAACGGGTGAAGGCCGAACATCAAAGACCCGCTGGACTGTTGCAACCATTGAAAGTACCCAAGTGGAAGTGGGAAGACATCAACATGGATTTCATCGTCGGATTACCACGTACTCGGTCGGGTTACGACTCCATCTGGGTTATTGTGGACCGATTGACGAAAACAGCCAATTTTCTTCCTGTTAGAACCACGTACCTCATCGCAGAACTAGCCGAGCTGTACATGGAGCAAATCGTGTGCCGTCATGAAGTTCTGAAGAGGATAGTTTCAGATCGGGATACCAATTTACCTCTAGGTTCTGGAAGAAGCTGCATAAAGCTGTGGGTACACGACTGGATTTCAGCTCCGCTTATCACCCGCAAACCGCCGGGCATTGAGAGGACAAATCAAATTTTGGAAGACATGTTGAGAGCCTGCGCCTTGAAACATGGGCGTAGTTGGGATAGGAGCTTGTTGTATGCTGAGTTCTCATACAATAACAGCTATCAAGCCAGCTTGAAGATTTCACCTTTCGAAGCATTGTATGGTAGACGGTGTAGAACACCGCTGTTCTGGAATGAGACCGGAGAGAACCAAGTGTTTGGACCCAAAGTGCTGCAAGACGCTGAGAAGCAAGTCCAAACAATACGGGAGAACTTGAAGGCTGCTCAGTCACGACAAAAAGGTTATGCGGACAATAGGCGAAGAAAGTTGACCTTCGAAGTAGGAGACTTCGTGTACCTTAAGGTATCGCCTATCCGTGGCCAACGACATTTCAACGTCAAAGACAAGTTAGCACCTCGCTACATTGGGCTATTTAAGATTCTAGGCAAGCGAGGAGAGGTAGCTTATCAACTAGAGCTCCTAACGCACCTCTCTGATGTGCATGACGTGTTTCACGTATCCCAGCTCAAGAAGTGCTTGAGAGTACCAGAAGAACAAGTACCGATGGATGAGCTTGAGCTTCAAGAGGATCTGACCTATGTAGAGCACCCTATCCAAATTTTGGACGTGAAGGAAAGGGTCACGAGGAACAAAGTGATCCGTTGGTGTAAGGTACAGTGGAGCCATCACAAGCCGAAGCTACATGGGAGCGTGAGGAAGACCTCAAGGCAGAATTCCCTCACCTATTCTCTACTCTATCGAATCTCGAGGGCGAGATTCAGTTTAAGGGGGTAGGTTTGTAACACCCCCAATTTCATATTCATGCATTGCATATAGAAAAACATTATAAAAGAAATAGAAATGGGAAAGAATCATAAAAATGGGAGAAAGATAGCTGAAAAGAGCCAATTCCAATTCACCGAGGAGCGCTGTCGGCACTTCCCGCGGCCCGCTGGCCACATGGCGCCTTCGGAGCTCATCCCTGTGGAGGGGTGAGGTCCGGCACTGCTGGCCACGTGGCAGGCTAAGAGCTCGCCTCTGAGGAAGGGGCGAGGTCCGGCCCTGCTGGACACGTGTTACCCTCGGAGCTCGCCTCCGAGAGGTCCGACACCGCTGGACACGTGTCACCCTCGGAGCTCGCCTCCGAGGAGAAGGGAGGTCTGACGCTGTTGGACACGTGTCGCCATCGGAGCTCACCTCTGTAGAGAGGGGAGGCCCCGCCCCGCCAGACACGTGGCGCATGCGGAGCTTGCCTCTGAGGAAAATGGAGGCCCCGCCCCGCCAGACACGTGGCGCATGCGGAGCTCGCCTCTGAGGAAAAGGGAGGTCCCGCCCCGCTGGACGCGTGGCAGGTCCGGAGCTCGCCTCTGAGGAGAAGCTAGGACCGGCCCCCGCTGGACACGTGGCATCTCCAGAGCTCACCACTGCGGAGATGCGAGGTCCTTAGGAGGTTTTTCCCCCTGTGCACGGGAGTACCCGGTACGGAGGATACCGACACGATTTCCACGTTGCTACCGCACCAAATCATTTGGAGATAAGTTGTTAAGATCCAAAACAAATTGAATAGGACTCTTATTTGAAATCCAATTAGAGTAGAACTCTTCTTTTCCTTTTATAAATGGAACCCGAAAACCGCCTTGGCCGTAACACCTTTCCAAGTCGACAACTTAGAGGCCCTAGCCCCCAACTCGCGGAGTTGAACCCCCTGCCGGAGTTCAGTCGCCGCTGAGCCCCATTGGTGAGCCCCCCGACGAGCGCCGTCGCGCCTCGCCGTCGCTACTACCATTGCTAGGAGGAAGGCCCCGCCACCAAAGAGAAGTGAGGTAGGTCTTCGTACCCATCTTACAACCTCGTCGCGATTTCTTCGCATCTGTTTTCTTCGTTCCCTTCGAACAGAAGCTGTTTCGTGTGGACAGATCACGTGTTGATCAGTTTTTGACGGTGGAATTGATCTAGATCTTGAGTCAAGATCATCACCACGTCCACACTTGATCCTTACACCCTTGTTCACTATAAAACCCCATGCAAGCCCAGTAAAACATGCAAGAACACGTACAAACTGGTCTAATAAAACATCATCATAGGATTTGCACCATTGCATCTTGAGTAAAGTTTGTGCATGATGTTTGGTTGCTATAATTTTGTATGTGCGTGGTCGTGAGTAGAAGGACAAGCTCAGGGAGCCATCTACGAAGAACTACAGCACCGAGATTTTGAGACATGTGAGCAACAAGAGCCACAGGAGCAAGGCAAGTGCCCCTTGACCATATTGATCCCATGATTTGGAAACTGTTTTGTTTGCGAAAACATGTATGCTTGAGTCAACTTGATGGGACACCCTTTTATAGGAGTTTACTAGTTTGATTAACCACCCTTGTCGCCGGGGAAGTTGATGAGTCGGGTATGGTCATTTTTCCTTTTTGCTTCGCTAATCTACGGGATATGGGAAGCCAAGATAGAACATGTCTAGCTACTGCACTCATATGAAAAATGTTAATGAGAATTTGATGATTATAATGAACATGAATCGGGGGAGATCTAGGCAAGCTTGGTTCGTGGATGTGGTAGAATGATATGGTGGTTTACTTGCCGTAGATCTAAGGACCGGTTCATGCTAGCACATGCCAGGAAAATAGTGCCACCACAAGGCCAAATATGGGTGTGGCTTAGCTGACTAATTAGGTAAGTTGCTAGATTGTTATGGACCGTGGAAGGCGCGGGGAATGTGAGTCGAGAGAGGACTGCCCTGGGAACTGCATGGCACAAGAGGAGGCCCATAGGTGGGAGAATGGTGATTCGAGCCTGCTGGTGTAACCTTAGTGAGTCCATACATCTAGTAGCCTCTTTGTAAAGGCTATTTTGTGATCTCTTGGCCATACACTGACGGTTGTGTACTGGTATAATGGAGGTTCTGCAGTCGCCAACGGGTGACGAAATCACAAACTTGTGGGTAAAGTGGTGCCACCTCTTAAGAGTGTAAAACTATAATGATAGCCGTGCTTATGGTCACAAGCGCCTGGCCAACTCACATGATTAGAGGGAAATTTGGGATGGAAACTTGGGATGGTTATTTGGTTATGGTTATGGTATGGTTATTGGGGTTGGTTTCGGGACTGATGAGTCATGACAATGAGTTTGGTTTTTGGTTATATGATTATGAGATGGATATGAACATGATATGGCTATTATGAGCATGAGATAAAGTTGAGAAAAATTAATGGTTGGTTGGGACACGAAAAGTGGTGAATTATGAAGGAGGTATGTTGCTGTTTTACTCAAATATATGTTGGGATTAAATTCACTTAAAGATAGCAGCTGTTTTTATCATGATTGTGAAATAAACTTTGCTTTCTGCAATGAGCCTTTTTATTTCCTACCTTGCTGTAAGCTACATGTCATACTTTTCCCGCACTTGCTGAGTACGACATGTACTCACCCTTGCATTATCATACAAACATCAGCAACAGGAGAGGAGTACTTCGAGGATCATGTGGAGTATTAGGCGTGTGGACTACCGTCAACATGCTTGTGGAGTTGGAGATGGAGCCGCTGCTGTTTAGTTGCTTCCACTATCGTTTAGAGCTTCCGCTGCTAGAATAAGTTAGAGACTTCCACTGCAATAATAAGTTAGAGATTGATGTAATAAAGTACTTAAACCCTATTATTCATGGTTATATTCTGAATTCAGTTTATGGATTACATGTGTATGTGTGATGAACATCCTGGGCACACATATGCATTAGTTGGGTTCCGTGTTCTACGGGACCGGGAGTCACAATCGGCGCCCACACCGCTTGCCATCCAGGAAATCTTTTCTTGATCAAACTCAGGGTTGACAAGACAAAGAGCCAATCCATGTCGTTGATATTTTTGTCAGAATTGTCAAGTTGTTTGATGAAACTCGTGCGCGTTACCAGGTATTGTCCTCACCTCAACCTAGCTTGTCTGGCCACAGAGTTGATTAGTTGTCACGTGCTCAACTCGACTACTGTAACTGTTCAAATCCTCCCTAAAGGTCAGACACCAGAACATGTAAATTGTGTAAACTTAAAGAAACCTTGCTTACACCTTCTTCATGCTAGGACGGTTTGCATCCACCGGGGTGTACAAGGTGCTCTGTATGTTCAACCATCCTGGATCCATGGGCGTTGGTCAACATCTTTTTGAGGTGTTTACCATCAATGGCGGTACCACTCATGCACGATGGATAGCAGTGCGGAGCCCAGTAGTGTCCTCTGTCATGTCGTGACTGATGTTATAGTTGATGGAGTGGTGTATTTCTTGGTGATGAGTAGTATAAAATGGGCATTTCTATACACTTCATGGTTTTGTTTGACAATGCAAGAGAGGAATGGAGGAGAGGTTTCACTAGGCCAATAAGTGACAACACTAAGGTATTTTTTCATTCATTGTCCATCCATTTCCCAAGAGAATTCACATTGCAAAGCTATTATTTGTGTAGATGATGGGAGGTTGGTATTTTGTCGGAAACACAGGGAGAATTACTCATGTCCTCCAAAAACCAACACTTTTGTAGCAATGGGAATAGGTTATTTTGATTTAATTGGTATGTCCACACAAAGTCTAACTCCGCCTATGCCTTTCTAGGTATAGCCAATCCCAAGCCCGGGTAAAGGAGGAGGGTTGTGATAGGCTTGGCGAGCCAGCATCAAAACCAGTCATTCCTATGGATATAAAACCTAGTTTGGGTTTCATATCTAGCCTACCTCGACGTGCTTGAGATAGATGCTTTGTTGTTATTGTTGTCCACACGAAGTCTATTGAGTTTCTGGAGGGTTATATGGTGTAGTATCATAATGCATTGCTTCTCAATTTAGCATGTGTTTAGTCCAATTGCGGGAATCACTCTCCTAGCTTTTAAAATGGACATTGTATTGATATTGGTAATGTTTGGCAAAAGAATTTTCACTTTCCTGCTTTCATGTGTATGGTATATTTATGGATAATTACTTGAGCGTTCGAAAATTCGATGATGCAATGCTACATGTTCCTGTAACACGCCAATTAGATGGTATGTAGCTTTACAGTTGATGCATCTGTGCACAAGTGTTGGTACGTGACTTGCACACATGGATGTGTCTCTCATGGCTGAATCAACACTATATGAAGGTAAATCATATGCACATGATCCTCAAAATGATTGACATCACATCAGAAAACACATGGTCACCTTGAGAGAGTGCCTTAAGCAGAGGTATTTTTTCTACATTGTCCATTAATTTTCCAAGATAATTCACATTGCAAAGCCGTTGTTTATGTTAGATGATGGTAGTTTGGTCTTTTATTAGGCATCACAGGGACAACTTCTTATGTGTCATCCAGGAACCAACACTTTTGCACTAGTGGATATGGGACATCTTGATTTTAGTTTGTATGTTCACTTGAAGTCTAATGAGTTTATTATAGGTGATATGGTGTTGTATTTTAATACATTTCTAGACGGTTTATTTTGTGTTCGGTCCAATTGTAAAAATCACTCTCCTAGCTTTTAAACTAAATGTTTTATTTGTCAACGTGTAAGAGTCGATCGTCATGGGATTAGTTGGATCACCCATAAAGTGTTCGGTTTGGGATCATAGAGGGATTACTTAAATGTAGTATATGGACTGTCGTGCGCCTGCGAAGAGGCTGATAAGTCACATTTGATGATGGTACGACTTGCTGCGGCCAGTCATTGCCTGGTCACCATTGCCCCTCGGCTGTGATACCCCAGGGGGCTAGTGTAGCGGTTTTGGTTTTGCTCTCATGCTTACGCTTGCGGTGGCGCGCGCTATCCTACTTGATCCATGTGCAGGTCAGAGCAGCAGTGTTTAGTCCCATCATGCTGCACAAGCCTGACCCGCCAGGCTTTGTCAAGGGTACAGCGGTGCTGCCTGTCTTTTCCTGTCACTGCATAAGTTCTTTTCTCTGGAAGTCTAGGCTCTCTGTAGTTAATAAGACAGAGGTATTTTCTGCCTTACTAGGGTCTGACCTGGCTAGAAAGAGCAACTATATCGGCCCGAGAGGTGATCATGTTTATTAGGTGAATCGGAGGTGAGGTCAGGTTGGAGGTTGCCCATCGGATCACTATTTGCCCATTTTGTTTGGTTGGATGTCGACTGCTGTATAATGGTATTACAGTATTTTATTTGCAGCTCAGGTTATCGTGGTACTTGCATAATTCAAATCTGGATACAATTAATATTAGTGACAATTGGTATATTGGCACCAATCAATACAACTACAAGGCATGCATGTCAGTACATATGTTTCTATTCAGTCATTACTTACTAAAACTTATCATGCAAACTGGCCAAGTCATTTAACTTATTCTGCCAAATCTGAAAGGACATGCATGTCAGTATTTGAAACGCCCTTACATCTCACTAGACGGTATCTGTATATTTTGGACGCTGAGAAAAAAATTGACTACACCGAAACTAGTTTACCATCGAATTGGACTCCATATTAGACCAAACTTAAGAACTTGTACTCAAACCTAGCAAAGTCTGAGGGAAAAAATCTCTGATAATCAAAGCTGGAGGAGCAATTTTTGAACAAAACAACATTTTCATAAGTTTGAATATCCTGAATTGTTACAGTTGTATTCTCGCCAGCTTTTTATCTCTTTTATTGCCTCATCTAAAAAAGGGGAAAATTCAAGGGATGACAAACTTTTTACAAGTTGACATTGGTACAAGTTGTCATAATCTCTTGTAAACAATCTAATGGAAAACTATATGCAGGTATGCATTTTCTTTGTTTGGAGAACAGTTCAATTTATTTTAGGTCATCGTCTACCGCAAAGCATCAATTATGTGTTTTGTGCTTGACTTAATGAGATAAGAAGTAAACTGAAAAGACATTGTAATAGGTGCATCAACTACCCAGCTAAATAAAAAATTATATTCTGTTTGACAAATCTCCTATGAAAACCTATATACATGTACTATAAGGGGGCAAACACTAGCTCAACTTTGGATGCAACTACTGAAGTATGAGGAGGACAAAGACATGATCATCAAACCTTGAAGTCTTCGCGATGCGTATTTTGTCATATTATGGATGGGTGATTTAGTATTAGAACTAGTTCTTAATAACTCTTGTCATCTAAACTTTATGATGTGAAGTTTATTTGTTTTAAATTGTGAGATATTGATAGACAGATGAGGTACAATCTTTGTAATAAGTAGGTCACAATCTTTGATGGAGGATAAAGCTGGATGCTATTTCCATTATTTAAAAAGAAAGCTATATGCTGGACTGCTAGTAAAGTCCAAACATTAATAGGGAGCAATGGGCATGGATGGATAGGGATGAGAATGAGTTAGCTTCCGATAGGTTGAAGTAAAACCTGCTCTAAATTAGAGAGAGAACGTGGGTGGAATTGAAGACCTGCACCCGCGGATGAGATTTGGCACTCGCACCTGCCGTGTTCCGGGCAGGTTTCATGTGCCCGTCGAGTTTGACAGTAAACAAGAAATTCAATTCAACAATAAACAGTAAACAGAACTTCAATGCACTCACAACAGTAAACAGAAATCTCACACACACAGAACTTCAATTCAACACGGATTCAATTCAACAGAATCAACTCACTCAGATTCATTCATTAATCAGAGTATTCTCATAACAATCTCAATAGTATCGACGCTTACACAAAACTTGGGATTGATTCAATAATTAAACACAGGTCACTCTCACAGAACTTGAAGTCTGTACTTGAAGTTTAGAAATCATAACTTCAAGTCTTGAATGCCCTTAGCCAAGAACTTGAAGTACAGACCTTCAAGTATTCATAGGTCAAGGATGGTTGATTAATGATCATCCTAGCAAGTAGCAACAGTAAGAATTAGAAGTAGTTAATTGTTTTATTATCCAAATCCAAAGGCAGTCAAGGAAACCACACATCAGCTATACAGCAGGACAACTATACATTTTTGTTCTTGCATTGCAGCAGCTTTCATTACAGTCCAGATCTTCAACTATACAGCAGCAAAATCAACTTCTATTTTTGTTCAAGCATTGTAGCAGCTATACAGCAATATGGAACTATAAAACAATATAGAATCGTGCAGCAATATATTGTTACCTCAGAAGAAACTTTTCAGCTTCCAATCATCATAAACAAAAATTTTGGTACCCTGCAGACCGTGTACCCCCGCGTACATGCAGTAAGTGGCTCCGGACCCCACCTCCTTGCTGAGGCGGGCTCTGGTGCTGCCACGCGTGTCCCTTGGCTCCGGACCAGGCCTTCATGCTGAGGAGGGCTCTGGAGCTGCCACGTGCCCTCCAGCCCCGGACCTGGCCTCCCCGCTGAGGCGAGGTCCGGCACTGTGCCATGTGTCCCTTGGCCCCAGGCCAGGCCTCCCCGCTGAGGAGGGCTCTCGATCTGCCACGTGTCCTCCGGCCCCGGACCTGGCCTCCCTGTTGAGGCGAGGTCCGGCGCAGTCACATGTACCTTGGCTCCGGGCTAGGCCTCCCCGCTGAGGAGGGCTCCGGAGCTGCCACATGTCCTCTGGCTCTAGACCTGCCCCCCCCCCCCCCCCCCCGCTGAGGCGAGGTCCGGTGCTGCCACGTGTTATCTGGCTCCGGACCTGGCCTCCCCACTGAGGCGAGGTCGGGTGCTTCCACGTGTCCTTCGGCTCTGAGCCCGACCTCCCTGCTGAGGTGGGCTCCGGAGCCGCCACGTGTCCCATGACCCGCCATGGGCCGTGGGCCTCTGGAGTCAAGGAAGACGTGCACAATCCAGTCACGCATTCAAGACTCACGCGTTCCCCAAAAGCATGGCATGAAGCCCCTCCAAACAACGAACCTCCGCGGGATGCTCCAGTAGCGGTGCCGGGGGATGTGTCATAGGAAACACTTCGACAAAAATGTATTGTCACATATCCGTAGTAAATTGATCGGTTTCCAGTAGTGAATGGCGCCGTTGGAAAAATATTGACCAAAGAAAGGCTTTGCACCTAGTTATGGCAATCTAATATATCAGTTTTAATAGTTTCCTAGAGACTACGTTGAAAAGGGGTTGCAGTGATTTATAAAAATACCCGAAAGCCAGTTGATCTATGGTCAACTATATACAGTGGATACTCATGGGCACATATGATTAGTGCAAGTTCCTTCCCAGCAGTTTGATGATAAAAAACATACTTGTCAACAACAGTGGTCTACACATTAAAAAAAACGGTGGTGTACCTAGCATTTTATCAAAGGGTACGCCAAACAAAAGAATTCATATATAGTTTCATAAATTATTTATCAATTTGGTAAATAATTAGGAAATTTAAATATGATTCATTCTACTGATAGTAAATAACATAACATGATAATATAAATAGCAATACTGGTATGTCAAAAATATAGACATATGAGAAACTTACAATAATAGTTGCCTAACTTTTTTAACTGCCACTTTCTTAGTGACATGGATAACTTGATTATATCATCTTCATCCATTTCAAAGAAAATATCCCATTCAATATATATGACCAAACGATCATTCAAAAGGTTATCACCTATCTTAATCCTTAATTTTATTTTCATCATAACCATTACAGAAAATACCCTTTTAACATTTATTATTCCTACCAGTACAAGCAATACCAATTTGAGAAAACTCGCTATGCTCTGAATATTTTATACTAATATTTATATTGGATGAACTGATCTTTAGTCTAGTGATGTCATTGACGTCCCTCTTCCGGATACACAAACAAATTACCGAAAAAATTGTGCAGAATAAGAACACAAGTAGTTCACCCAATTACAACAAAGAAAAATGGGTAGAACCAGAAACACATGAATAGAGACAAATCTCAAAAAAGATAAATTTCTTGTTCCATTCAAAAAAATCTGCACGTTAATGGCTATCTTGAAAGCTAGTATTGCTTATGATGGAGGAGTGGTAATAAAAAAGGTGGTGAGTAGCCTGCCTACTCCGCGGGCGTGAGGAAGAGGTCCATTTCCTGCCATAATCCACCGCCACTAGTCGCCACTTCAGTGGTGTGAGGGCCTGTCCCGCCACGGGGTGGCCCTGCTTGCCCGGGAATCGCATTGGGTGGTGCCGTGAGATGCGGCACCCAATAGCACACACATAAGGAAGACGTATCACATAAAATAAATGTGGAAGCTTACAAGTATTCATTGTAAATAATCTACATCAAATAAACTACAGCGGAAGACTATAATCATCTCACGTTTAGTATCTACTAAGCACTCGAGAAGATGTCCAGCCCGGGGACACTTCTCGCTAGCAACACGAAGACATACGGCAGCGGCCGGGGTCTCCTTGTATTAAACGACTTGGGAGTCTCCGAGTCTCACCCGACAACCTCGTCATAAGTATCGATGTTAACCTGCAAACCACTCATATAGAAAGCATGAGCACATAGGCTCAGCAAGACTGATCCGTCTCCTCTAAACATGAAACTCTACATGCACGAAGGATTAAACATGGTAGCTGAATTTGCATAAAGGACTCGCCGACAGTTGATCCTTAACTTTCAGATTTTAAGCCTCATTTTATAGACCTTGAACCGAGAAGCATCGCAACTCCACATTAAAACAAGAAACGCTTTGTTACGATGCTTCTTGCACAAGGTGAAGTAAACTTAATTAGCACTATCTCTAATTTAAAAATGGTTGCAAGACATATGCATGTTCATATCGTATAGTCATCGACGTGAAGAATTGTGAAGCAAGTCAATTGTGGATCAAGGAGCAAGGAGAGCAAGTGATCAAGCGTCAAGTGATCAGCAACACTAACTGATTGTATAATCAAGTCACCTGCAAAACAGGCAATCTCCGGTTTGCATTCAAGCAAGTTTTATAAAGCTTTTAATTTATAGTACTATAGTTATGAGATGATTGCACTAGGTCTAGATGATATTGAAACCCAATTGCATGACCAGAGTTAACCCAAGAGAGAATGGGAAGATTAGTACATCGTCAAGTGGAATTAAGCTATGCTAAATGTTACTTTGGAAGGACCAAAAAGTCGAGTAGTTGAAATCTACTCGCAAGTTTAGGGCTTGGTTTCACCGGAAAGGGTTATGAATAGAACCATTGAGGAGAATTTACAACTGAGAAATTGAGACCGGGCAGGGAGATAGAGATGCAGCAGGCCGAGATCCGTGCGTGCATAGCCCTGGCCTGTGTCGGTTAAGGCCCGTCCGTACTTGGCCCTGTTGGACAAGTTTGAGTTGTGTACCGAGCGCATACTGGCTATATGGGACCTAGGAAATTGATGTACCTCGTGAGATCCATATTATAACTTTTCCGATCGGCTTAGACTTTCCGCGTCAGTACAGCAGGAGGTAATTCGCTCAAGAACATATCACTGCGGGTATGTACCTTGTGGGAGCTTGTTGTTCAGGTCGATGGGACTGTGTCCGGTGTGGAAGAAATTGGGACAGGTGGCTGCGTACAACATCGGTCGAGGTTGCTGCCAGCAACTCGGAGATGGGTGTACGTGTCGTGCAGTTTGGGCGTGTCTTGGTTCGAATCACCGTCGCTCGTGGTTATATGAGCATACTTGGACACTGAGTCTTTACGTAGTAAGAACTGAAGGAATTACTATGATTTGATAAGGTTTGTGCTTTAAATAGTCTTGCAACCATGTTTGAATTAGAGATACTGCCAATTAAGTTTACTTCACCTTGTGCAAGAAGCATCGTAACAAAGCGTTTCTTGTTTGATTGTGGAGTTGTGATGATGCTCGGTTCAAGGTCTTTAAAATGAGGCTTAAAATCTAAAAGTTAAGGATCAACTGTAGGCGAGTCCTTTATGCAAATCCACCTACCATGTTTAATCCTTCGTGCATGTAGAGTTTCATGTTTAGAGGAGACAGATCAGTCTTGCTGAGCCTATATGCTGACGCTTGCTATATGATTGGTTTTGCAGGTTAACATCGATGCTTATGACGAGGTTGTCCGGTGAGACTCAGAGACTCCTGAGTCGTTTAACACATGGAGACTCCGGCAGCTGCCGTATGTCTTCGTGTTGTTGGCGAGAAGAGTCCGCAGGCTGGACATCTTCTCGAGTGATTTGTAGATATTAAACGTGATATGATTATAGTCTTCCGCTGTAGTTTATTTGATGTAAATTATTTACAAATAATACTTGTAAGCTTCCGCATTTGTTTTATGTGATATGTCTTCCTTATGTGTGTGTTGTTGGGTGCGGCATCGCACGGCACCACCCAATGTGATTCCTGGCCGAGCGGCGTGACCCCATGGCGGGGCAGGCCCTCACAGCATGGTATCATAGCCGCATTGGGAGTAGCACACGGAATAGGGACCGTATTACGACAAAAACATAGGATACGGTGAGAAAATGGTACTTGACCCACATAAGGATTACTATATTAGCCTAATATGAAGGTGGCAACCTAACTTAATTGATTATGTCGGAAAATCATGCATCTCAGGACTTTTCATGTCTTGGGGGGTGCATGTATGCGCTGTCCACCAGTGCGCACAAGGTGAAGGGTGGAGCCTCACGGGTGGCAGGTAACCCGGCCAGTTCATATATTCCCTACTACTCTTCATGTCGTTTGGAGTATGTGAGCAACGCCAGTCCCCGGCGTGCTGTGGGCAAGTAGGTGGAGACCCCGTCACGTGGTTGGTAACATGAACACGTAGCTCAAGGCATGTTTGGCTTGAGAACACCCGTGCGACTGACGACGGACGGGTGTATGAAATTGTTATGGAGCTGGGTTCGGTGTGTAGCCGAACCTGATGATTGTGTGTGACTTATGCAGGTATCTTAACCACGAAAACAGTAGTACGAATAGAACACGTTTGCGAGTGACCGTCTTAGTGCCACCTACGGATACAGATGTGCCGATGTAAGCCTGTTAGGATTTTCTTTTGGTGAGGCTACGTAGTACCGACATGATACTTACGATGCTTCGACACCATACTAAATTTAATAATCTTCTCCCCTATGAAGAAATGATTCATGAGCAAACTTCAACTAAAAATGGAAGTTTTGAAACAGGTATTAGTTACCAAGCTCTGATTTTAACCTAAGATTCTAATAAGAGAATGATTAGGTTTCAAAAGGTCCAAAAACATAGTGCTCTGTTCTGGCAGAAATTTTTGCTGAACTTTGGCAGAGCATAACTCTGATTAGGAATACCCAATTGAGGTGTATGATACAGTTCTGGAAATAATTTTAAGTTCTCTACAACTTCGCTGTAGACCTCCAGAGCAAAATCATAAGATAGATTGATAGAAAGTCCAGTTGAATGCAAACTGTCCAGAACCAGAACAGCTACAAAACCTCTCTGGATATTTCTGTATTTCAGCCATAAATCTCTATAGAAAAATCCCTAAGGGTACTATGATACACTGTTGGAAAGGTTACATATATGGAACAATGTTGCAGTTCAAAGTTTGTTCAGTTTCATATGGTATTTTCAGATACAACCGTGATAAAATCAGCCACATTTAGGGAAAATGCTGGCAAATTTTATCCAGGAATTCTGTCAGCTTTGAAGGATCATAACTTTTGATCCAGAAATGATCTGGAGGCATATAAAGACTCATTGGAAAGATATAGTTAACTTTAGCTTTGATTTTCAACTTGAGTTATGAAATGCTGTTAACCTGGTCAAAATCTAGATTTAGTGCATAAAGGTTTGTTCTGTACAGAAAAGAGGACTGGTTATGCCTATTTTAAGGATTTGTGTAAACATGAATTTTGTTACTGCTTTCATAAAGTTTTGACATATTAATGTTTTCATTAGCTTCACATCCTGCTGAGTTCATGTTTGACTCATCTCAAGATGCATTTTTGCAATATGGTTCGTACTCGTTCTTCGAGTAAGTCCGGAAGTTCTCGCCGAGGGGGTGATGATTCTGTTACACTGTCGGAACCACCATCCACGGGATGGATGGATCTTATGACTTGGGTTGTCGAGTCTAACCAGGAGAACACTAGGATACTACAAGAAGCAACTCAAGAGAACACTAGATTACTCCAAGACTTGGTACAGCAAGGCATACTCCAACGCACGCAACAAGTCGTTCCACCTCGGAACGCTTATTTGGATTTCTTGGCGACTCAACCGCCAATCTTTACGGAAGCTACCGAACCTGTGGAAGCAGATCAGTGGCTTCGTGTTATGGAGTCCAAATTTGGAGTATTCGAGTGTGATCAATATTAGAAGACATTATTTTCTGCTCAACAACTTCATGGAGCCACCGGAAATTGGTGGGTTGAACATGTCGCCACCATTCCGGAAGGCCATCAAGTGGCATGGACAAAATTCTATGAAGCTTTTCGTGCTCATCACATACCGATAGGTATTATCAAGACAAACCAGGAGGAATTCTTGAAATTGAAGCAAGGGTACATGAGTGTCCTTGAGTATGTCAAAAGGTTTAACTATTTGGCACAATATGCTCCCGAATATGTGGCGATAGAAGCGGCACAGTGTGATTCCTTCTTCAATGGCCTGAGTGCCATATTACAGGAGAAATTAGCCTTGTTTAACAAAGGAAATTACACCGATATGGTCAGTGCAGCCCTCATACAAGAAAAGGCGACACTCGAGTGGCTAGTAGAGAAGAGAAAAATGAGTTATGTGCAGGACAGCACAAGTTATGTGCCCCAGAAATACAGTTTGGTGTACCGAATGCCATCCGGCGAAATATGGAGGCCACCTGTACGATCAACTCCTCAAAGATTAATTGCTGGTCAAGTACCACAACAGCAACATCAGACGGTGGTTTGTGTTCCATCGCTGCAGCCATATGTAACTAGTGTCCAACCACAAGTCAGCGAAGAACCGGAGAGATATCCGTGCTTTACTTGTGGTCGTATGGGCCATTATGCTAGGTATTGTCCGGAGGGAAATCAAGGATGGGGATCATCATATTTTTGATATTCAGAACCGTACCTAAATCTGCAGAAAAGAGGGCAGACAAGGGACAGCATTCACTATACAGTGATTGATGATGTTCCAGAAGGAGAAGCCACGTTAGCAGGGATGTTTTCTCTAAATCAGCTACCGGTGTTAGTTCTTTTTGATTCAGGTGCCACACACAACTTCATTAGCCAATCATTTGTGGCTCAACATCAGCTCCAAACCACTTATACAAAGAGGCAATACCTCATATCTTCACCCCGGGGGCAGCATTACAGCAAACGATGTTGTCTCCCGAGCACCTATTTGTTTGGGGGGTAGGATATACCCCACCACCCTCATTATTCTCGGGGGTCTGAAGATCGACATCATTTTGGGGATGTCATGGTTGAATTACCACAATGCAGTTCTCAACATCAGTTCCCGAACCGTTGAGCTCAACTCCCCATAGCACGGTCTTCAGGCATTATTTCTGGGCGCCAGTCAGCAGCAGCTTGCAACATTGAACCACTCAGAAACTATGAAGTTAGAAGACATTCCGGTAGTACGTGAATATCCGGATGTTTCCCGATGATTTACCGGGCATGCCGCCCGAACGGGACGTAGGGTTCAAGATTGAACTTGCACAGGGAACAACACCCATTTCACGAAGGCCGTACAAGATGGAACCCAATGAACTAGCAGAATTGAAGACACAGCTGAGTGACCTCATGAGCAAGGGTTTTATATGACCGAGTTCATCACCTTGGGGTTGTTCAGCGTTGTTTGTGAAGAAGAAGAACGAAACACTACGGCTTTGTGTTGATTATCGTCCTCTTAACGCCGTTACCATCAAGAACAAGTATCCACTACCTCGCATTGATATGCTCTTCGATCAATTAGTGGGCGCTAAAGTATTCTTGAAGATGGATCTTCGGTCCGGATATCATAAGCCAAAAATCCGGACAGGAGATATTCCAAAGACGGCATTCTCGAAGAGATACGGGTTATATGAGTATCTCGTCATGTATCTTGGGTTGACCAACACCCTGACTCACTTTATGTACCTGATGAATTCAGTGTTCATGTTGGAGCTGGATAAGTTCATCGTAGTTTTTATCGATGACATCCTGGTATACTCCAAGTCAGTGGAAGAACTGAATGTGGCCTAGAGGGGGGGGTGAATAAGCCTTTAAAAGATTCCTGCAAACTTAATAGAGTTATCAGAAACTTTATTGACCGGACTAGTCCGGTTGTGTGGGCGGACTAGTCCGGTGTGCTGAATTATGTGAGTTAATTAAGTGTGTTTCAGAAATTGAATCTTTCAGCAGCGGAACGAGAACAACAGTTTTTATAAATTAAGTTTTTTGTATGAATGCACGTGCAAACTTATAAGAACCTTAAATGATGATTAGCAAACTAGTGATCTAATGTATCAAAATGTAAAATAAATGAGAGACAAAAGACACGAATTTTTACCGAGGTTCGATCTCACCAAGAGATCTACGTCCTCGTTGAGGAAGCTCACACAGAGCCGGGTTCCCAACCCTTTCCCTCTTCAAGTCACCACAAAGGCCGACTTGACTCCACTATCACGGGCAATCACCGAGTTTGTGGGGCTACCTCACAAGTTGAGGGCTCCCACGAGAATTACAATAAGAACGTGATCAAATACACTCGAAAATAGTACAATGCAGAATATGAGTGTAGAAAGATCAGACCCCAAGAGCTCACAATGAAGGAACGACGATCTCCCAATCCCAAATCCAAATGTTTGATTGATCTTCACCTTTTTGCACCTTAGATGTGTGGGGAGATGTGTTTTTGGGCTCTTGGGACAGGTGGCGGCGCTAGGGTTCTTGTTTCAAGCAGTATGAGTCGTGTGTCTTCTTTTGGAGGCCGTGGATCACCTATTTATATAGTTTCCAAAAAGTTGTCGTTGTAAAACCTAAGACCGGACTAGTCCGGTATATGATCGGACTTGTCCGGTCTACTTCCAGTGGGTTAACCGGACTAGTACGGTCCAAAAACCGGACTTGTCCGGTGCTATGTGAAATGGGGTTCCAGAAACTTCAGCGGACTAGTCCTGTCGCTTGGATGGACTAGTCCGCAGTCCTCTAAAGAGGACAACAGAGACATGAGCGGACTAGTCCGGTCCAAAACTGGACTTGTCCGGTTGAGTTCTAGTAAGCTGACCAGACTAGTCCGGTCCATGGACGGACTAGTCCGGTGTTTAGTGGATTTTAGTTGATTATTAGCCCCTTACCCTTACGAAAAGTCCTGAGCTCTTGGGATGTGTCTCTCACACACACCCTATACATTTACATCTAATTTGCTCTTCTAAATTCCACTAAAGTCTTCCTTTTCGGGCAGCACTTTATTTTTCACCTTTTTGTGTGCACGAGCTAGTTCACTTTGTTTGTCCTGCAATCATTTCATTAGGATCTCATATGCTTGTCATCAATTAGCCAAAACCCACAAGGGATATCCTAGATGCACTTACAATTTCCCCCTTTTTGGTGATTGATGACAACTATTTGAGATATCACAATTGAGAATAAAAAGTTGATTTTCATAAGGTGTGCACATATGAGAATAATAAAGAATTCACATAAAGCTTCTCACATATGCACACACCTTATGGTGGGGTGCCTAACAGGTGTGTAATAAACAAAATGTGATAAATTAAAGACAAACAATAGTTATCATATAAGTAGGCATTAGAGCATAGTGCATCACACATAAGAAAAGAAATAGTGCATTACAGGATTTTAAAATAGGTACATGGAGTAGTGACAAGAAATAGGTACATGTCCTTGATCACAAAAGAGCTTAATAACTAATACTAGATAGTTCGAGTCCAAATCTAATCTCAATCTCTCCCCCTTTGGCATCAAGGCACCAAAAAGGGAAAGATTGAGGGGAATTACTCATCGCTACCTTCTCCTTCAGTCTCAGTCTGATCTTCATCTTCACCAACTTCGGCATCCACGGGAGCAGGATCTTCCTATGAGTCCTCGGAGGCGGGCGGTGATCCAACGGGCTCAATCTCAAGCTCTGCACAGATAGACTTGATATTGGCATTGACATACTGTTGATGTTTCTTCCTTGCAAGCTTTTCCTTGCGTTGCCTGTCTTCGATCTTGCGGCAGCAGGCAAAGATGGAGGAGAGCACCTTGAGGATGCCACTGGATGATTCTTGGGCAGGTGGAGACCCAGGAGGAGCAGATGCAGATCTAGTGACATCATGAGCTTGCTTTGATCTCCTCTCCACTGGTGGAGAGGACGGGGCAGTTGGAGCCGGGGGGAGAGTGTACTCGGTGGGTTTTTGCGGCTTCAACCCTGCATGCTTGAAATCCTTGACGAACTCGAGTCTCGTCACTTTCTCAATCATGTACATGATATACGGTGCATATCCACATGACCTATTGGGGGTGATTGAGATGTTCACGATGTCGTTGTAGATATACTCAAAAACATTGAATGGTCTCCTTCCACTAATGACCTTCATGAGAGTCCTCAAGGTCCCTTGTATAGTTCCCGCATCTCCATCCTTCGGAGCTATAGTCTTTCTCAAGACTCTATTGAGGACCACAAAGAAGGGCTTCAGATATTTGATAGTGGGAGGAACATATGGCATCCTTGTGTCATAGAGAAACTCAAGCTCTTCCTTCTCCAGGGGTTTCAGATTATGGATGACCAGTTCATGATCCAAAGTGTGTTGGAGGTGAAGAATCCTAGCAAATTCATCATAAGTGACACTATACTTTGAACCATGAGTCATCCAAGTAAGACTGTCTCCATCACCACGAGCAAATTAGAGAGTGGAGTAAAACTGGGTAATGACTTCATTGTTCCAGTCATACTCAAAGGATAGCGGGTCCGTTAGACCGTGCCTCTCTAAGGCCTCCACCATCTCATGAAAGGCAGGATACCTCTTCGACTTCAGGTATTCAACATTTAGCCATTGACTCTCTACTACAGGATTCTTCATCTTCATGTACACATGCTCGTAGTAGTCTGCATGGAAGTTGCTCCAGAACCTTGGATCAGAACATTGTTTAGGTCGGTCATACACTTCAATCTTCCTGAAGTTATCAGCTAGCTCACTCCCTTTTCCAGTGAAATCCTCACTTGAAGGCTGCCTGTTGCAGTGAATAGGGTTTTTCATCTTCAAGGGCCCAAGGGGACCACTAGCAAGTCCCTTCCCTTTATTGAGAACACTTTTTGGCCCTGACGAGCCCTCAGCAGCATCTTTCCTTTGAGGCCTTTTGACAATGACTTTCCTCTTCTTAGGTAGATTGTCGTCGGAGGGTGGAGAGTGAGCATTGACATCATGTCTCTTCTTCATCACTCCCTCCTTAGCTCTCCTCACTCTTTCACGTTGAACTTCTTCATCAAGGTGAAAAGAGCCGTCATCTGAGCCTGAAGACATGATGCCTGATAAGGAGTTCAAGGATTAGATGCAAATGGACTCATCATCGATTTCAAATGGGAATGTAGGGGTTCAAATGTCAGAGACCAGACTTGTCCGGTTTCAGAGTGCGGACTTGTCCGGTGAACCGGACTTGTTCGCATCTGAGCGCCGGACTAGTCCGGCCTAGCATAAGAACCCTAATGTTTCATTTGAATCAAATCTCCTATCTAAGGACACAAGGGCAGGAAAGTGGTAGGAATACATCTATTTAGGCAATGTACATCCTTTTGAAATCAAAGGAAACTAGCTAGAACTAGAAAAGTTGAGATTTTGGTTTTAGGGGGGGATTTACCAAGATTTGAAGATTCGCGTTGAAGGAGCAAGAGTCTATCCGGATGAGTCCGGAAAGTAGGATCCCCTCGTCGAGAAGAGGCTTTTTCACGAAGAAAACTCCGAGTTTGAGGGCTCAACTCGAAAATCACTTTGGGAGCTAGGGTTTAGGAGAGGGGGTGAGACAAAGTGCTTATGAGTGGAGAGGGATGGGTTTGGTCCGGCCAACTGCTTCTATATGCGACTGACCGGACTAGTCCGGTCATGGTAGCGGACTAGTCCGGTGCCCCTGAATTAACCTAATTGTCGTCTGTCCGGACTAGTCCGGTTGAAAATCGGACTAGTCCATTTCCATCAGACCTGATACATATATAGATGATTAATAGTGATCCAAGGACAATAATTTTGCAAATAGTCTTGGTGATTACGACCAGTAGGCAATCAGCAATCAAACAATGGTCATAATCGACAAGATTTCTTCATTAAGATAGTTTTCTGAGTAGAAAAGGAGAAGAGGAGCATTTTTAACAGTACAAAGGAACATTTTAAGTTGCAACCAGGTATGCAATGTTTCAAGCCACATTTCGAGAGTCAAGAATGTTTAGCTCATTTCTTAGTTGACAAAACCTTTTCTCATCTAATGGTTTGGTAAAAATATCCGCAAGTTGTTTTTCAGTCCTAACATGTGAAATAGCAATGTCACCTTTTAATGAATGATCTTTAAGAAAGTGACGACGGATATCTATGTGCTTAGTTCTTGAGTGCTCTACAGGGTTGTGTGCAATTTTTATAGCACTTTCATTATCGCATAGAAGCGGGATATGACTTAGATTGTAGCCGTAGTCCCTAAAAGTCTGTCGCATCCAAAGTAGTTGCGCACAACAACTACCAGCTGCAACATACTCCGCTTCCGCTGTGGAAAGAGCAATGGAGTTCTGCTTTTTAGATGACCAAGAAACTAGGGACCTACCAAGAAATTGACAAGTCCCTGACGTGCTTTTTCTGTCGACTTTGCATCCTGCATAGTCGGCGTCGGAATACCCTATCAAGTTAAACTTGGATCCTTTGGGATACCAAAGGCCCAAGTTGGGTGTGTGCACAAGGTACCTTAGGATTCTTTTTACAGCAATTAAGTGACACTCTTTAGGTGCGACTTGAAACCTTGCACACATGCAAACACTAAGCATAATATCTGGCCTAGATGCACATAAATAAAGTAAGGAGCCAATCATGGACCGATATACCTTTTGGTCCACATTTAGACCATCTTCATTGAGGTCGAGATGTCCGTTGATGGCTATGGGTGTCTTGATGGGCTTGGCTTTGTCCATATTGAATTTCTTGAGAATGTCTTGTGTATATTTAGTTTGGCTTATAAATGTACCTTCTCTCAGTTGCTTCACTTGAAATCCCAAGAAGAACTTCAATTCACCCATCATTGACATCTCGAACCTGTCTGTCATTATTTTGCTAAATTCTCGCTTTATTTCTTGTCACCATTCCATGTTCATCTTGCTTGTTCCGAAAGACCCATTTGGTTCCAACGATGTTCGCCCTTGGTCTTTCCACCAGCTCCCACACTTCATTTCTTTTGAAGTTGTTCAGCTCCTCTTGCATCGCAATCACCCAGTCTGGATCCCTTAAGGCTTCTTCTACCCTATATGGCTCCAGAAAAGACACAAAAAGAATAGTGTTCACAAAAATTTGCAATTTGAGATCTAGTAGTTACTCCCTTAGCAATATCTCCAATGATATTGTTGACAGGATGGTCTCTTTGCACACACTGATGTACTCTTGGGTGTGGAATTTGTATAGTTGCTTGTTCTTCATTGTCTTCATGTGTCATGTCTCCCCCTAGATCATTGCTTCCATGATCATCTTGATCTTCTTGACCTTCCTCAACCTGATCTTTTGTAGGAGCTCCCCCTTGATCATTGCTTCCTTGTTGAAATTCGTCTTGTGTTTCCTCTCGTGGTAGGATATCACCAAGTGCCATTTTCTTTAGCGCTTCACATGGAGCTTCCTCCTTATCTAGCATAAACTTATCGACTTGCTCCACTCGTGAGCCGTTAGTTTCATCGAACACTACGTCACGTGCTACTTCAACAAGGCCGGACACCTTGTTGAAGACACGATAGGCGTAGGCATTCGATTCATATCCGAGCAAGAATCCTTCATCGGACTTTGAAGCGAACTTCGAGGCCCTTGGTTTCTTGTTCAGAATAAAACATTTGCAACCAAAAACTTTGAAATAAGAAACATTAGGCCTTTTACCCGTGAGAAGCTCATATGGAGTTTTCTTCAGTAGTCGATGAAGGTACAACCGATTTGTGGCATGACAAGCGGTGTTCACCGCTTCTGCCCAAAATCGGTCTGACGTCTTGTATTCATCCAACATTGTTCTCGCCATTTCGATCAATGTTCTGTTCTTCCTTTCGGCCACCCCGTTCTGTTGAGGAGAGTAGGGTGCCGAGAATTCATGCTTTATACCTTCTTCATTGAGATATCCTTCAACTTGGGTGTTCTTGAATTCTGTCCCATTGTCACTTCTGATATTCTTTACGGTTGATGAGAATTCATTCTGAGCTCTTTTCAAGAACTTCTTGAGGATTCCCTGAGTTTCTGATTTATCATACAAGAAAAATACCCAGGTAAATCTTGAAAAATCATCAACAATTACTAAACCGTATTTGTTACCGCTGATGCTGATGTACGCAATTGGACCAAAGAGATCCATGTGGAGAAGTTCCAGCGGTGGTCATCACATTCTTGGCGGGGTATGGTGCTCCAACCTGTTTTCCTGCTTGACAAGCGCTGCACGGTCTGTCTTTTTCAAAGACCACATCCTTAAGACCACGGATGTGACCACCTTTTAGAAGTTTCTGCAGATTTCTCATTCCAACATGGGCTAGCCGTCTATGCCACAGCCATCCCATGTTGGTCTTAGCAACCAAGCAAGTGTTGAGTTCGGCTTTATCTTTGTTAAAGTCAACAAGATAAAGCTTTCCCTTCAACAATCCCTTGAATGCAATCGAGCCATCGCTTCTTCTAAAGACGGTCACACTCTCATTAGTGAATAAACAGTTATAACCTTTGTCGCATAGTTGAGATATTGATAAAAGATTATAATCTAGAGAGTCTACGTGTAAAACATTAGATAAGGTGTGTTGAGAGGATATTTCAATGTTACCACTACCAAGGACCTTTCCTTGGCTGTTGTCTCCAAAGTATATACCTTCACTTGGATCCTTGTTGCACTCGTACTCCACAAACATACCCCTCTCTCCGGTCATATGATTTGTGCATCCGCTATCTAGCACCCACTTAGATCCGCCGGAGGAGTAAGCCTTTTTCTGGCCTTCTTTAGCCATAAGACAAGTGTGGTTGTTCATGTCCCGTCCTCCCATGTTCGGAAAGAGTGTGGCTCTCATAGTTGGTTTCTTGACTGCGATAGTGGCCATCTCTTCTTCTTCATCGGAGGACTCGTCGTTTGAGTCTCACTCCTTCCCAATGTGAGCTTGATGGACTTGTCTTCTTTTTCTGAAATTTTTCTTTTCTTGAGATCTTGTTTCCTTCTTCTTTTTGTTTTCTTCATAAGTACAGTCCACCATGAAGTGACCATACTCTCCGCAGTTGTAGCAAGTGCGTCGAGCCTTGGATTTTCCTTTATCCTTGCTTTTGCCTTCATGTGAATTGTTGCCGTGTCTTCTCTTCATCATGCGTTTGAACTTTTTGATGAAGAGTACCATTTCTTCGTCATCAAGATCGGTGCTCTCGTCGCTTGTATCTCCATCGTCTTGGTCTTCACGAGTTTCTTTGAGTTTGGGTCTGCACGTTGCTTTGAGAGCAACTTCTTTCTTTTTGGATGAGGTGAGTTCGGCTAAGTCTTTGACGTATTGGGCTTCTTTCTCCATCATTTCATGATTTATGATCTTCCCTAGTAATTCATCGGGAGTCATTTTGTGAAAACCGGGGCTCTCTCTAATCATTGAGCAAAGTGTGACATTTCTTGGCATAAAGGCTCTAATCATTCTTTTGACCACTTCGTGATCTGTCCATTTCTTACTTCCATAAGCACGAATTTTGTTGATGAGTGCTTTCATCCGGTTGTACATGTCTTGAGGTGATTCGCCTTCTTCAATAGCAAATCTCCCCAACTCTCCTTCAAGCATTTCGATTTTGGCTTCACGAACTGACCTATTTCCTTCGTGAGCTGTCTTGAGGGTATCCCAGATTTCTTTTGCACTTTCTAACCCATCGATCTTGGTGAATTCCTCTCTGCTTAGTGATGATGTGATCACGGCGACGGCTTGTGCGTTCCTGTGAATCTCTTGTTCTTGTTCTGGAGTGAGTTCATCATCCGTGTCCGGAATATCTATGCCTGTGCAAACAATGTGCCACAGACTAGGGTTCAGAGATATCAGATGCATCTTCATGTTGTACTTCCACATGGTATAGTCACTTCCGTCAAACTGTGGAGGCCTTCCCATAGGAATCGAAAGATAGTGATTGTTTGAATTGAGACGGTTGTAGTTGTAAGGATACTGGGAGTAGTCGTGATGACCACTCCCAGTCGTCTTCTCTTCTTCTTTTCCCTTTTGTGCTAGCAGTTTCTTTCTCAGGAGTGCTTTTAGCTGCCTCACTTCTTCATCATCATGTGGGCTGTCTTTCGGCACATCGAAGGCTTTAGCTTCTTGCTCCTCCTCATTGATGTTCATCTTTGGGATGTCGTTGTTCTTCTCAGAGGCCATGATCACTCTGAGATGTGAGTCTATTTGATGGAGAACCAGGCTCTGATACCAATTGAATGTGGCCTAGAGGGGGGGTGAATAGGCATTTAAAAGATTCCTGCACACTTAATAGAGTTATCAGAAACTTGATTGACCGGACTAATCCGGTTGTGTGGGCGGACTAGTCCGGTGTGCTGAATTATGTGAGTTAATTAAGTGTGTTTTAGAAATTGAATCTTTCAGCAGCGGAATGAGAACAACAGTTTTTGTAAATTAAGTTTATTGTATGAATGCATGTGCAAACTTATAAGAAACTTAAATTATGATTAGCAAACTAGTGATCTAATGTATCAAAATGTAAAATAAATGAGAGACAAAAGACACGAATTTTTACCGAGGTTTGATCTCACCAAGAGATCTACGTCCTCGTTGAGGAAGCTCATACAGAGTTGGGTTCCCAACCCTTTCCCTCTTCAAGTCACCACAAAGGCCGACTTGACTCCACTATCACGGGCAATCACCGAGTTTGTGGGGCTACCTCACAAGTTGAGGGCTCCCACGAGAATTACAATAAGAACGTGATCAAATACACTCGAAAATAGTACAATGCAGAATATGAGTGTAGAAAGATCAAACCCCAAGAGCTCACAACGAAGGAACGACGATCTCCCAATCCCAAATCCAGATGTTTGATTGATCTTCACCTTTTTGCACCTTAGATGTGTGTGGAGATGTGTTTTTGGGCTCTTGGGACAGGTGGCGGCGCTAGGGTTCTTGTTTCAAGCAGTATGAGTCGTGTCTCTTCTTTTGGAGGCCGTGGATCACCTATTTATATGGTTTTCAAAAAGTTGTCGTTGTAAAACCTAAGACCGGACTAGTCCGGTATATGATCGGACTTGTCCGGTCTACTTCCAGTGGGTTAACCGGACTAGTCCGGTCCAAAAACCGGACTTGTCCGGTGCTATGTGAAATGGGGTTCCAGAAACTTCAGCGAACTAGTCCTGTCGCTTGGATGGACTAGTCCGCAGTCCTCTAAAGAGGACAACAGAGACATGAGCGGACTAGTCCGGTCCAAAACCGGACTTGTCCGGTTGAGTTCCAGTAAGCTGAACGGACTAGTCCGGTCCATGGACGGACTAGTCCGGTGTTCAGTGGATTTTAGTTGATTATTAGCCCCTTACCCTTACGAAAAGTCCTGAGCTCTTGGGATGTGTCTCTCACACACACCCTATACATTTACATCTAATTTGCTCTTCTAAATTCCACTAAGTCTTCCTTTTCGGGCAGCACTTTATTTTTCACCTTTTTGTGTGCACGAGCTAGTTCACTTTGTTTGTCCTGCAATCATTTCATTAGGATCTCATATGCTTGTCATCAATTAGCCAAAACCCACAAGGGATATCCTAGATGCACTTACAAGAACATGCTGAACATCTGCATATTGTGCTGCAAAGATTGTGAGATCACAAGCTCTATGCAAAATTCAGCTAGTGTGAATTTTAGATTAATCATGTACCTTTTCTCGGACACATTATTTTGGCGGAGGGCATCGCTGTTGATCCAAGTTAGATTATCCAAGTGCAGAAATGGTAGTCACCAAAGTTTGTACATGAAATCCGAAGCTTCCTTGGTTTAGAAGGTTATTACCAGAGATTCATCCCGAGCTTCTCAAAAATTGCTAAACCAATGATGAAATTGTTAAAAAAGAGTACCAAATTTGTTTGGTGTGCTGCATGCGAACAAGCCTTCAAGACTTTAGTGAAGCATCTCACAACAGCACAAGTTCTTGCTCAGCTGGATACAACGAAGTCATTCGACGTTTATTGCGATGCATCTGGCATCGGTCTTGCCTGCGTGCTGATGCAAGAGGGACGAGTGGTCGCTTATGGATCTCGTCAACTTCAAAACCACGAGCAGAATTATCCAACTTACGGAGTAGCGAGGGGTCCAAGTCATTGGACACATGGCAACACCGGAGCCCTCCTTGGAGGGAAGGGACGCCTGGAGTTGTTGCCTACGAGGCAGCACCAGAGCCCTCCCATGCTGGAGGTCGGGCCCGGAGCCGTAGGACACGTGGTACCTCCGGCGAAAGACGTGGCTCGGAGGTTCCGGACACGTGGCAGTGCCGAAGCTCTCCCTTCTAGGAGGTCAGATCCGGCACCATCGGACACGTGGCGGCTCCGAAGCCATCCTCGGCTGGTAGTGAGACTCAGAACCTGCAGACACGTGGCAGCCTTGGAGCCCTCCTTAGCAGGTGGTGGGACCTGGGGCCTAGGACATGCGCCTTCTCATGAGTGCTCCCTAGCTGGCGGTTGGGTCCAGCCTGCAGGCTGGGTCCCTGTCTTCTGCATACGTGCTGACGTGTGTCTTCTTTTGATTTTACACGCGGGGGTACCCGGTCTTGAGGGTACTGACAGCCGCTCTTCTTTGATCGATCGGGAATCGATGAACTCATGCGAATAGAGTCCCCTGAGTGGAAAAACGGCCCCGGGGACCTTTCCTCTACGTCCTCGACATGCCACTGAGCGAGCTCGGCCTTACCAACCCTGAGTACCTCATCTTCGCGCGGCAATCGAAAGCAACAAAGAAGAGGTGATCATGTGGACAGCCCGATAGGGAGCTTGCCATGCCCAAGCAAGAGCACTCTTGGACACTGGACCTTCACGCTGCTCGCCTTTGAATCTTAGCTCGAGCCATTGATCATCGCCAGCGTATTTCCCGTTTTCCTTCTGGCCGGTGTAAACCGACCTTCGGGTAAGACTTGATGAAATTTGCACTCAAAGTTTGTTTAGAGGTATCATCTTGTGCCCACAGGAGCTGAACTTAGTAAGGAACCTTTCCCCTGTGGATATCTAGCTTAAAATCAGACGAACGAGTACAATTTCACGTTTTCTCCTCGGCGACCGGAGCGGGAACCCTCGGGCGCACGGTGAGATCACCTTTAGAGCCTCTCCCAAGCTAGGGGCATTTAGATCGAGCTTCTACATGTCACACCAGTGCTCTAGGGCTTGGAAACCGAGGGTTTGAGGGGTTAGGGTGTCGGGTCGACGCTGCCGGAGTGGGACTGAGCCGCTGCGCCGTCGCGAGATGGGTTAGGGGCCTCGCCAGCTCGGGGAGATTGCACCCACGTATTCCTTGCTTTGGTTTAGGGGCTGGCGGCGAGTGGGAGCATGGGAGTTGGCCGGAAGACAGAGCTCCGATGAGCTCCGGCCAAGGGGCGGCGCGGGCGCGCGCGGGTGCCGGAGGTAGAAGAAGGAGAGCCTGTCCCACACGTAAGCCACTAGTTCGAACTGAGCCGGATCTTTTGTGACCCCAGATCGAATTGTGGCTGTGTGCTTTAGATCCGTAACCCCATATGTCTTCCTCCCGAGTGGCGCCACGTGGCCCGGGCCCAGCGGCAGACATTTGAAATTTTCCCCGAATTAGTTCAAATGACAGATTTGGTTCAAACTTTAGAAGGGCATAAGCTTTGCTAGGAAACTCTAAATTTGGTGATTCAAATTGGGTTAGATTCAGATTGCCAACTCTATCCAAATGTGCAACCCAATTTGTATGAAAGTCATGAATAAATTCTGGGAAATTATTTCAATCTTTCCAGTAAAAGAATTTTAGAGGGAGTTTGGTTCATCCAAAAATTCCCAAATTTTGCCAGACTATTCCTTAGGAGATTATTGAACTCCTGTCAAAATTTCAGCTCAATTAGAGTTGATTTGATTAGGAGAATTCTTATTACATATTCAGTATTCAAATGAATACAAAAACTTTTCAGAAAAAAGTCCCAAACTTGAAAATTCAGTTCTGAGCAATTATGAGCTCCAAAAATTTTAGGAAATTTCATGCATATTCTCTGAACTATAATTGAAATTTTAGTTCACTTGGTTTTGCATGAACATGTAGGTTGCTTTGGAATTAATTCCTTTTTGCTTAATTGCTTAGGGAATTGTTCTGGAAAAACTACTCAGTGAAAAGTGCTAATTTTTGGTCCAGAATCCTTTCTTGTGACAAGGAACTGACATGACAAATTCCAGCTCCATTGGAGCTCTGGATTATCATTTTTCTGTTTATCCTCTTTTGGTGAATAAACCACAAGTAAGGGGTACTCTTAACACTTGATCACAATTACTAAATCCAACTCCACCCATTAGCACCGGTTCCATTTTAAATTCTTAAACAGATTTCTAGTTTTTACTTGTCACTAGACCTTGATAGCAAAAGCTTTACAATTAAATACATATGCATGTTCATATCGTATAGTCATCGACGTGAAGAATTGTGAAGCAAGTCAATTGTGGATCAAGGAGCAAGGAGAGCAAGTGATCAAGCCTCAAGTGATCAGCAACACTAACTGATTGTATAATCATATCACCTGCAAAACAGGCAAGCCCCGGTTTACATTCAAGAAAATTTTTATAAAGCTTTTAATTTATAGTACTATAGTTATGAGATTATGATTGCACTAGGTCTAGATGATATTGAAACCCAATTGCATGATCAGGGTTAATCCAAGAGAGTGTGGGAAGATTAGTACATCGTCGAGTGGAATTAGGCTATGCTAAATGTTACTTTGGAAGGACCGAAAAGTCGAGTAGTTGGAATCTACTCGCGAGTTTAGGGCTTGGTTTCACCGGAAAGGGTTACGAATAGAACCATTGACGAGAATTCACAACTGAGAAATTGAGACTGGGCAGGAAGATAGAGATGCAGCAGGCCAAGATCCGTGCGTGCATAGCCCTGGCCTGTGTCGGTTAAGGCCCGTCCGTACTTGGCCCTGTTGGACAAGTTTGAGTTGTGTACCGGGCGCATACTGGCTATATGGGACCTAGGAAACTGATGTACCTCGTGAGATCCATATTAGAACTTTTTTGATCGGCTTAGGCTTTCGGCGTCAGTAAGCAGGAGGTAACTCGCTCAAGAACATATCGCTGCAGGTATGTACCTTGTGGGAGCTTGTTGTACGGGTCGATGGGACTGCGTCTGGTGTGGAAGAACTTGGGAAAGGTGGCTGCGTACAACATCGGTCGAGGTTGCTGCCAGCAACTCGGAGATGGGTGTACATGTCGTGCAGTTCGGGCGTGTCTTGGTTCGAATCACCGTCGCTCGCGGTTATATGAGCATACTTAGACACTGAGTCTTGACGTAGTAAGAACTGAAGTGAATTACTATGATTTAATAAGGTTTGTGCTTTAAATAGTCTTGCAACCATGTTTGAATTAGAGATAGTGCCAATTAAGTTTACTTCACCTTGTGCAAGAAGCATCGTAACAAAGTGTTTCTTGTTTGACTGTGGAGTTGCGATGCTGCTCGGTTAAAGGTCTTTAAAATGAGGCTTAAAATCTGAAAGTTAAGGATCAACTGTAGGCGAGTTCTTTATGCAAATTCACCTACCATGTTTAATCCTTCGTGCATGTAGAGTTTCATGTTTAGAGGAGACGGATCAGTCTTGCTGAGCCTAGATGCTGACACTTGCTATATGATTGGTTTTGCAGGTTAACATCGATGCTTATGACGAGGTTGTCCGGCGAGACTCAGAGACTCCTGAGTCGTTTAACACATGGAGACCCCGGCAGCTGCCGTATGTCTTCGTGTTGCTGGCGAGAAGAGTCCGTAGGCTGGACATCTTCTCGAGTGATTTGTAGATATTAAACGTGATATGATTATAGTCTTCCACATTAGTTTATTTGATGTAAATTATTTACAAAGAATACTTGTAAGCTTCCACATTTGTTTTATGTGATATGTCTTCCTTATGTGTGTGCTGTTGGGTGCGGCATCGCACGGCACCACCCAATGCGATTCCCGGGCGAGCGGCGCGACCCCGTGGCAGGGCAGGCCCTCACAGCGTGGTATCATAGCCACATTGGGAATAGCACACATAATAGGGACCGTATTACGACAAAAACATACGATACAGTGAGAAAATGGTACTTGGCCCACATAAGGATTACTATATTAGCCTATTATGAAGAAGGCAATCTAACTTAATTGATTATGTCGGAAAATCATGCATCTCGGGACTTTTCATGTCTTGGGGGGTGCATGTATGCGCTGTCCACCAGTGTGCACAAGCTGAAGGGTGGAGCCTCACGGGTGGCAGGTAACCCGGCCAGTTCATATATTCCCTACTACTCTTCATGTCGTTTGGAGTATGTGAGCAACGCCAGTCCCCGGCGTGCTGCGGGCAAGTAGGTGGAGACCCCGTTACGTGGTTGGTAACATGAACACGTAGCTCAAGGTGTGTTTGGCTTGAGAACACCCAGTGAGGACCCGCCGTCCCGGTTCACGGGAACGGGGCACCTCGCCCGGGAATCGCATTGGGTGGTGCCGTGCGATGCGGCACCCAACAGCACACATAATAAAGCATCATATTACATACATCAAGCGGAAGCTTACAAAGTGTAAATTTTACACATACTTCTCAAAATAAACTATAGTGGAAGACTATTACAACTCACGTCTCATACCTATGCTAAGCAACAGAGAAAGTATCCAGCCCGCGGACCCTTCTCGCTAGCAACAGTCATAATAGCAGCGGCGGGGTGTTCACCACCCGGGGAGTTCCGAGTCTCATCGGGCACCCGTACATATCATCCTACAGTTATTACCTGCAAAATAACTTAGGTAGTATCCGTGAGCACGAAGCTCAGCAAGACTGACCCATCACCCTAGTCATGAAACTCTACATGCTGAAGATAGAGGGCTGAATTTAGAAATTTGCCCAAAGGATGATCTTGAGCTAAAGGAGAGTCCTTACTTCAAGTTTTAAGCAACTTTTATAGTCCTCACGCAATTTACATCGAGACTCCACAATCAAACAAGAAACGCTTCATCTCGATGTCACTTGCCCGAGGTGAAAGTAACTTTAGTGAGCTACCCTAGACTCATACAGACCTTGCGCCATTACCGTCGAGACTCCACAATCAAACAAGAAACGCTTTGCCTCGACGCTACAAGCCCAAGGTGGAAAGTAAATTTAGTGAAGTATTGATCTTTCCTCATCTCCATTATGAGGATTACTCACGAAGCATATTAAACGTTTCCCAGTTTATTACTACGTCACGACTCAGTGTACAAGCATGCTCACTACCACGAGCGACGGTGATTGCAATCAAAAACACCCGGCTGACACGACACGTACACCCGTACTCGACGTTGCACACAGCAACCGTCACTGACGTCGTACGTGGCAACCTTTCACACGGCACCCAAATGTCGAACCGGTCCCACCGACTGGGATTAAGGCTCTCTACGGCAAACCCTCATAGAGCAGACTTCTCTATTCTTTCAGCATCGGCATCAGACGGTGAGGTATGCCTCGACACCCAGGTTAACATGTTACATCGGTTTCCTGGGTTCCATGTTGCCAGTATGCATCGGGTACACATCTCAAACTTGTCCAGCGGGGCCGCACACAAGAACGGGCCTTAATCGACTCAGACATAGACTAGGCTCACAGGACCACGTCCTCGACCTTCCATCCACTGCCCGGTCTCCATTCCCAACTATGAGGATCAATTCCCAACTCTTCCGATTGATCCCCCCTTAACCCCGTTTCACGAGTAGGAATCTGCCCACTCGAGTTATGCCTCTTTTAATCCACTTTTGTTGAGATCAGCAGTTGTAATTAATTGATAACATATCCTACATTAAACTCCAGGGTTTTCTGGGTCATGCATTTGGAGTTTCATACCATCTAGACGTAATTCAATAAATAAAATGCTAGACGTATTAAGTGAATACAAATAAAAACTTGTAAATTTGATGCAAACCGGGGCTTGCCTTTGTTTTGAAGGGGACTTATATATATATGAGGATTCAGTTAGTGAAGATCACTTGGCTTGATCAAGTGCTGTCCTCCTTCCTTGATCTCCACTCCGATGACTTCAAGTCCTTCACGTAGATGCTACACGTAATGCATATGCACAATTGTTTAATTGTAAAGACTTTGCTACAAGTTCTAATAACAAGTTTTCAAAAACTGGAACTATGTTTAAGAATTTAAAATAACACTGGTGCTAGTGGTTTGGGTTTGGATCTAAGTACATGATTAAGTGCCAAGTGGTCCCCCGCTCTTCTATATGGATCACCTTAAGTGTTTAAATAGAACAGGGGTGATCCCGAGTTCCAATAGGGCTGAGAATTTTCATGTGAGTTCCTTATCACAAGAAAGTCCTCTGGACCAAAAATTATCACTTTTCATTGAGTGGTTTGTTCAGAACAATTTTCTAAGCAATTAAGCAAGGAAGAATTAATTCTGAGATAACACCCATGTTCATGCCAAACTTAGTGAACTAAAATTTCAATTATAGTTCATAGGACTGGCATGAATTTTCCTAAGATTTTTGGAGCTAAGAATTTCCCAGAACTGAATTTCCAAGTTTTTGGAAATTCTCTGAAATTGTTTCTGTACTCAATTGAACACAGCATCTTCAAATTCTGAATTGCCCTGATCAAATCAACTCCAAATGGCCTGAAATTTTTACAGGTGTTTACTATTATCCTAGAGAATGTTCTGGAAAAATTTGAGGACTTTTGGATTAACCAAACTCCCTCTAAAATTCTTTTTCGTAAAAGCTTTAAAGAATTTTCCAGAATTAAATAAAGGGTTTCATACAAATTAGGCTCTATATTTGGATAGTACTCTATAAGAGGAATCCAACAAAATTTGTTTCATAATTTTTGGATTCTCCTACACAAAGTTGTAGCTATTTAAACTTTGAACTGAAGTCTGAAATTCCCCAAAATGTTCAAATGCTGTCTGTGGGTCCAGGGGACAGGTGTCACTCGCCGAGGCAAGCCATACGGAGCTACTGGGTATTTCCCGTGCGTCCACACTAGATCCTAGCGCCGCAGCCGATCAGAACTTCGATTCCCGGTCACTGACATGCGGGACCCGCCGGGTTGTCTTCTACCTCCGGCCCCCCGCGCCCGCGCGCCGCCGGGCTCGCCGGAGTTCGACGGATTCCGGTCTCCCAGCCATCCCCCGAGCCCTCCCTTGCCGCAAGGGCCTAATTTCACGTGCTGAACAAGATGGGACCCTCTTCCCCGGCCGGCGATGGCTCTAACCCAGCCGGCCACGGCGCGGCGGCTCTGGACCAGTTCAGCGACGATGCCCGGCTAACCCAGCCTGCCAAAACACCGTTGGAACGGTGCTATAGCATCAGTGGACGCCAAAGAGGATCGTCCAGTGGTTGAAGCAGCCTGGAAATGGCCCTAACCTAGCTCTCATCGGGAGTCCGAACTGCCCCACCATAACCGCCGTCGGAAAAGTGTAAAATACGTCGTGCAATATGGTTTTCAGGCATTGGTTGCAAAAGGGCAAATGATCGTCGGCTAGCCCAGCTCGTGTGTGCAAGATTTGACAAGCTACAGAGGATTGGAGAGCGAGAATTTTGGCGGCGATTACCGGATGCTCTGTTTGAGGTCGCCGGGATAAAATCTCCAAATTGGCCGCCGATCCTCAACGGTTTGCTCCAGGCTTTGGAGAAGAGCAGCACCACGATGGCGCGCTCCCGTCGCCGGGCTTGCTCGGACGTGACAACCCTTGTGGAAGGCTGCCCGCGTGCGCACGGTCGTCGGCTGGCTGTGGGTCGCCGCGGATGAGGCGTTTAAAGCTCGAAACACACCATGGATGGCTAGCTCTCGCGCTCAGAAGGTGCGGAACGATGGCACAGCGTCGTTGTGCAGCTCAGGGAGGCGCTGTGGCACGGTTTAGCCGGCTCCCGATGGCTTTCCAGAGGGGGCGGCGAGCTCGGTTTCGTTTTCTGGATAACACGCGCGTGAGGAGGAGAAACACCCGTGGTCGCCTTGGCTACGCGGGAAGAATCACGTGGAGAGGCGCCGCCGACTCCCGGGCTGCCAGCGGCCTGGGCGAAGAGCAGGAGGTGGAGCTTTGGGGCGTGAAGCAGCCGCTCGGTGTCGCCCCGGGGTTAAACTTCGGTGGAGTGAGGAACAGAGAGAAAAACTTAAGTGTTAAGTCTATTCATCCCCATGACATGTGGACCCCACTAGTCAATACTTCTTCTCCTCAAAAGATCTCCAAAGTTTGGCAATTATCCAACCCAAATGTTTGAAAGTTGGAAACTGAGCTCATTTGAATAGTTTGAACAATTTCCATCCAAATTCAAATGTTTATTTTAATCCCTTGCACATTTAACTCCATTTGGAAAAATGGGCAGCAAACTTTTTCAAAAATTAATGAAACTTTGCCTACCCACTAATTTGGACCTAAGGAATCCAAATATGCAATTTGATTCTTGTGTTAGCTGCTGCAAACAAGGTTTTTGAACACAACAGTTTTGAATTCCCATTGTGTCCTCCCTCATTTAAATTTGGTTTGATCCTTTAGTTCCAAATC
This sequence comes from Neostapfia colusana, assembly GCA_030760725.1. NCBI lineage: Eukaryota > Viridiplantae > Streptophyta > Magnoliopsida > Poales > Poaceae > Neostapfia > Neostapfia colusana. Next base: position 108,721,551 of record JASWHV010000009.1, on the reverse strand, counting down.
TGATTTTTAAACCCTTCCTTTGCACTTGAGTTCTTCATTTCTGTGGTTTTAATCCACATGAGGTCCATCCATGCAGTAACCCTAAGTTTGTTTAGAAGAATCTCACATATGTTATCATATGTGGAAAAAAAATTTCAACTAAGCCCCTTTTTCATACACATGACTCTAACATTTGTGCAAACTCATGTTTCTTTGTATTAACATTTTTGGGACCTTTACAATCCTCCCCCCTTAAAAGAAAATCTCGTCCCGAGATTACAAAAGAAAGATGAGGCGGAAGGTAATTACAAAATTTACATTAAAAGTTCCGGATAGTTCTTGTGGATGTAATCTTCACTCTCCCAAGTCGCTTCTTCCGGTGTGTGATTACTCCACAGGACTTTGTAAAATTTCAAAGTCCGATTTCGAGTGATCCGGCTCTTTTCGTCGATAATCTTGATGGGCTTCTCGGTGTAGGTGAGATCCGGTTGCAATATCTCCATGTCTTCCGAAAGGATCTCCGTCGGCCTCTTGAACACACTTTCTCAAGCGTGAGGCATGGAAAACGTCGTGGATACCCGATAAGGATGGCGGCAGCCCCAAACGGTAGGCCACTGGTCCACATCGTTCTGTAATAAGGAATGGACCCACAAAGCGAGGAGCTAGCTTTCCCTTGACCCCGAATCGATGAATTCCCTTCATCGGGGATACTCGGAGATATACGTGATCTCCGACTTCAAAACACAAGGGTCGCCGTCGCTGGTCCGCATAGCTCTTCTGGCGAGATTGAGCGGCCCTGAGGTTTTCTTGAATCAGTTGGACCCGCTCTTCAGCATCCTTTACAAGATCAATGCCGAAAATCACCCTCTCGCCAGATTCACACCAATTGAGTGGTGTGCGGCACTTCCTGCCATAAAGTGCTTCATATGGTGCCATTTTAATACTGGATTGGTAACCATTATTATAGGAGAACTCTGCTAATGGCAATTGGTTATCCCAGTTCTTTCCATGATCTATGGCACATGCCCTCAGCATATCTTCTAAAATTTGATTCACCCTCTCTGTTTGCCCGTCGGTCTGAGGATGGTATGCCGAGCTTCTGATTAACTTTGTTCCCAGAGATTCATGTAGTTGCTCCCAGAAACGAGCAACAAATATTGAACCTCGGTCCGATATGATGGTCTTGGGGACTCCATGTAAGCATACAATTCTGGAGAGATATAACTCTGCATATTGCTTAGTCTGGAATCCCGTATTTACTGGGATGAAGTGGGCTGATTTTGTTAAGCGATCAACAATCACCCAAATGGAGTCATGCTTTCTGGATGTGAGAGGTAGTCCGACGATAAAGTCCATGCTGATATCCTCCCACTTCCATGCCGGAATGCTTAATGGTTGCAGCATCCCTGCTTTCTTTATATGGTCAGCCTTGACTCGCCGACATGTATCACATTCAGATATATATTTGGCAATTTCTCGCTTCATCCGAGTCCACCAAAATTTTGTCTTAAGGTCTTGATACATCTTATTGCTTCCTGGATGTATCGAGTACTTGGACATATGAGCTTCATCGAGGATTTTCTTCCTTAGTTTCAGGTTCCGGGGTACCACGATACGGTTGTTAAACCATAACACACCTTGATCATCTTCCCGGAAACATTTCATTTTATCCTCATTGATTCTTGCTCGTATATTCCGCATCCCTCTATCTCTCTTCTG